>OZ010589.1:86486971-86491971 GCA_963932145.1 Acanthosepion lycidas | reverse complement strand
CTTTCAAATGGCTTATGAATGGGCCGAAAGCGCTTACGACAATAATCCGTGCGGACAAGGGGAATAGCCGATTTCGGCAGACGTAAATATCAGTCGTCTTATCAACGCCGGTGTAGACTAGGTTCGTGTCTATACAGTTAGTGGGTGCGAGAAATAGAATTTAACTGTGGAAGCTAAAAGTTTCAGTCAGACTAAGGCACGAGACTGAGATCAATGGAGGATGGAAGGGGTTTGTCTTAAAGAAAAGAAGTTTTATAAAATGAAACCCAAATATTAATCTTATGACATTAATTTGGGGTTATATGATGAAAGAAATATTAATTTAAAATTAAAAGCGGTCTATATATATATATATATATATATAGCGGTATATATATATATAGTGAAAAGATTATAGATGTCCCAACGAGAGAAACATGTACATTTAAAAAAAGAGAGAAAGCACAAACGTTTTTGGTTGTAATATGGATTTGTTTTAGTGTATATATCATATTTTATTCTCGATATTTTTGCTACATGGGTTTCTGGTTGCGTGAACTTCTTTAGGCAAATAAAAGGAATAAATGTTCCTTATGTTTTTTTAATGTTTCATTGTCCATTTTGTGTATTTGTAGTGAGCCTTCATCGAAAACGTGTATAGCAAAAATATGAAGAATAAAATATAATATATACAATAAAACAAATTCACATTATAACCGAAAACGTTTGCGGATTCTCTCATTTTTGATACATACATACACACACACACACACAATTATATATATATATATATATATATATATATATATATATATATATATATATAATGTTTATGCCCTGCAGAATTGTAATGAACACTGATTTAAAAAAAATTAATAAGAACACCGGATTATAAATTCTTTCTCATTATTTTATTTATTTTATTGTGTGTGTGTGTGTGTGTATAAGAGAGAGAGAAAGAGAGAGAGAGAGAGAGAGGCACAGACGGACAGACAGATATCCGGAATCGTGTTTTCTATTTTAATAAGCTTAAGACTTTGGATTAGATTACTAGTGTTTAATATGCAATGAATTTATTGTATCTAGGAAATGAGTCAAATGTTTAGTTATTGATTTTACTAATTTGGCAGGAGGGGGCGTGAGGAGGTGTAACAGGTATAATAACATATGCATCTGACACAGTGTTAATAGTAGACAGAGGAAGGAAACTGCAGAAATTCCTACAGAAGGTATTAAAGGAAAGTTAGAAGAAAGGATTAACTATCAATGGAAACAAGCCAGAATATGGTTTTCAACAAGAAGAACATCCTAAATTGCAGACTCCGAATTAGAGATACAAAATTGAAGCAGGTACGAAAATTTATATATCTGGGAAGTTTTTTAACAGACGACGGAAAATGTGACACCGAAATCCGAACGTACAGTGCTGTTCGATAAAAGTAACTCACCTGATTTTTTTTTTTTTTTTACTAAATGTTCGCTTCTCCGATGAAATGAAAGTTGAGCTAAATTCAAAGGATAAGCGATCTGAAATCCGAAGAAGCTTTGAAAGCTCTTTGAATTTAGTAGTAAGTACTGTCAAGCATCCGTTCAGTATAATGTTCTGGTGATGCTTTTCTTTTCATGGAACTAGTTTCTTAAAACCTATTGAAAAGACCCTCAGGAGTCCTGTCTACTCCATTTCGCTGAAAGGGTGCAAATCGACCCTCCAAACTCATTTTTATGCAGGATAATGCTCCCTGTCACAAATCAAAATTGATGAAGGAATACTTTGATGAGAAGCAGGTGAGTGTTATGACATGGGTGCCCTAATCTCCTGACCTCAACCCCATAGAAAACTTATGGAGCATTATAAACTACAGGCTCTCGAGAAAGCATTTGAGCAACATGCTCCATAAGTAAAAAAAAAAAAAAAACATTCGAACAGCGAAAGATGCTTTCCAAAAGCTAAGGACGGTATTAAGAAACAGTGAAGTTTCGTTAGAAACAAAGAAAGAGTGCTATGTTCTTCTGTTATCTTCATCTGGAGAATATCCTCACAGATGGCGAAGAAACGTGAGGTGACAGAAATGTGGTTCTCCAGAAGGATGCTGAGAATACGATAGGCCGGACATATGAGTAACAAGAAAATTTACAGGAAAATTGAAACAAAAATGACACTTATAATTAGAATCAGAAAGAGTTGAAATGTCTTGGACAAATAATAACGAAAGTGTGCTTGTGGAATCAGGCACTAACAGGACATATTGTTGGAAAGCTGCACAGAGGGAACAGCGAGTTACCTAGCTAACAAGCTCCTGTAAATGGACGTTAGAACAGGAAGTATAAGGGATGATGTAAAGAAAAGCCTTACTAAGAGCTAAAAAATATAGGCAGTTGCCCTGAAGTTGCCATGCCCTGAAGATGCTTATATATTTGCAGTAAGTCGTATAATTTAGGTGAACTTCGATGGTATTCAAACAGTTTTGTCCATGTTTTGTTTTCATTTTTGAGTGCAATATGTGGATATAGTGTTAGTACAGGTGCGCCATTGAAGTAACAGTTGGAAGGAGAATTATTTGGTGGCGAGCTTTGAACGAACGACAAAAATACAAGTACCACTAAACTTTGATCGTTTTTAAAAGCATTGATAAATATGAAAGAGGCAATGTTCAAGTGGGAGTGATAAAATTGAACTAGTCAAAGGAAAGTAATCATTCTTGTCATTAATTAGGTCAATTATGATTTGAAGGCTAACACAAACAAACACACATTAATTTATATTTATATGCATTTGAGCAGCTCTTTAATACTTGTCTTATTAAACAAGACTGAAAAGGTAAATTTGTTTATTTTTTAATCTGTTTATATATGCAGTGTTTACTTTTCTGGATTCAACGGTGTGAAAAATTGTCCAAATGTTGATTGATCCCCAGCACTTTCTGATGAACAATTAGCCATTTTCAAGCATTTTTCGCATATATCTATGAGTAATACTGCAACTCAAACATGCATAGCGACTACAAATAACAATTATACTCATAGGAAATACGGCCCGATTAATATATATATATATATATATATATATATATATATATATATATATATATATATATATATATATACATACCGGTAAGATGAGAACGAATAGTGTACAATTCTAACTTTCGTGACATTTGATTTAAAAGAAGGCCCAATATAATGTAGGGAATATTCTTTATGTTAGGATAATACATGAAAAACATCAAAATCGCTACACAGGTGCAGTCGAGTTTGGATATATACAGGGTGTAGTTTACCAAGACAAACTATTTAAGCTTGAGGATGAAACAGGGCTTGTTACTTTAATTCAATTTAATTTTAAGAATTATATTGATGGTTTCGGGTCTCATTTTTGAAACATGAGAACTCTTATGTAGCGAAGGAATCATATTTTTTAGAAAATAATTATATATATATATATATATATATATATATATATATATATATATGAATTTGTAGGTCTGATGAATTGGATTGTGATTACAATACGAATGTAATAAATTATAAACATGGAATATTAGTGTTTGAGTGTTTGATATATTCTTGATCTGTCTTCTACATAGAGCTACACCTGGATATTATCCTCTTTGAAATATATATATATATGTATATTGACAACTAATCACTAATATTATCAATATATATATATATATATATATATATATATATATATATATATATATATATATATATATATATAAGGTTGGTGCAAAAATAATGTCGTTTTCTCACATAGTAACACAAACCTTATATATATATATATATATATATATATATATATATATATATATATATATATATATATATATTAGGTTGGTGCAAAAATAATGACGTAATAATGTCGTTTTTTGACGTATAACGTCCAAAAACGACATTATTACGTCATTATTTTTGCAACAACCTAATACATATGTATAAATACATACATACATACATATATATATATATATATATATATATATATATATATATATATATATATATATATATATATATATATATATAGGGTGTCTATAACCGTCCCCGGTATGACTATAAACTACATCCAGAAGCAAGGCCTCTGGTCGAGAGGTTTTTAGGAAGCACCTCTTAATCGATGTTGCTCCCTGTTGCTATTCTAATGATATTAATGGTTTATTTAATGAAATGCTTTTTTTTTTGTTTCAGAACGCAATTAGAGAATTACCAGGAATCACCACTAAAGTTGGATGCCAATGAAAAATTTAATAAATCAATATATGAATGATAGATAAAAGTTTTATAATATCAATGGACCCATATTCATATGTAACATAATAAAATAATAATTTGATCTGAAATATGGGATATTTTGCTATTAGGTTGGTGCAAAAATAATGTCGGTTTTTGACGTTAAAAATACGTCAAAAACCGACATTATTTTTGCACCAACCTAATATTATATATTTATGCTTTCAATGCCTTTTTGATTTATAAATAAGTAAATACATATGTTGCTCGCATAATAAAACACTTATTAACAATATTTTAATAATAGCTGAAATCCTTTATCCCGAAATTTTAATCTAGATTGATTTTTTATACACATAGTTGTTGGAAAAATATCTTGCATAATAAAATATACACGTCTATAAAAGGTGCCGTAAAACGGAAAAAAATTCGTTAGAAACCCACAAAAAAGTACGAGATTGCTATATGTTATTCCCCCTTCTTTTATGGTAATGACTGCTGGACAATCTCCTCAAGGATTTAGAAAAATAATTTGGAGAAATGTTGTTCTATAGGAGGGTACTGAGAATTCCATGGATGCGACGAATAAGCAACAAGGAAATTTTAAAGAAAATGGCAACAGAAAGAACACTTAAACTCAGAATTAGAAAGTGTCTGCTGAAATTCCTTGGACACATAATGAGGATGTGGGGTTTGGAAAACTTAACACTAACTTGGTATATTGAGGCAAGAGAGATAGAGGAAGGCAGCGAGACACTTACCTAACAAGATTGTATGAGCAGACGGCGGAA
>OZ010589.1:86461971-86481971 GCA_963932145.1 Acanthosepion lycidas | reverse complement strand
TCTCTTAAACCTTATTTCGCCATCCATTTACTTACGTTCACCTTGAAGGCTACGCGTTGTTTTCCTCTTTCCCTAAATCTGAGCTGTGAGTATAAGATTTTGCAAGTCGTCCTTCCTCATTATCTGTCCCAAAAATTTCAACTATTAGGTTGGTGCAAAAATAATGACGTAATAATGTCGTTTTTTGACGTTAAAAATACGTCAAAAACGACATTATTACGTCCTTATTTTTGCACCAACCTAATATTTTTTCCTGAAGTAAAGTATAACTGTTCTTTTTGTTTCTCCAAAATCTCGTCGTTGCTCACATGTTTGATCCATAGTATCCGCAGCATCTTTCTGTTGAAGCACATTTCTGTTGCTTCAAGTCACTTCTTCATCTCTGAAGAGATTGTCCGGTATTCACTGCCATATAAGAGGAAATATATCACGTAACAGTTCACGACTCTTTTCTTTGTTACTAACAAAGTTTTTTTTTTCTGTTGCTTAATACACTGCTTAGCTTTTGAAATACATCTTGAGCTATTGCAATGAGTCTTCGGATTTTTGTGTCGCAATTTCCGTCGTCTGTTAGAACACTTCCCAGATATTTAAATGTTTGTACTTCTTTGATTTTAGTATACCCGATTTGCAATTTGCCTTTTGGGCCCAAACTTTTGCTAACTAACCATGCATTTTGTCTTCTTTTCGTTTATGTTCAGTGCTTTCTTCTCGCTTTCCACCACAACCTTTTGTAAGAGCTTTTGTAGTTTTATTTCCGTTTCTGTTATCAATACTGTATTATCTACATATCTTATGTTGTTAAGATTGTTGCTGTCATTAATAAATCCTGGTAGGACTTCTAATTCCCTCAGAATTGCTCCGTTGTACAGGTTGAATATGTCAGGTGAGAAAACACACCCTTGTTTTAAACCCATTTCTGTTTTTGTATATATTCTCAATTCATTTTCAATCTGTATGCAGCAGTAGATCAAATAAGTCATCTTTACAAGAGATGTATATCGAAGGGCATTTCTGAACACGAAAGACGTCAAACCTTGCAGCAGAAAGGCTACAGCAGCAAAAGACGATATGTGTCACTTCTGCCAGATAAGAACGAGAAACTGCGGTTACAATTCGCTAATAACCCAAAAGATTTGACAATAGAAGATTAGAAAAAAAAATCTTCCTGAGTCATGATTTCTAGTTGGACATTCATAAGGTAGGACAAGAACTTGGCTTAAATAACATCATAATTGGGATCCATCCTGTCATGTATCAACGGTCCTGACTGGTGGTGCAGATGTAAATTTTTTTGGTATACATTAGGATTCATGATACCAATAAAAGAACGTTTCATTTCCGCACTCTACCTAAGTATTGTGACTGAAATTTATAACTAGGTTGCAGCCATTCTTTGGTGACCACTTCCAGCAGAAAAACGCACGGTGTCATAAATTAAAAATTGCTGTAGATTGATTCGTTGAACACAGCAATGAGTTTTTGTTAAAGTGGCCTCCCCACTCACCGAATTTTAATACCACAGAGCATACTCGTTGTGTGGTGATACGGGAGGTTCAAATCCTGTATATAATCACACAAACAATAAGAAATTCGAAAGAGTGCTTGCAGAACTGAGACGGTTTTAAAGGCAAAAGAGGCTCCACTCCTGTACGAGAAGAGAAATGGCCTCCTCAGTCACTGAATATTAATACCACAGAACATCCTCGGGATGTGGTGAAAATGGAGATTCAAATCCTTTATATAAAGCCAACCAAATTATAAGAAATTCTAAAGAGTACTTGCAGAACTTAGGCGATTCAAAAGGCAAAAGATGCTCCAACCCTGTACTAGAAGGGTATGACTAATAAAGTGATGAGTGCATATACGGAGGTATGATTTTTAATCATTTCACCCCAAGTAATCAATAAAGGAATTACGACCCACAGGCTGTTAATGAGTGTGAAAGAATATGCGAAAAAATACCCCCCCAAAAAAACCTATAAGAGAGAACAATAAAAGAACAGGAAAGAAGAAAACAGACGATAACAATTGATATTGCATTTTAATTTTTGAGGCTCAAAGTTGACTGGAAAGTAAGAAGCTGAAGAGAGTTCTACAATTGAGAAGTTTCTAGAGAAGAAACTATTAGCAGAAAACTTACGGACGAATCTAGCAATTTCAAATTCAAAATGATGAACCCTTGCTACCAATGTGGTACTACTCTTAAATTCGTAAAGTCGAGGTAGCAAAGAGGAAAGTTTATCTGGGCAATTACTATGAAAATATTTATAGAAAAGACAGAGAGTGGAAAAGTTACGGAAGCCGAAATGTCAGGACAATATCAATAACATTACAGATTCTTCTGTGGATTTTCTAAAGAATCTCTAAATACATAGCAAAAGCACCAACTACCCTTGTGTTAACTAGTCTTGCTTTTAGTGCTAGGAGTTTCAGAATGACCGTCCTTGTATGAGATAATTTTTTTTTTAAATTTTGCTCAAATGTGTAACTTATGGGACAAAATCACGAGTTTAATGGTATACATATTTGTAGAAATGTTTGATTTTCCTATATGCTTACGAAAAAGTTGAGATTATAAGTACACCATTTAGGATACACTTTGAAATTTGATCAAATACAAACAATATTTTCTTGAAGTTCAAATCAGGGTGACGAAGGAGATAGAGAAACCGAGGTTAATTTCAGATTTTAAATATATTCGTTATTAGGGAAAAAAAGGCTTGAATCACAGTTATATAAAAACTTAACTAGCTGACTGTTATATAGGAATGAAGTGTCCATACCGACACTTGAGTTTAAACATAGATCGCCAGTGAGCAAATACAGGCGATCCTATTATTAAGTAGACCACGTGACCATAGAGGAAACGCATATATGGAAGGTAGCATGACTTCTAATCGATCTCCAGTTCTACTGTATCCTGTATTACTCTACGGATCGCTATTTCTATTCTAACCTCTATTACTATACAGATCAACATTTCTATATCCTCTATTAATATACGGACCACTATTATCTTCTCTATTCACTAAACTATTTCTCTATTGGGATCACTATACGGTTTACTATTCGAGCGAGTATTATCGAGCAAGTATTATTAGTGCGAGTGATATTCGAAGGCGTCTGGCACCAGTATTGTTCAACTGCGTTACTATAGTTATATTTGCGATTACAAAGTCTCTACTACAACGAGCATTACGAAAGTGACAACGAGTATATGTTGACATTACAAAAGTGTATCACCATTTCTATTCTATCCTCTATTATTATACGGATCACTCTACACCTTCCTCTATCTCTATACCATTCACTATACTACTTCTCTATATCGATCACTATACGAATTACTATTCGGATCACTATTCGGTAGTTACTATCGAGCAAGTACTATTATTGCGAGTGATATTCGAAGGCGTCTGACACCAGTATTGTTCAACGGCGTTACTATAGTTGTATCTGCGATTACGAAGTCTCTACTACAACCAGCTTAACGAAAGTGACAACGAGTGTTCGTTGACATTAAAAAACTGGCAAAAGATGTTCAAAGGAAAGTTTATTGTGTGGACGTAAACGGTAAACGAAGATGCAAATTAATAAGTAAGCCGATTAAGTAAAGAATAAGCAAATTAACAAACTACGAATGCAGAAATAACCATGAGAAACGTGATAATAACTATGCTCAAAAAATAATAAACGCAATCAATAATAAATAATGAGGAAAAAGACTAAACAAAAAAAATATCCACAATTATTTCTTCTCAATAGACTCTAGAATAATTTGAAAAGTAACCGTTATCGCGTACTAAGTAACCGCTAAAATGATGCAGCATACCTTCTACCAATAATGCCCCCTGTAACAGCATATATAAATAGTCGATTTAAAACACAATAAACATGCCACATGGCCTGAAGATTGCGTTTATGTATGAAATATAGTGTCGCCGCTGCATATATATATATATATATATATATATATATATATATATATATATATATATATATATATATATGTAGATGTATATGTATAATTATGTTATAATTTTTGAATAAATAATTATATTTGCTCTACTCTGTATTGAGAACTTTTTAAATATAGTATTTGTTGGTTATTGGAAAGTATTCCGTATACAACAATCCTATACTTATATATATATATATATATATATATATATATATATATATATATATATATATGGACGCACTCACAAAAATATAGCGTCCTGGGTAAGACGATAAACTACATCCGCGTCCTGGGTATGACGATAAACTACATCCGCGTCCTGGGTATGACGATAAACTACGTCCAACAACAAGGCCTCAGATAATGTTTTCGGAAATATAATGTTGCCAGCTATACGTTTTTTGGAAAGAATAATGTTGCCAGCTATAGGTTTTTTGGAAAAAAAAATGTTGCCAGCTATACGTTTTTTTTTTTAAATAATGTTGCCAGCTATGCGTTTTTGAAACAACAATGTTGCCAGCTATATGTTTTTGAAAAAATAATGTTGCCAGCTATACGTTTTGCGTCTGGGTATGACGATAAACTACATCAGCGTCCTGGGTATGACGATAAACTACGTCCAACAACAAGGCCTCAGATAATGTTTTCGGAAATATAATGTTGCCAGCTATACGTTTTTTGGAAAGAATAATGTTGCCAGCTATAGGTTTTTTGGAAAAAATAATGTTGCCAGCTATACGTTTTTGAAACAATAATGTTGCCAGCTATGTGTTTTTGAAACAATAATGTTGCCAGCTATGCGTTTTTGAAAAGATAATGTTACCAGCTATATGTTGGATAGTACGGTATTTTTAATATGTGTATAGGTATATGTGTATGTATGTATATGTGTATATATATATATATGTGTGTGTATATATATATATATATATGTATACCTTAATTTGGCATTAAATGACCCACAGTGGTGGACATGCCATAAAACCCAACCAACCAACCAACCAACCATTACAAAAATATATGCACTTACACACATCACACACACACACTCCTAAAAGACTAAAAGATAACATATACTCAACACCCACTTAACACACACATCCAATTCCCGGCAACTTATAAAACTATCAAAATGATCAAGGGGGAGGTGGAATTCTGAGACTCAGAAATCTCCTAGCTTCTATCTTAAAAACAACTTGTAAGAAGCCATTTTACCAATACACGGACTGACCAAAATTAACGATAAAAAAAAAACAAATGAAAACTACTGATAAAATTTACTTTCTTCAGAGACAGAAATTCACTCCTGTAATTCACTGCTACTAACGAGTAAGGATTTTTTCTCCCGATGATGGCCATGCTGGAAGAAACTAGTCACGGAACCGAATTGAAATAATAAAACAAAAGAATATTTGTATACAACAATAAGCTTGTGTGATTCTGATGATCGCAAAAGCGAGAAACCGAGAATCACAAATTCATATCAATACAACTGAACATATATATATATATATATATATATATATATATATATATATATATATTATGCAATGTTACATTAAGGACATGGACATATCCACTACAAAATTGTATATTTTTGTTCCAACGTCAAAAAAAGCAAAACCATTTTTAAACGTCTCATTGTTACTAAAAACTTTTATTCTGAAATACACTTATCGAAGAAAATATCCACCCACCCCCACTTCTGTTCTTTGGTAATTTTTATAAAATGTCTTCTAGAATTTACATGTAGACATGGAAAGGAATTCAATGCATTAAATAGTTGTGGGCGAATGAAAAGGAAGGGAAGAGAAAAAGAAAAAAATGGTGGCAAGGATATGTTCATGTTCTAATGTAACACTGCATAATAAATAACTAAATATTTACGGCTCTACTTTGTGCATTGAGCACTATTTTTAAATTAATGTTTTGAACGGTGTAATCCTACTGTTCGTACTCTTTCACTTTGATATATATATATATATATATATATATATATATATATATATAAAAGACAGGATGTGTGTGTGTGTGTGTGTGTGTGTGTGTGTGTGTGTGTGTGTGTGTGTGTGTAACGAATGCACGGCCGCAATTTTCGACGGATTTGCACCAAAATTTGCATACACATGCTCCAAGTTAGCCGAAAGGCCCAAGACCGACTTTGCATTTCCCAACTCCCATCGATAGTGGAAATGATCGATTTTTTCATGCTTCTACGGCAGTTTTCATGTAGTTTGTGGCCATTTTCTACTGGCCAGAGTGAGAGCCTCTAGCTGGCTGCCCCGAATAGGCAGGAAGATTTTATTGGCCAGCGTGAAAGACAACAGAATGTTACCTAGCATGCTGGCATCCAAAAAAAATCGATAGCTGTATTCATCACAAGTGGGAAAAATTTAAATCTCCATGGCACTTTACTCCAATTGGCTCATTCGCTTGCTTAAGCTCAACGTTGATTCTGATTCCGCAGAACTGGGTTGGTTGTGAAAAAGTATTTGTTGTTAACATTCATTTTTTCATTCGGGTTTTCCAGTTACGAGTCTTTTTTTAAAGCTGATCGTTTTGTGTTCATTTTGTTTAGTTCTTTTTTCGTAACAGATTTAATGTTTAGTATAGAGCTTAGAAAAAATTCGCAGTGTGAGATAGGCAATAAGTAAGGCATATAGCAACATCAGCACGGCAAAGGGCACTCCTTTAAAGGCAAGAAAGGGCAAAAATATTTTAAGTCAAGTGATAGCGATTGCTGTATGAGTCGTATGATTTTTTAATCAAGCACGAGCAACGCCGTGCCATGCTGCTAGTATATATATATATATATATATATATATATATATATATATATATGCGTGTGTGTGTGTGTGTGTGTGTGTGTATTTGAGTGATGGTTTACTGCTCAGATGGAAATATCATAGAACTGTGTTCGAATTATATCCGAGTATGTTTCATTGGTTTTCACGAAAAAATTTTCGGGAAAAGTAGGAATCCGTCTGTTTTTCCCACCAGCTGTGGTTGAAATAATAATGTAAACTGTGCTCTCCAGCCTTGTCTGGCAATCAGTTTAGGAAAAGGAAAACATTGAGTTAAAACCTGGATCTATCACCAGCCATCTAGAGCTTTGTTTTCCCTGGTTTATTGCTGGTGCTAGTCAGAGATAGGTATTAGGTTGGTGCAAAAATAATGACGGTTTTTGACGTTAAAAATACGTTAAAAACCGTCATTATTTTTGCACCAACCTCATATTAATATTACTCAAATATCTATCACCAGAATCTCTTTGTGCTACAGATATTGTTTTACAGGAAGGAATCAAGAAATGTTTAATTTAATAATGGGGCGGTCATGGAATCAAATGACCTGATATAAATATAAATAATAAAATTGTGTTTGCCAATAAAAAATAGTTCGAATGGATTTCTGAGGAGTAACGTTTTAAAAATCAGCAGTCTTGTAATTATAATGTTCAATATTCAGATCCTTCAGAGTAACAAATATAATTAAATTATGTCTGATCAATGTTTTGCGAAAATGTATCCACTGTTCATAAAGAAAAATAAAAAAAAAAAAACTCTCAAATTTCGGCCTTAGAAATTATGTTGAGTTTTTATGACACTCTACTAGACACGGGTATAAATTTCGAAAACTACTAAAAAGACATGAGGATTTCTTTAAAAAAAATTATAGACGTTTATTCTAACACGTGCATCTGCTAAATATAAAATTTATCGCAATGATAAATTTTGGTTAAAATGTGAAATCCACGAATTCCTTAAAAATTATTTTGTTTACGCTTCGGATATAAAAATATCAACAGATATGGGCTTCTGAAGGACCAAACCAGAGATGTGACTTTATTTAATAAAGTAATACGGCCTTTTTTACATGTTAAAGAATTTTTTTTAACTGAATGTTTCTATGGATTTAAACAGCAAATGTTCTTTCAGGTAAGTGTTATTAAAAACAACGAACATTTTTGTCGATGTTACTGATTAACTTATTACGAATAATCCTTCTCAATCAAGGTTGAAACTACGTCAGAAATTGTCCGAAGTTCATTTCAAAAGAAAACTATTTGAAATTTGGTCCAACCCTTCGATTTTCTTAAGTCATCATCAGGGTAGATTGAGACAACAGTAACAAATGCCCACTTATCTGTCTGTAATATATGGTTGACGTCAATTGTATTTGTTAGCAGGGGACTTGATAGCAAAATACTTGATGTAATGAATATGCATACACGTGGGTTCCCCCTCACAATAATATGATTGGCTGGTGTCAGCCATAAATACAGACTGATGTGGAGGTACAAGAAGACGCCTATAGACGACATATAGACGGCATATTGCCTACGCCTATTGCCTACGACTACGACGAGGACCAGGCCATTACGGTTAACTCCTAGATTGTCCTACCCGGTTACAGTAGTCAACAACCACTTTGCTATTTCGAACAAATATATCCCTTTCCGGGACATATCAATAATAAAAGCTTGATAGATATTTTATTGTGATCGCCCCGCTGACGGTTACATGCAATTTTCCCGAACACCGGAATAATTTTACTTCTCGCTAATAATCTTGTACCTTTTAATATTGGGTACTTTAATCGAAAATACAGCTTTCAGAAAAATCCCTAGTCGAACATTATCTTTTTTGTTTAGCTTTTTGCAAAACACTAATTTTTGTTATATAAGCAGTGCCGAAAAAAATAATTAATAATTCTGCTGTTTGTTCATTGGTTACATTTTGCAAAATGGGTTGGGCTGACAAAAAAAAAATATTTCACTGCTGCTCGTTTATCTAGGCTCGAACGTCGGCCTCCCGGGTGACAAATAGGTTAACCACGAGTCACGCTTTTACGTAATAATTAGATTTTGAAGCTTTACGCGTCTACAGGCACACCGGAGACGTGTATAATTGTATGTATTTTCATTTGTGTGTGAATGTACACGGATATATCCAAATAGATAGATAGGTAGATAGATAGATAGATAGATAGATAGATAGATAGAAAAGACTGAAAGAGAAATAGAATATGAATAAACTAAGATAGATAGATAGATAGATAGATAGATAGATAGTTAGATAGATAGATAGATAGATAGATAGATAGATAGATAGATTACAAATAAACTGAGAATGAGCGATAGATAGATATGAAGAAATAGATAAACAGAATATGAATAAATAAATAAATAAAGATAGATAGATAGATAGATAGATAGATAGAATAACGCGAATAGACTGAGAGTGAGAGAGAGAGAAATAGAATATGAATAAACTGAGATAGATAGATAGATAGATAGATAGATAGATAGATAGATAGATAGATAAACTGAGAGTGAGCGATAGATAGACGGATATGAAGAGATAGATATACAGAATCTGAATAAAATGAGATAGATAGATAGATAGATAGATAGATAGATAGATAGATAGATAGATAGATAGTTAGATAGATAGATAGATAGATAGATTACAAATAAACTGAGAATGAGCGATAGATAGATATGAAGAAATAGATAAACAGAATATGAATAAATAAATAAATAAAGATAGATAGATAGATAGATAGATAGAATAACGCGAATAGACTGAGAGTGAGAGAGAGAGAAATAGAATATGAATAAACTGAGATAGATAGATAGATAGATAGATAGATAGATAGATAAACTGAGAGTGAGCGATAGATAGACGGATATGAAGAGATAGATATACAGAATCTGAATAAAATGAGATAGATAGATAGATAGATAGATAGATAGATAGATAGATAGATAGATAGATAGATAGAGAAAATGAAAAGAAGACGTACGTTTTCAACACAACAATACATGTCTGTTTGTTTACAAGCAAATTTATGCAAACGAGTGTATTTAAGTGACAACAACTAACTAGTTGAAAAGTAAAAACGCCCAAAATACATGACACAGAATAAGCATAAACTCCCCGCCCGCCGCTGCTTCACTCTGCCGGGTCAACTAACAAACTGGGTTGGGCAGTCTTGGCACCCCTGGTAAATTCTCTCAATTTACACCGACTGTTCTTTGGTTAGCAAGCTGTCGACCCCAAAGGCCAATTATGCCGCTGAAATTTCTCGAGCAGAAATTTCTTTTTAACCTCCTCTCCCACGAGCCACACCAACAGGGTCACTAATAGTTAGAGGTGTACCATATGGACAGTGATCAGTTTCTTCTGGTACTGGTCTCTCCGTTGTCCGACCGCAAAGACAAATATTTAATTAAGTGAAGTCACTCCTTACTTAACGACAGGGTTGCGTACAGCTTCTCATTTACCGACTAGGTAAGCGAAAAGTTCTAGCTAACCGCTATTTCATGAATACTGCGCGTATAATGAGTTTGTATCAATCAGTTTCAGAGAAATGATAGATAGATAGATAGATAGATAGATAGATAGATAGATAGATAGAAGATAGATAGATAGATAGATAGATAGATCGATAGATAGATAGATAGATAGATAGATAGATAGATAGATAGATAGATAAGAATGAGCAGAGACAGAAGAAATGATAGGGATGATCAAAATTCACAGAAGGAATATATACATGTTTGTGTGTGTGTGTGTGAAACATTTATCAGTTAACTTGTAGAAAAAAATATAAATGTAAATATATATATATATATATATATATATATATATATATATATATATATGTATGTGTGTGTGTGTGTGTGTGTGTGTGTGTGTGTGTGTGTGTGTGTAAAAGACAATAGGAAAACTGTAATGGTAGCCGACGCGTTTCATCCAATGTGGACTTTTTCAAGGTAAAAACGAAATAAATTTACGCGTCGGCTAATAATTCATTTTTCCTATTGACTTTTACATTTATATATATATATATATATATATATATATATATATATATATATATATATAGAGAGAGAGAGAGAGAGAGAGAGAGAGTGTGTGGAGGGAGAGGGTGAGAGAGATGGATAGATAGAATAATATGAACAGACTAAGATAGATTGATAGATAGATAGATACTTTTAATATAAAGTTTGCGCCATTTGTAAAATTTCTTATTCGTAAACATTTATATGCTACCAAAATATTCTTAACACTACACGTAATAAACATCTTTATTATTATTATTGCTGAAAAACTAACTCTGGAAATATCTTTAATGATTTTACATTAGAAATACATTTAAAATTAAAAGAAAAGGGATTGTCAGTGGTCAGGAATCAATGTGAGCATTACCGAGGTGATAGAGCTATTAAATATATAATGTGAAATACAATTGCAAATGAGAACAAGAGAAAGGCATCAAAATTAAAAGCAAGGAATTGCCATTAGTCAGAAATTGATGCAAGGATTATTCAGTGAATAACGCTAATATATGCAATTCCTCAAACGCCTGTAAACGCGTCCCTTGAGCTCGATGTCAAGTTCCTACCTATTTCCAGAATTAAGTTTATAAATATTTTCGAATAAATAAATAAGCGAAAACAATATAACTTGCTGTGTCTTTTTCATATTATTGACTAATATAATATAATATACGCTGACATTAAAAATAGTGTTCAATGTGTAAATTGTCACCATTTTATATTTTTAATTTCGCGCATGCGCATTGTTTGTTTTTGGTTTTGACGACTGCACAGTATAGTAAGAACAGTTGGGAACCATCTGTGAGAAAAAGAGCACTATGACGAAATTTGGTAACGGCATGCTGTATTGCTAGGCGTTCACACCGGAGTCTCCAATGGGAACATTTCAGAGTGTTTAGGTGTCAATCTACGGACAATGCAGAGGATTTCAAAAGAGTTGGATGATATATCCATTCAAGATCATTGTGATTGGAGTGATCACTAGTGATGCCGTCATTCTTCTTCCTAGAGGCCCTCAGACGAAACATGGAGTGCTACCTTAAGTGTCTTGAGGAGGTAGTGCAGCTCTGGATCAAGAAGGTGGCTGCTGGACGACCATATGCCTAGCAATTGTATTCTGCACCATGCACCACAAGCAGGAGAATCCAGTGATGGCTACCAGACAATTTCTACGATCACTCTTTACCCCTTACATCTGGCCACCTAACTTCTCACACTGCAACTCCTTGAGTATTATGTGCGGGGCACAGTTGAGCGAGAGATCAACAAAACTTCTTGTAACACGAAAGATGAACTGAAGGCAAGTATTATGGCAGCATTTATCAAACTAAACCTCTTCCGTTCAGAAGTGATCTGCATCTTCGAAGTCGTCTGGAGACAGTGGTTGAAGCCAATGGCGATTTTATTGAATAAATTTACTCTTTACTACTTCAAAATATTTTTTTGGTAAACTTATGAGATGTTAGTATTATTTTTATCTTTACGTAATTTAGAAGACAGTTTATCCATCGCACCTCACCGGTACATCGGTATTAATGTACTACCCTACATGAGATATTTTTTTACAAATCATCAAACGGACTGATTGCTAATTCTTGGCCAAAGAATATGACAGACTTATTAATCATCACGTTTATTTACTAGGCTTAACATTAGCACCGAGTTAATCCACAATTTTGAAACCCCCAAATCGAACTCACGACACAAGAGAACTGGTTTAAGAGAGGAACTTGATCAGTGAATGTAGAATTTACACTAATAAAGATGAATGGGGTAAAATATGAGAATGCTGACTCTTCCTATAATAGAATTAATGGATTTCAAGTTGATAACCACAAGCCGAACATCTTACGTTCCACTAAGGAATTGGCTTCCTGATAAAGCCAAATTCAGTGCATGTTTAACTTTTATTTTTATTTTTTAACCATTTTTCCACAAGCAAGACAATAAAGCCCCTAAGATGCAACAGGCTACTGAGTATGAGAAAATATGAAAAAAAGAAAATACTACTGAGGCGAGAGAACTGTAAAATACACAGGAATTAAAAAACAAGATAACGATTGAAATCACATTTACACTTTTAATATTCAAAGCTGATAGGAAAGCGGTAAGCTAGAGGAGAGTACGAGAGGTGAAACTGTTTGCATATAACTTACGGTAGCATCTAGCCAGTGCAACTGTAAAATGAGACCTAACCGCCAATTTAGTACTGTGCTTAAATTCATAAAGTCTAGGTACTATAAAGGAAAGCTCATCAGAACCGTTACCATAGACATATTTGAAGAAAAGACACAGCGAAGCTACATTACTGTGGTGGAAAAGTGCCTGAAACTGAGATATAATGCCAGGACCGATAACATTACAGAAGATAGAATATCGCCTTAAATACAATGATACAATGACGATCAAATTCATTCAATTATAATCATCTAATATTAAAGAGGTATTAGAATATATTCCTGGATGTGCTTGTAGAGTAACCCCTATCAGCGATGAAACCGAAGTAGCAATCGATGTTCAAATTACGGTTTAGCCTGATGCATATATTTTGGCACAAAATCCCCTGTGAAAAGCATTAATATATCTCTTTTTCCTATCACAACTATATCAGGGTGTACTGTTCTCTCTAGACTTGGGTGACAACTACCGTAGAAGTGCTCTGAATTCAGACCCACAGAGAAAATAAACGGAAAACCAGGCTTTTTAAAGAAGTAAAAAAAAAAAATTACTGATAATAAAGAAGAAAAATATTTACGGGGTGTGGAGTATTGGCTATGCCCCAAAAAAGCCATAACATTAAAATAGTGTACTTTCTTAATACAGATTTTACAAACCGTTAAATGGACTAAGGTGCCAGATCTTGTTTAAAGTCTTGATGACCACACCCATTCTAACACCGATTTATTGTGTCCTATTTCGAACTTTTATCAAGTGATGTATATCAAATTTGTGATTTTCTTCTGTGCCATTTGTGTTTATAAAGCGTATTACGTGCAGACTTTCATTAATCAATTCACCTTAAGCAAGGTGAGAAAGCCACCGAGACATAAGATATAAAAAACCTAAAAGGGTAAAAAGTGTGTTGGCAAACAAAACCGTTAAGGGTCTTGTAAATCACATATTTTCTCGTATAAAAGAAGTTAATGGCCTCAGATCCAATGTGTGTCCTGGCCTTGTCGCGGTGATGTTTTTTCTCCTCTCTGCCAAATATCAAACGAAACCCCCGTCGCCTCCACTTGTGCGCGCCCTCAATTCGTATGTTTCCAAATACAAAAGAAAAAAAAACATTATTCGAACCTACTGTCAAAAATTAAAACATCGAATTAAGCATATATATATATATATATATATATATATATATATATATATATATATATATATATATATATATATATATACAATCGAATGGATAAATATAGGTAGGTATACAAGCGAGCGATCGTATACATATATATACTGTATAATGTAAGAAAAAAACTGTACTCAATAGTAAGTAACAAAGCTATTTAATATATGTATTAAGAAATGTTCATATCTTACATTAATTGCACAACTCCAAGTTTCATGCCAAAGTAATTGCTTCGGCATGAAATCTTAATAGGAATCGAACTTGTCTTAGTTTAGTCATTTCACCCCAACCAAGGACATAAAGACACTGTTTTCCTATTGTTGTTAACGGGTACAAACATTTGGAGCGTGCAGTCGCAACGCTCGGGTTGATTCTTTTTATTAATTTAATATAGATATATATATATATATATATATATATATATATATATATATATATATATATATATATATATATCGATTATATATATATACATATCGATTATATATATTATATATATATATATATATATATATATATCGATTATATATATATACATATCGATTATATATATTATATATATATATATATATATATATATATATATATATATATATACTTCACTATTTTATATGTATATGAGGTAACAGTCAAATTTGTGGAAAGTTTTCTGTGAGAGAATTATTTGCTCACAACTCTATGCTTAACAACCACCTTCGACAGGGAGTGGTTAATCCGTAATTACATTCGTTTATTCATTGAACTGTTGGGTAGCAACTCTTATATACGAGGAAGTGCTGAGTGTCCTTGACTCGATTCAGAACCCAACATTTGTCCAAATGAAAAAAACATAGATTTTTTTCTTTTGAAAGCTTTCTTGATCTGATCGAAAAATGTTCATTCTCTTATTAATACCTGTATTGTTTGTTTCCAAGTAAACTGATATCTGTCTTTTCAAAGTAGCGACTTTTCTTGAAAGTGGGCAACATTTGGCATCGTGGTGTTACCATATACCAGCAGAAAAAAGAGGGTTATCCCCCATGGATGCTAGATTATGGGATGACGCTCCATATTTTATCAAGAGAGTGAAATTGAAAGAGAAATGGAGAGTCTTGAAGATGACCTAAGGGCTGGATATCCTGCAATTGCCACCACCGAGAAAGACATTGATTGTATTCAAGACATGGCGATGGGTGACAAGGTATTGACTATAAATTAAATAGCCAATGCTATTAGCATATCTCGTGAGAGAGTTGAGAATATTCTGCACAATACACTTTACTGGACGACGGTTTCTGCTCGGGGGTGCCACGTCTTCTGAATACTGGTCAAAAGCACACCAGGCTGATAACATCAGGGGGAAATCCAACTGGTTTCCTTGAATATTCCCTAACCCTAAGTGTTTGGTTCATCACTTTGAGCTAAAGACAAAGAGATTATCCTTGCAATGGGAACACCGGTTCATACTCGCACCAAAGTAGGCCAAAGTCGTTTCATCTTCAGCAAAGTTTTCTGGGGAATGCAAAAGACATTGACTATCTTCGAAGGAGCCCCACCATCAATGGAGAGTACTATGCCAACTTCTCAAGTGTTGTGACCAAGTAATTGGTTAAGAAATAACAAAACAAGAGGTTGCAAATAAATAGCGTATTGAACAGTAAATACAACAGAAATGTGTTACACAACTTGAGAGTGTGTGTCGATTGACCAACGTTTAGTCTATATCACTGTTAATATTTAAAATCCCCTCCCACGAGGGGTGTATGCGGCACAAGGCCGAGTTTACCGTGGGTTCTCCGAGCCCGTAGGATCGGCCCAAAATATTCCCTTAGAACCCGTATAAACGGGTTCAGGGCCTGTCTACCTCCTCGGACGAAACTTTGCCCTTTGGCAAAGCCTCGTCCGCTGAGGCGGAGAGTTTGACAGCAATGAACGGTCTATATCATTGTTCCCCCTCGGCTTACTTTCCTACTACTTTATAGTAAGGGGAAAGTCAACAATAGCCTCATTAGAGGGAAGACACCACAACACCAAAGCAATTACAAATGGCTATTAAGACCAGACGCCCAGGGAAACTGAGGAAAGGGATATTGTTTGATCAGGACAATGCTCCAGCACAAATCCTTTGTTTCAATGGCTGTTATTCGTGACTGTGGCTTCGAACTGGTTGATTCATCTCTATTCTCCTGATTTAGTCCTATCTAACAATCATATGCTATCCAACATGAAAAGACCCTTCGCTGGAAGACAGTATCGCAAGGATTATGACGTCATATCTGCTGTTGAGGACATTTTTGTCAATCACCCTGAAAGCTTCTTCACACAATAGCATCCAAGCGCTGCAATACCAATGGAAGAATTGTGCGGATCTTAAGGGGGACCCTGTCAAAAAGTAAAACTCATTTAGTCATATACAATGAGAGAACATTGGTCAGCCTATATACTTTTCAGCCGATCCTCGTATATGAATATATATAAATTCTTGATATTCAGTACTTTACTCACAAATATAAAACTATATAATTGGTCATATATATATATATATATATATATATATATATATATATATATATGACCAATTATATAGTTAGCTCTATCTCTGATATATATATATATATATATATATATATATATATATATATATATATATATATATCAAATCCGAAAGGGGAAAGGATAATCCAGGTAGGTCACCTCCCCACTGATATCTTCAATATTATAATTCCCCAGAAAATAGATTCTATAGGTCAATCGTCTAGACTTCTTGTTTATGATTTTAAAAATATTCAGGATAAATTTAAACCATTTGTAATTTTGGTTTAAAAACTTACCCGTTGAAATAACTTATAATTTATAACCGTCTTTTCGATGATGCCGTACGTTTTTCCTCTCTCTCTCTCTCTCTCTCTCTCTCTCTCTCTCTCTCTGGAGACCCTATTTATCGGTAAACGTGCTACATTATATATATATATATATATGTGTGTGTGTGTGTGTGTGTGATGTGTGCGTGTGATGTGTGTGCGTGCCCGCGCACGTCTGTGTGTCTGTGTATAAGGTCTATTTAGGCACCAAGTATCCATTCAAACAAATTTTATTAAAATACACCGAAAAAGTCTGTCGATTCAGCTTTTTATTGTATCTTTGTATATTTCTGTGATGAGGTATGCAATTGTTTACATTATTTATAATGTTCAGACTGTTGTCCTCATCTTCATCATCCTGTTCACAACGTTTCGGCCGTTGTTCAACCCGGCCTTCTTCTAGTGAGATTTATTTGAATTTCGAACTGAACCGTTTATTTAGTCCAGGGGAGTAAATTGTTCTAATTACACGTCTCATGCCTTTTGATATTTCAGTGTTAGTTAATATCCCTTGTTTACTCAACTCTCCAAGTTGTTGTTATTATTATTATTATTATTATTATTATTATTATTATTATAACTATTATCTTCCCAATTACTGTATTAAGTGTCATACACCGGAATTGCCGTTATAAAAAATTTGTCCAAACTTCATATTTTTCCCTGTTATATTTAAGTATTCTCGACTATAACAGTCATTATCAAGAATTGGGTGTTATCAGTATGGTAACCAAGATTTACGCGATTAAATTCTGGCGTTTTTAGATTACTGGAATTGGAATTGAAAGAATTTGATACACACACACACACACACACACACACACATATATATATATATATATATATATATATATTAAGTTGGTGCAAAAATAATGACGTAATAATGTCGTAATAATGTCGTTTTTTGACGTTAAAAAATGCGTCGAAAAACGACATTATTACGTCATTATTTTTGCACCAAATTAATATATATATATATATATATATTAAACAACAAATACTTATTTTTCATCGTAATACCCTCCCCAGTCAATGCACCACTCTCAACACCTCTTCATAGATCAAATTCTTCGATCAATATTCGATGAAAATGCCTGTCTTAGGATACAAATATATTGATTCTCGATTGTACCTCTTATACTGTAGATCAGCAAATGGTTGAAATATAAGTATACGTGAGTAAGCAAAAGAACATATGTATTTAATCTTTCAGAATAAACTTAATAAGAAAATGGGACAAACATTTTTTTTCGGGTATTTTCGCTTTAGTTGTTTTTTGTTTTTTTTTCCTTGCCTTCATTTATTTCTGTGCCAATCGCCATTACAAACAGCCACAATAATAAAATAAAAGTAAAATAAAATAAAAATAAAATAAATGTAAAATAAAATAAAATGAAAAAAAATAGAGAAATACACCCAGCAACAAGAAGTAAAGACGAAGACAACATTGTAACACGAAAACAAAAAAGGCTGCCTATGTTATCAAGTAATTACTATTTCCATTGCGTTGACCAATGTGAAACTCAGAATAGGTCTTTTTCAAATAAAAACTAACTTTTCGACAGCTTGAATTTGTTTGACTTGACGGAAAACCAAACTCAGTGTCGGCATCGCTTGCGTCAATGTGTCCTTATCGCCTTGCTTGGGGTGAAATGACTTAAAAAAAAAGAGGTCCGATTCGTATTGAGAAGCATATTTTCTTTATTAAGGCTATCCATCTCTAGGACTGTGTACATACGGTGCAGATAATTGATTTCCTCCGATAAGAACGTCTACGCAAACACGGGTATCCTCTAAATATCCCGGTTTTGTTATAAGACATACATAAGTTCGAAATTTAAAACAATGAAGGACATAAACAGTTAAATAATGCACTGGCTTTTCAAATAAACAACGGTTAGCAACACTATGATTCAGTTAATTGTGGTGTCAGAATTTTTACGAAATCTAGAAACAACATTATTACTATAAAAACAAAGACTCTTATACATGCATACATTATAGTATAGCTGACCATTCGTATTCTGAGGATACCCGTCTACTTGGGGGGGTAGCTTATCCCTAATGCAGATGCTTGCTCAGACGCATTTGGGTTTATTCAACACTCACAGAGCTCATCTGTGGTTTATACTGCAACTATACTGAGCAGATCTTTCTGGGAGAGGGTGTGTTATCTAGCCTGATCAACAGCCTGAGCAAGGCCAGCCACGATGATTTGCGACTTCGTGCTAGCACAGCTATCGACGGTCCCCAAAGGTTCCGTCTACCCAATTTCAGTCACAAGGCCTGGGTCGACCCGTGGTATGGTCTTCAGGCACTTTCCAAAGGTGTCGAACACTGGGATCGACCCCACCAGTCCGATAACATCGGGATTTCTCCTGACAAATCGACGATGCAGAGATTCGAACCCGGATCTCATTATCAGAATGCGACAGTTCTAACCACTAGGCCACGTGCCCAACATACATACACAGCCACTCACACACACACAAACGCACACACACACACACATATATATATTCGTGTATTTGGAGCAATCTTTCTTATATATATATATATATATATATATATATATATATATATATATATATATATATATATATATATATATATATATATATATATATATATATATATATATATATATATATATATATATATATATATATATATATATATATATATATATATATATATATATATAGAGAGAGAGAGAGAGAGAGAGAGAAAGAGAGAGATAATCGTGTATTTGAAGCAATCTTTCTTTAATACATGTTTCATTCAAAAGGCCATGTGGTTAAAAGCACACACACACACATATATATATATATATATATATATATATATATATATATATATATATATATATATATATATATATATATATATATATCAGACCAGTCAGGTTTCGATCCCGGCTTGAAGCAATACGTTGTCTATCCACACTGATGAGCTGCGAAACAGTCTGTCTGTGGAAGACAATATATATAAATATATAAA
>OZ010589.1:86429471-86456971 GCA_963932145.1 Acanthosepion lycidas | reverse complement strand
CAATAGGAACCCTGCTGATCTTTCTTTTAATTTTAATCGTTACCTAGTTTGGTAGAGTACCTAAGATTTATTAGCTTGAATGACGACATACAGTTGTACCGTCTACGTTTGAAAGTACCTTCAGTACATCCTATGTACGTTTTATTTTGACCATTAATATTTTTTACCCTTGCTTTATAGATCATTGCTTCAATTTTACAAGCTCCATCTAATGAACATCTTTTTCTTATTTCTACAATTATATAAATTACTTTACTAGTGTTAACGATATTTTGTCGTGCGTTATTTGTTAAATTTCTTGCGTTTTTTTATTTTATTTATTATTGTTTCTAAATTACTAGCGCAGCTGTAGCTTAATTTAACTGTGTGTTTTATTGAATATCTTATGTAATTCTGAATTTTGTGAAGTTTTTAGTAAGTAACTTGAAAAATAATTTCCCTATTTTACATTTTACATCAGAGGTAAAAGGAGTTTTAAACCACATAATTTTTATTTCCTCAAATCGTTCTTCATATATTGTTTAATTTGAGGTTTAAATTCTAGTTTGGTTTTGTGACTTTCTATATATATATATATATATATATATATATTTGTGTGCGTGGTCTATATATATATATATATATTTATTTATTTATATATTTGAGGTGTACATAAATGCATATATCTATCTATATATATATTATATATATATATGAGGTCTATATATAGACTATATATATATATATATATATATATATATATATATATATATATATATATATATATATATATATATAATATTTTAAAAATATAAACATAAAATATAGATAAAATATAAATATTTTATTTCAGTAAAAGCAATACAACGGTTTTAATTCATCAGACCAAACATTTTCACAATGACAAAAGGATACAAATTTAACCAGGCATAAAATATTCAAAAACGTAGGAAGAGATAAATATATAACATAATAATTTGTAAAATGAGTTTAAATACGCAGGAGAGAAAGAAATTCAATGAAAGTTGATCCATGATAAATCAGAATTGAATTGAATAACCCACAAGTACATATTATTATATTAGATATCCAATTATTCAAGGGTAAGGGTCTTCAAGGTAGATATTGTTTGGGAATTTAAAACGATTTTTGTGAAAAGATGTGGTCTGATGAGTTAAACCCGTAGTATCGGTTTTAATGAAATAAAATATTACCATGATCTTTTAACGTCTCCGTTTTCATAATAATTATTATTATTTGCTCTGTTATAACATCGAGCTCTCTCTGGATCTGTATCCTCTTTGGAATTATCCATACGGATTACCAAATATATCATTATGTGTGTGTGTGTGTGTGTGTGTGCGCAAATATATAGAAAATTAGGAAAGAACACGTTAGGTTAATAATCCGAAGTTCTTTAGTAGTTTTTTCGAAGTTCTTTAGTAGTTTTTTCGAAGTTCTTTAGTAGTTTTTTTATTTATTTATTTAAAAAAAACAAAAACAATGCTCAATACATTAGTAGAGCATAAATTATATAAATTAAAAATTACTAAAGAACTTTGGATTATTAACCTAACGTGTTCTCTCCTATTTTTCTATATATTTGCACACATATATCGGCTCCCATATTAAGGTCGAGAACTCTGAACCTTTATTTTTAAAATAAGAACTTATATATATATATATATATATATATATATATATATATATATATATATATATATATATATATATATTGGCACACTGATTGAGATGTAAAAAAAATAAACAAGGACCTTCTGGAAGCGAGCTATCGCGCGACTTATTTTTTTTATAAAGTTCTTATCACTCTCATAGAGCCGGTTAATTATACTGTAATAGAAACACTAAAACAAAACGTTGAACGAAGAACAGGTTTAATCACATGGCATATATGGATTAATAGTACGGTAATAGAGAAGAGCTTATTTTAGGGCAGCAATGCAGTAAACTACGTCTGACTTTCTGCACAACTTGTTATGAATTTATCAAACTGCTTTCTTGTGAGATTCGGAAATCATAAGAAGCCGTTCTCTCTGCGTGCACAAAGCTTCTTTTGTCAACGAGATAATTAATTAAAAAGTATGTAAGCAATGACTCCGGTTATTATCTTTCCTCGAATATTATTCCTCTATTTCTTATGAAAATTAATGTAAATAAAATTAGGTAAGTAAAAAGTACGAAATAATGTTACAAATCTTTTGGGTCTTTCTTTGCTTTTTTGTGGGGAGGGGTCTTCTTTTTTTTCTTCTTTTTTTTTTAAATTGGCACAAAAGCGCGCGAGTGTTGTGCCAACCTAATTTCTGAAAGCAGCTGATTTGGGTCGAAAAATTTGGTAAATTGATTAAAAGATAAGGAAAAAAACAAAAACAAAACAAACAAAAAAAAGGATCAATTTAACAACAGTCCCGGAACTGGTTCTGACAACAGTAATTTTGGCAAATGGCTCATATGAACCGGTTGAATAATAACCACTGTTCTGTTGATTGCAATATTTCGGTCAAAGAGCGACGAGTGGGTGCTGAAAAATTAACAAAGAATTTACTCAAAACAAAAGAATAATAAATATCCTGCAGCTTGCTCACTTGGTCAAATTTTCAACACTGGGCGGCTGGTCAATGTGTATTGGACACGAATGCAGTATTCAAAAAAAGAACTAGCCGAGATATCCCTAAAAATAGCCAGCGGAACGAGAACAGTTCGCCATGGTAGATTAAATAAAGTGTTCATTTCGAAATTTTTCGGAAGATTACGCAGATCGAAGATGAAGAACGCATATATGAAAATATATAGAAAATAACTGGACCCGCGAGTTTAAATTTAAATTTATGATATTTATTTATAAAAATAATTTATCTATAATAATAAATATTTATTTATTTATAATAAAAATTTATCTATAATAATAAATATTTATTTATAATAATAATTTATTTATTGATAATAATAATTTATTTATAATAAATATTTATTTATAATAACAATTTATTTATCATAATAAATATTTGTTTATTTATAACAATATTATATTATAATTAACGATATTTACTTAAATAAGAATTTATTAATAATAATAAATATTTATTTATAATAATAATTTATTTATTGATAATAATAATTTATTTATAATAAATATTCATTTCTAATAATAAATATTTGTTTATTTAGAATAATATTATATTATAATTTATGATATTTATTTATTTCTAATAATAAATATTTATTCAAAATAATAATTTATTTATTTCTAATAATAATTTATTTATTTATAATGATATTAAATTATAATTTATGATATTTATTTATTTATCATAAAAGCACGAATCACACATCCCTTTTCCTCGTAAGATCCCTGAGATTACAACAGTTTTCATAACTGTTGTAATCTCAGGGATCTTACGAGGAAAAGGGATGTGTTTATAAAGATGAAAACAAATGCGAATTAAAACCGAATAAAATTGGCCTCGTTATGAATCTTGATGAGTCACAATCTATATCTATATTTCCCAAAATGTGTGTGTGTGCGTGTGTGTGTGTGTGTGTGTGTGTGTGTGTGTGTGTGTGTGTGTGTGTGTGTATGTGATCGGATGTTTCTTTCCACAGTTTTCATCCGATTTCGATAAATTTTCTTTCTTTTTTATTTGATAGATAATTCTTCAGTGCCGGTTTTGAGTCCAAATTGGCTGGGAAAATTACACACTTGAAATTGCAAAATCGAAAAAAAAATGATTTTTTACACTTTGCGCAAAAAAAAACAAAATCAAAATTTAATGTCTGTAAAAAACTGTGCTTGTCCCTCACTTCGTTAGTTCTTTCGTTCACACGACCGCTACTGCCCGCCGATACCTCATAAATAATGGACTATTCCGTTTTGATCGCTGGAAAACAAAATACATATCAGAGACGCTACTTGGATTCATTGGAAAAATAAATAAAGAAAGAAACATAAAAGCGATTAATGTTTCCTGTTAATGCTTCATGCATAATGGACTATTCCGTTTTGATCGCGAGGGACGATAAAAGACGTATCAAGGACGCTACTTGGTTTCAGTGAGAAAATGGAAGAAAAGTGGGATGGTAGAAGTGTTTAACGTGTTTCAGTAAAATGGGACAATTTTTAAATTTAAATATTTTTATTTGTACCCCCTTACTTCTTAAAATGACGGCCAGCATTCATATTTATGATTGTTATTCCAATGTTTTATGAAAGTTGTTAAGCCCAAGTGGTTTAACGATGTGTTTCTGGAATTTCTACAGAAGTTTTATTATCGTAGAACTCGCTATGAGCTTATTCAATCATTAACTGGAGAAATAAGATTCCTCCAAAACTTCAAATAGGAAAACCGTGACATTTCCACAGGCTAAAATTAGTATTGATAAAATAACCTACTATTATTATAGTAGAGCAGACTATTTAAAAAAAAAAATAGCTTTCTTACTTTCTATACGTTATTTTTATTACCATCGCCACTCATTGTACAACATCTTATACATTGTAGTGATTTTTCTAAGCTCAGCTTAGATGCAGTCCAAGGCCGAGAGCATGGGGATAACGAGTGAGGACTCAGTCGTAGTGATTTTGTAAGCCCGGCTTAGATGTGGCACAAGGCCGAAAGTCTGGAGCACCCAGTGAGGATCGAACTCACTACTCAGTTGTAACTGATCTAGCAAGACAAGCTTTCTAACCATTACACCACGACGAGGTGCCGTAAAATGATTTTCTAAGCGTAACTTAGATGCGGCACAAGGCCTGAAGTGTGGAGCACCCAGTGAGGATCAAACTCACTACTAAGCCGTAATGGCTCAAGCGAAACTTGGTTGCTAACCATTACAACACCTCGAAGTGCCCTATTTTATACTCTGTATATATATATATATATATATATATATATATATATATATATATATATATATATATATATGTGTGTGTGTGTGTGTGTGTGTGTGCGCGCGCGCTCGCGCGTGCGTGCGTGCGTGCGTGCGAATGAAAGAAAGAATGTGTATTTTGTCATAAATAAAAAATGGCTACTTTCAAAAAGATAGTTTTGTGTTGTATTATGACAGCTGCTCTATCAAACGACATTTAAAAACTAATTGGGTATTCTCAATTCTAGCATTGAAGATATATATATTTTTTTTAAAAAAGCTACATTATTTTATTTGAAATTTTATCTCTTACCATTTGTCTATGCCTCACACTCTTACCGTTAGTCACTTAACAAGACTCGCCTTCATGTTGCAAATGCGAGGCAATCCACGATCTTGAAACTTAGAGAAGAAATTCTTCCACTAGCCTGTCGACTTCGGTTTTCAATCTATTTGTTTGGTGAGAGATTCCACTTTCATGATATTGGGGAAATCCTCGAAAAATTAATTGAATCAAGACCGAGATCCTTTTTTGTGGGGTTAATATACGATTTGCCGTATATACACGTACAACGCGCAGTCCCTAAATTTTCACATATAAAAATGATTTAATCAAGTACTTCGAGTATCATACGTCATCCTTTTCTAAGAGACCAAACTATAATAGACTAACCTATTTTCTTCTATCTTTTTATCCCATCTTCTAGTTAAATAAGTTAAAAAAGTAAAAGAGAATGATAAAACTATCGTTAGTAACGCTATACTCGTTGCGTGAATGCTTACAGCCATAAACAACCAAACGAGAAACAGCTAAACATCTTATAAACGTAAACAATGCAAAAGACGCATATTCGTTATGGTTGGTTGCTTGGTTGGGTTTTATGGCAACATTACTTTTTTTAAAAAGTATAGCTGGCAACATTATTCTTTCAAAAACGGCATAGCTGGCAACATTATTTTTGGACGTAGTTTATCGTCATACCCAGGACGCGAATGTAGTTTATCGCGATACTCAGGACGCGTATGTATTTTATCGCCATACCCAGGACGCGGATGTATTTTATCCTCATACCCAGGACGCGGATGTAGTTTATCGTCATACCCAAGACGTGGATATAGGATGGGAAAAACTGGGAGTTCACTATTTGCCCATAGCTGGGACCCTAAGAGGTGATACTATTCCGGGTCAGGGTGGACCTGGAAACACCAGCAATTAAGAGGTGGTTCCACGCTTCCTGAAAACCTCCTAATCAGAGGCCTTGCTGCTGGATGTAGTTTATCGTCTTACCCAGGGCGCATATTCGTTATGTTTGTATTTTATAATAGGATACTAATATGTTAACATTATATTCATTATTATTGTTAAGTAAACATTATTTTTATCAAAATCATGTTCATTTTAAATCCAGCTGTATTTTTTTTATTACAGTAAATGGATATGGAGTTTGGCCAACGGTGTTGCCAGTAGAACCTACTCTAATTTTATATCTCGTCGATGATGCAACCACCTTAAATTTAACCTCAAATTTAGGTCTTCAAAATCGCATAATACGTAACTGAATTCAATATCTTTTCGGCGGCAATTGTCCTTGTAAAAATGTCATATTAAATCGAATAGACATTTTATGTCTATTAAATTTGATGATCGTCTTTTTTAATGTGTGAATAAGATTCCGCCCATTTATCTGTGGTTAGTGCATAAAATCGACAAATTTCGTTTCGTGTAGTCCAAGCTTTATACTCACGTGAGTGATCACGGGTGTTAGGAAAAATACAAAAGAAAAGGCGATCAACTGTATTTCAAGCAGCATTTTATTTTTAAAAGTATCTTTTTTTCTTTCTTTTTTTTTAAAAAAAAAAAAGATAGATTCATTTTCGGCAGAACTCAGTCAGGTGTAATGACGTATATTTTTTTATACATCCACAAGAATACGGAATCTCCATAAATAGTTTTTTTTATTATTATAATTTTTGGATGGTTGCCTATGTTGAAAGGTAAATGACTTCAATGATATTGAGTCTTTTTTAATTTAATTTGAATTTAACTGAAATATAAACTGAATTCAGGTAAATAAATTTTATTTTATTTTATTTTTTTTTTTTTGATCTTACAATGATGTTCATGCTGTACAAGGCTTAATGACATTCAAGGCAGAAGGGTCACAAAGTATGTAAAACAGTTTATGGGGTTATGTGGGTAAAACTTGCACAGGTTATTGTAGTGATCATGGAAGCATTCTCTTGAGTGTCAGTTTCACAAAGCATCGATTTATGAGAAGAAGCTGCTGGAATGGAACCAATGGAAAACGAAATAGGTTTGCTACAATGTGCGTGTTACGGCAGGTCTTAGTCGTGAAGATTGGAACTGGTGGAACTAAGGAATGTACAGAATGGGCCGAAAGTCTCTCACTCCTATATCATGTAATTTTCTATTTCAACGCTCAGTAAAAGAGTTTCACAAGAACGATACCAGAATAGCCATCACTGAAGGACGCCATTTTGAGAACTTTTGCAACAATCAGCAAAGTCAAACTTCGTAAAATATCACACAGGATATGGCGCCGAATCCTTTTGTGTCAGGAAGATGATGGTGTTCATACTGACCTTTCTGATGTGTGACAGCGTCAATAAAAGTGAATAAACTACATCCAGTACATGTTCTTTGTATTACTGTATTACTTGTCCTTCTCTTGTTTTCATTACTTATATATATATATATATATATATATATATATATATATGTATGTATGTATATATAAACACATAAGTGAACATTGAAGTTAACACTCAGAGCCTATGAGTGTTGACTTCAATGTTCACTTTTATATTTACATACGCTCGATCTCTGATATTGAGCACTTTATCCAGTAAATACAGTAAACCTTAAAACCACACACACACACATATACATACATACATACATACATATATATATATATATATATATATATATATATATATATATATATATATATATATGTATGTATGTATGTATGTATGTATTATATGAGTGCGTGTGTTTGTGTGTGTTTCTGGCCGAGTGGGTTGTAATAAATAAATTTAAATGTACATTTATGTTGTCCCTAATCCGATTTTTGAAGAGATTACATCTATTCATCACTTTTGGTAGGTGCGAATGAAAACCTTTGTTATCGGAATCATTAGTCATTACTAGAACAACTTTCTAATCGCCATGGGATTCATCAAACTCTTTTCAGAATCCTCTGCAATGTCACCCAAACATTCCTTAATGTTTGTACTGGGGTTACGGTATGAATGCCAAGCCGTACGGCATGCCGTTTCCAAATTTCGGGTGGAATGAATTGCGACATGGTGTTCCTTTTCTCACAAACGGTGCCCAACTGACCCTACTATAATGGACAGTCGACAAAACTCAAAACAAACAACGCGCATGCGCAAAATGAAAAATATAAAATGACGACAATTTACCCATCGCACCTACACGCGCGAGCGCACATATATATATATTCTTTTTCTGTCCTCGATCTATTCCATGTTTATCAATCTCCCATCTCCCTAGTTTCGTCTTTTTCTATAATTTTTCCTCTAAATCGGTCACTCACTCTATCCCCCTCTCTCACTCTCTTCTTTGATCTCTCTCTTCTCTCTCTCTCTCTCTCTCTCTCTCTCTCTCTCTCTATCGTTTCTCTCTTTCTCTTCCTCTTGGCCTTCCTTTTTGGGGGCCATGCTTATGCTTATGCGTACGTGTGTGTGTGTGTGTGTGTGTGCGCGCTCGCGCACGCATATGCGGATGGATGTGTGTGTCCTTTTCCCACTGGGCAGATGTTAACTCCAAATGATAGCTTTGCACGTGGGTTGAATATGTTCCGCCATCTTTTCTGGCCACGACCAACAGCTGAACCTCGCCTGCCGCCCTTTACACGACTTTGACACGTTAGCTTATCATCTCTCTTTCAAGCTGCCTCTCTTTATCTTCGTACTCCTCACACTCAGCCCAGCCCGTGTCATTTTTTTTTTTTTTTTTTTAGACTGGATTCGTCTGTCTGTTCACTGAATCTTTCCTTCCTTCGTTTTTTTTTCTCCTTGATTTATGACTTGAAAGAATTCATCCTCTAACCTTTACGAGGTTCTTTACTTTGATTTCACTCCCCAAAAAATGAATCACAATGCAAGACCTCTTAGAAAAAGAAAGCTTTAAATTAAATTATTCATTTAAGAAATCGCATTATGTGTTTCATCCGCTGAACATGATCACTGAATCTAAATAACTATTTTCTGTTATTACTGCTTCTTGAGTTATAGTTATTGGGATTTTTTCCCCAGTACTTTACCGATCATTTCTGAACTCCCTCTTGTTCGGTTGACGGTGTTGCAGTCAGTTATGTGCCATACATGATAAACGCATAGGCGATCATGTATCTTTCGATACATGACTGACGAGGAAGGTTTCCATTTCTTTCTGCAGTAGACCAGTTGCCATCCAAGCCTATAGAACCTGGTCTGTCCTGCTATTTACCTATAGCTGGGGGGAGAAGAAGATTCATACCTTTCGCAAGGGTATTAGCACGTAAGTGACTGTAATGGATTCGACTGGAATTCGAACTCGATTCTCCGATTCCTCAATCCGAGCCGCTATTTATTATTCCACCGTATCACTGAATCTAATACCTGTTTCCTGTTATAACCGCTTCGACAGGTATAGTTATGGGCATGTGATTTTCCCAAGACTTTAGTCATCATTTCTCATCTCCTTCTTGTCCAATTACAATGCACTATTTCTTCTGCTGAGGGGTATGACTCCTAATGGTCCAGCCGCGGGGTGGATATTTATTTGCCTTTTCGACACGAGTGTAAAAAAGTCGTACATCTACCTTTTTGATTCTAACGAAAACGGCAACTGTGTGTACATTTTTGAGTTATAGACAAACCGGAAATATATGTACATTTTTTATCCTAATGTAAAACAAACCTACTGACTGCAATGGATGAATTGTCGGCTAAATTACGCAAAAATGAAAAAAAAATCATTTAAACAGATATATTTACCAAAATTACAAAATAAAATATGTTAAAATACTAAAGAGGAAATTTATTCAATTAAATCGCCATTGGCTTCAACCACGGTCTCCAGACAACTTCGGAACCTCCTGCATCTCTTCTAGACGGTCTTCTTATTTAAGTTTGTGATTACTGCTATAATGCTCGCTTTTGGGTTGCAGTCTGGTGAGTTAGGTAGCCAGATGTAAGGCGTGATGAGGTCGCAGTAATTATCGGGTAGCCATGACTGTGTTCTCCTGCTTGTGTGGCATGGTGCAGAATCCTGTTGCCAGATATAGGATCCTCCAGCAGCCACTCTCTTGACCCAGAATTTAAACCAGCTGCTGCCTTGTAGGTCCTGCCATTTTAGGCAAAGGCTAGAAGAAAATAACTTCCAAAACAAAGCTACCCCGTATATCATCTCGAAGAAAGGAATTGCAACACCCCTACTTCGAGCCGCAACAAAAACTAATGGACAATTGGGGCTTAGTAGAATGGTTCGACCGAAGACAAGAGTAGGACACTGCACGTTGCCGTGCACCTCTCAGATTTTGGACTATTTACCTATGGTCGCATCACCTACATTAGACGGTCGCATCACCTACATTTGACGGTCGCATCACCTACATTAGACGAGGAAAATGAGTTTTGATCACTTCATTATCAGTCACTCTGCGCTGCATAAATTCAAGGAAAAGTGATCTTCAGCAACGGAAGTGACAACGAATATTGGTCCTACTCATGGAAATTAGCCTTTAAATGAACGGATATGCTGACATTGTCCAAGTTTCCATCGGAAATTTTTTCTGTACTATCAAATCTTTTACTCCTCCGGAACTGCTAGTTTGTGGAATAAATTCCCACATGGACACCTCCCTGAATGCTATAAACTTAACCTCTTCAAACCATTAGTTATCTATCATTCTTTTCATTGTTTCCTTTTAAACTCGTATCACACTTCTTCGTAATCATTATAACACTAACTTCCTACCTTTAGCGGTTCTCGTATTGTGTTAATTTTAAAGTAATTCCTATTTTTATTTAATTACTGATTTAAAACTGTTAGGTTGGTAATAAAGAGCTTTTGCATTTTGGTATTATTGCTTTGGGATTCTTTTTCACAACTTACGGTGAAATGACCACTGATTTTTTTTAATGTTCTAACGTTTTTCTTTATAGATTATTTAATGTAAGAGTGAATAAATTTTGTATGGATTTTACCCTTTCAAAATGTTTAGTCAGACCCATATTGTGTACGTTATGAATACAAAAACAGTTCTTCAGCAACGGAATCAACAAGAACATATCATTTCGTTTATAAAAAATCAAGCATTAACCTTCCTGCGTTCCTGGACAGTTTTGACCATTCTGCCTGAGCTCCTGGGTCAAAATCCGCAAATATTTGGTATTTAATGTTTCATGGTAGATATAAAAATAGTTACAAGTGTTTACCCACCGTTCAACCGGTAGCTGGGCATTAAGTCATTTTTCTCTACCACCGTGCAACCGGTGGCTGAGTATTACGTCTTTTTTTCTCTACCATTGTTCAACCGGTGGTTGAGTATTAAGTCATTTTTCTCTACCACCGGTCAGGGCTCAAAGGATTAAGTTTCCGAACATGCCAATAATGTTTTGACTAATTTCGACCAAGCTGGAGGATCAAATTCTGTCAATACTTAGTTGCTGAAAAACATCACGAAACTGTACGAAAATTACCAAAATATTTCAATGCAAGTCACACTTTGATCATAAAATGTATTCGTGAACTCAGAAAAGTGACTAAACTTGGTCAGTGATTCTAAGCTTACTCAAAGGGTTTCCCTTTGCTCGTCTTTAAAGTTTAGATTGTATCTTTGTCGGTTAGAATCATCACCAATATTGAAAAATGGGTTTACCATGTTTATATCGAGCGAAAACGGTTAACACATACTTAAAAGTGTGACTCTAGGAAAAGAATATGGCACTAAATATGGATGTTTCACCTCATCCATCTTACTCTCCCGGCCTTGCTCCATCTGACTTCCAGGTCATCACAACATTTATTTCAGAGGGAAAACAGTTTATTAATTATAAAGAGATTAAAGCCGATATTGAGAGCTTTTGTAGCATCGAAACCTGATTAATGATCCCCCCAAAGGTTCAAGAATTTGCTAAACAGATTTTATTATATTATTATTAGATTATATTATTGATAGCGAGGAGAAATATAATCTTGATTAAATATATCACCTAAAATCGAAAGAGAAGTTGGTTCTTTTCCATCTTCAAATGCGACAAGACTTTAATCCTAATAATTGCCTTCTATATCGAGAACTACAAAAATAATCCTGATGAAAGCAATTTCTACTTACCGTAATATGTTCTTAAAAAAGCCTTTAAAAAATCAAAATAAAGGAAAACATCTGTTTTTTATTGTGGGGAGATGCCCTAAATCAAAATGTCTTCCATATATGGCAGGTCGCAAAATAAGAGACACCTGTTTCCTAAGGACATTTTTCATCCGGATATAATCCAAAAGATAAAAGAATCTTATGACTTTTTCGAACATTTCTTTGACGTGTATTCGTCCTTGAAAGCGATTTAGCGAGATTACTCTCACCATTTTTGTAGACCCTAGTAATGGTAAATCGACGTTGCGTTTCACATCCATAGAACAACGAGGCGTATCACCCGTGATGTCACAGTTAAAATCTATTGAGCTAATACGTTAAAACTTTTTTATAGATGAATCAGAAGAAATTTAGGACAAGAGATAAGCAAATTAAAAATACAACAGGCTGTGCTAAAGGTAGTTTCACCAAACACCGTAAAATGCGCAAATTCGAGTTATGTTCGTAAATAGACTAATCAGAACGAGACTTTCATATAAATGCCATTCATGCTGACAAACCCGTTCAGAAATATGAAAAGTATCAGGTCTATGACTAGGCCACTGGAAGAGTTGCAATTTGCCCACGTCACCCTTCCGATCTAGATAACGTTTATTCTTTAAGGCAGTATGCTTAGGATCTTTATCGTTATTAAATTATTTTTGACTTGCATAATGTACGCCTATATTAATACACTATAATAATAAACGAATTCTATTACTCGATGCTATAAAAGCTCTCAATATCGGCTTTGTTGGTAAAATACAAAAATGCACTTTCTATGGGTGCGTCTATTTTTTATTTCGTACTGTATATGTATATATATATATATATATATATATATATATATATATATATATGTTAGGTTGGTACAAAAATAATGTCGTTTTCACACATATGTTACTATGTGAGAAAACGACATTATTTTTGCACCAACCATATATATATATATATATATATATATATATATATATATATAATTTTTATTCGGTATCATTCCAAGCAAGGGAGTTAACCACTAAAATGCAAGGTGTTACAGGATGTGGAAGAATTGGGAACCGAATAATTAATAATGAGCAGAAAGAGAAAAGAGTAATCAAGTGAACAGGAGATAGCAATTGACATTACATTTAAATTTTTGCAGATGAAAATTGGTTGGAAAGCATGGAGCCAGAAGAGAGTTCCACAAACGAGAAGCGCGAGAGAAGAAACAGTTATCATAGAACTTACGGCTACACCTCGCCAGCACAACTGTAAATTGATGAGATCTCGACGCCAGTTTAGTACTGTGCGTAAATTTATAGAGTCTAGATAGCATAGTGAAGATCTCATCCGAACAATTACCATGAAAGTATTTATAAAAAATGTAAAGAGAAGCAACTTTACGGCGGTGGTTAAATGACTGAAGCCGAGTAGCCAGATCAGCATCAATAATATTGCCGACTGTTCTTTGAATCTTATCAAGGAGCTCAAGGTGCACATAAGGGGCACCGCGACATATATGACAGCAATATTCTAAGCATGGACGAATGGTAAACCTATAAATGTGTAAGATAAATTCTGGAGAGAAGAATTGTCTCGTACGACATAGTGAACGGACCTTTCTAGCAACTAACCTGACAATGGATTCAATGTAGTCTTTCTACATCATGTCAACTGAGAACGTTAGACCAAGAAGGCCCAACAACTCACTTTCCTAGAGGTTAACATCAGTCATGCTGATGGAAGGCAGAGAGGGGTCTCGCAGATGATTAATGGAGAGAAGTTTAGTTTTGGAGGCTTTAAATTTGACAAGCCATCTTCTGCATCAATTAACAACAGACTAGAGGTCGTTTTGGACACCAGCTACCATTTTGACTTTGTCGGGCTGATCAGCCTTACTACTGAGGCAGGAGTAAATGGTTGTCGACAGCGCACTGTACGTATATATATATATATATATATATATATATATAGTAAGGTCATGAAGGGTTTGGTAATCCGTATATATAATTTCAGAAAGCTCAATGTAACACCAGAGCAAATATTAATTAAATAATTAAGAAAACGACAAACTTAAGGTTCTATGACTATAATTTATTTACCCAGAAAATATATTTTCCTGGTTCATCAGGTCACATCTCTAGTTACCTGTCTCTTTCTCAATTATTTAATTTGTATATATATATATATATATATATATATATATATATATAATGTGTGTGCATCTTAAATGTATTTACTCTAGAAATGCATTGTAAATGATTTTATTCAAGAAATACAGTACAAGTAGACATTTTTTACAGTAGTCATGAATTAAGCTAGAAAAGATTGCATAAGATATAAATACTTACTATAGAAATTCAATGTGTAAAATTTTATTTTATTTTATTTATTTTTTTTGTAAATCGGGTGTAAATTGCTTTAATTATCAAATATTATAATCGAGTTTGTGTTTGATGTTAAGATTGTTATTTTTTTTTTTGCTAAGATCTTCCACTGAAACCCAAGAATTGGTGTCAATCGCCGTGAAGGCTACCAAAAAAAGCAATGCATAGCTAAGTGAACCCAAGGTTTTTTTTTTTTTTTACATTCTTGCTATGCTGACTTAGCCAGGCACAGCTATAATCAGTTAATCTCAGTATTGAGCGAACCAGAACGGTTAACCATGGATTCTATACAAATTTCTCATTTTTTATAATAAAAATTTAACGTAAACATACTCCAGGATATAAATTTGGCGGTTGAACTTTAGTATGAGATGCATTTGTAAATAAAAGAGATTCAGTTTTAAGATAAATAAGAAACTTTCTGATATAACGTTAGTATGTCCGTGGAACGACAATTTAAAAGGAAGATGACAGCAATATTCTAAGCATGGACGAATACTAGACTTATAAATGTCTAAGATAAATTCTTTTGAGACGCTTAATTTTTTCTCTTGCTTGATTTTGCTGCCTCCAATTCGTACTTAATTATATATTTTTGATTGTTTCTCTAATTATTATTATTGTATTTACTTGTTATTAAAATGAATCAATTTTACAATTTTACAAGTCCAAGAAAATTTGGATTACTAATACCCACAAAAGACAATGTTTAAACATTGGAAAACATAAGGAAAATTAATTCCTTTTAATAATATGTGGAAATAACCAGTCTTTGATTACTTATGGTTGCGAGACCAAAACCACGTGTAGCAAAAATATGGAAAGCAAAGTATATATATTTTAAAAAAAATCACATTATAAGCAAAAAAAGTTTGTGGGTTCTCTCTTCTCTTTAATATATATATATATATATACATATATATATATATATATATATATATATATATATATATATATATATATATATATATATATATAATTATTTATATATTATATGCGCGGTACTTGTTAGAAAGCGCTCAGTATCACAGATAGAGCTAACATAAACCCAGGGTCACTCACTCACATCAATCCAACCAAATATGTATGTATATGTATATATATATATATATATATATATATATATATATATATATATATATATATATATATATAGATAATATTAGTGGTAAATATACATATATATGCAAAATCCACAGGTGCATATACACACATGTATATTTTTTGAATAAAAAATTCCGAGAGGATAGAATCCAGGTAGAACTCAATGTCCAGGACAGAGTAAGGATATAATAAAAAGGCTTAAACACTAATATTCCACTAATATTAGTGTTTAAGCCTTTTTATTATATATATATATATATATATATATATATATATATATATATATATATATATATACAGGATATCAATAAGATAAAGTTTTTGAATGTTTGCGATATTTATGAGTTAAAGTGCTGAACATCAAGGATCGAGCGCATCAAAATTGAACACTGTAATCAACACCCAACGGCAACAGTGTCAAGCAATATTTTTCTAAGTAATTTAGAAATCACCCCAACCCAAGAAAAAAAATTACCGAGTGAAAAATGAACGTAAAAGATGCAAATACAACATATTTTAGATAAAGCCATTATTTAAACTAAACAAATAAAATAACCAACACGAAGAATAAATAATTGTTACACAAATGTGAGTAAACAAATTACGTAAGTAACAAACAAATTAAGAAACTATGAGTGTACATATAAAAAGTGTTTCAATAAATTGGACCGATTTTAGATGTGAATTAATTTTAAGCGTCTAATGTATTTTTTTTTTCTTTTTTTTTTCTCATTTAACAACTTAAGTCTTTGGCAGTTTCAGTCATGGAAAGGTTAACAATCAAATAACGTGTTAAAGTCATCGAAGCCTATTACGAAAATGGACGTTCAAACAGAATTTGAATGAGAAGTTCCCAGGTCGCATCATTTCTCGAAACAGCAAAGTCATTTGGCCTCCACGATCGGGCGACTTGAGGCCTTTAGATTTCTTACTTCGGGGTCATCTCAAAAGTAAGGCCTATGCCAACAAGACAACAACAATTCAACAACTGAAAGATGAGATAATAAGGCATATTGGTGAGATCGAGTTGCAACTATGCAGAGACGACATAAAAAAGTAAATATGAATTAAGTTTAAGCGTCTAATGATTTTTTTTCTTTTTCTTTCAGATTTAACAACTTAAGTCTTTGGCAATTTCAACCATGGTAAGATTAATAATCAAACAATGTCTTAAAATTACGAAAATGGATGTTCAAATAGAATTTGAATGAGAAATTCCCAGGTCGCATCATTTCTCGAAACAGTGAAATCAATTGACCACTACGTGCAACTTGACACATTTAGATTTCTTCCTTCAGGATCATCTCAAAAGTAAAGTCTATGCCAACAAGCCAACAACAATTCAAAAACTGAAGGATGAGATAATAAGGCATATTGGTGAGATCGAGGTGCAACTATTGCAGAGATGTCATCAAAAATTTTGACCATCGAGTGGAGGTGTGCCGCCGAAGACTTGGCGGACATTTGGGCGATAGTATTTTTTGATTTAGAGAAATCAATAAATTTTCACCAATAACACTAATTTATTTACTGCTGACTTTGATCCGTCTTAATGAAACACCCTATATAACACAAATATAATGTTAACAATCAACAACAAATAAGTGTTCAATAATAAATAATGAATATTAAGTTATCAAATAATAGTATAAAATAGCTACAAATAACAGCATTTGGATCCATAATCATTTCTACTCTCTCTTTTAAAATTAATGTAAAAATATATTTTTTTCTTTTTTAAAATAGTCACGTTATAATGATTTTACTATGGAACATAATTAATTTTATTGAGTCAATGTTTTGCAGTTTTTATGTAGCGTATATACATCTCTATATAGAAAACAGAGGATGCCTGTCTGTCTCTATCTGTCATACCTTTTCACTCGAGATCCATCCAACTGATTTTGACCAAACTTGACACATACATTGTACAATATAAGAGATATTTTCTTAGTATAAAAAAATCGATAATTTTTAAAAATCAATAATCGATAAAGGCGATCAAAAATCGATAAATTCAAGTTTTTTTTTCCTCCCATTTCACTCAAATTCGGTATGTAGATTGCTTACGTTATGGTGAGCACATCGATACCTCATTTTTATTTTGACGCCACTGCGTTTCGTAAAAAAACCGTGAAAACCGAAAAATCGATTTCAACACAAATTTTAAACTAAAACTCCCTCAATTTTCAAGCAGTCTAACAAAAACTTCACTCAATTGTAGCCAACAATAAGTTCATTGTTTAACTGTCATTTAACTTGATAAATGAGTCCACCTATATCGTGAAAAAACGCGTAAATAATGAAAAATGGCAATTTTTACTGGTTTCTTTCTTATTTTTCATTGATCTTTCAACCAATTTCCATCAAACATAACAATTGCTTTATAAATGTATCCGCTTTTATACCCCTGGTAGCACACTGACAAAATGAATTTGAAAAACTCCAAAATAATTGTGGTCTGAAGTTGATCTTTACATTGCCTGTTTTACTCCTTGATATCCTCGGCTAACTTTATTTGAATAAATACAGATTACTTCTGTTATATCAGTAACTGCATTAATTCAAAATGTTTTTTTTTATTGAAAGTCCTTTAAAGTAATTGAAGAAGATAGATTCTGTTATGTCTAAACATGATGCTGTTTTTGTTCCATTCTAATTGAACGTTTTTTTCTGATCGATCAGCTGGCTATGGCTGCTAGTATGATATATGTTAATGTATTCAGTACATTTGTCTGACACTGACGAGCGATGCATCTGCGAAACAGGAAATCACAGGTTTCCCTGCTGATGTTAGTCTTCTTCATAGTGTGTTTCAGATAATTTTGGTCATGGCGCAAAGGGTACCCTCTGGATCTTTTGTCAATGCTGTCGAGGAACTGGCAGGGAAGTCTGGTATACCTCACACAGAACACATGGCATGTCCATTTGAGCCGGTGTTCAAAACTTTTGACAGTCACTATCTTATTCAAATATGTCTTCCGTTTTTGTTTTTTTGTTTTTATTTTTTTTTTTTGATCGGGCAAGAGAAGAAAATGCAGAAATGGTAACAAATTTTCATTTAAGTTTTGCCCATGTGGAGCATTAATTCCTCGCTAATGCATATTTTTTAATCATTTCACTACATGCAAGGCAATAAAGCCTCTAAGACACAATGAGTTAATCCGTGTGAAGCAATAAGAAAAAAGACAAAGGCTATTAAGAGCCGAGAACAATAGAAGTGTAATCAAGAAGACAGGAAACAACGATTGATATTACATTTAAATTTTCCAAGATCAATGTTGGCTGGAAATCTTAGGGCCGATAGAGAGTTCCACAAGCGAGAAGTGCGAGAAAATAAACTGTTAGCATAGAACTTACATCTAGCTAGTTAAACTGTGAATTGATGAAATCTTCCCGCCAAACTTGTACTGGGATTAAATCAGAGCGAAGACTATTTCCGAATACGTATAAATAAACGTCTTGATAAAATTGAGGAATTCACATTTAATGTTCCTGTATATTCAACCATTTTTTTTTTCATTTTTTTTCCTGTGTGTGTGTTATCTTCCTACAAAGCTTCCTCCAATATATCGGTTTTTAAGTTCTGAAGTTTTCCAGAGAATTCTTTGTTTCCTAGATCGAAACCTAATCTTTTTCCAAACGTTGTAAACCCTTTCCGGACCATATTTATACCTACTGCATTATTAAATTTTGATTTATTGATGAATTACCTGGTATTACTAGCTTAAAAAATACTGAATAAAACTTGATAAAAGCTGTGAAGCATGTATTTAATATCTCAACAATAATTTACTCAAGAATAAAGTAACATTATGTTGTAACCTGCAAAGGGTTACTGAATGATGAATAACTAAGACGGAGGTTGGAAACGAAATGGCATTTTTTATAACATCATCAAAATAAAATACGGGCGATCAGCATGAAGTAGGTAAATCACTTCTAGTGGTAAACTACTTAGACGGCATATTACCCCCACTTACAATAGTCTCCAGCGTATTTATAAGGACTAGGATATACCCATCAGTGTTTTAATAGGTACAGAGTATAACACATTGTTACATTGATGTATTCAATCTTGAAAGAAATTGAGTTCACAGTCAATAGAGATCAAAGCAAATTTTAAAGGCACTGACAAGATTTTCCTGAAATGTTAAAGAAAACGGGAACGAAAAAGCCACTTTTGATTAAGATCAGAAATAGCCAACTGAAATTTCTATGATACATGATAAGGAAAGCGAGTTTGGAGAATTTGACACTCACAGAACATACTAAAGGCAAGTGATTCAGAAGAAAACAGTGATTAACATCACTAATGAGCTTGTATAAATGAACAGGGACAGATAGTAAAGAGATAAACATTGCTTACAGCAGAAAAGATAAGAAGTTGTAGAGAGCCACGACCGCCCACATTATGGCGGAACATGGCGCATAAACGAGGCAAAAAGATTTTAATATTGTTCCGAAATGGCACTAGGGACTTTAACTTAATATATTAGATTTGTACAAAATATTTTTTAGATTATAATAATTTGGTGAGGGCGGGGAGATAACAATGGTTTAGTGATACAAGTTTTAATAATTAATCCATAGCTGTGAGGGGGGAGAGGTGGATTCATACCTTTCCTCATGAGTATTTATGTATAAGTGTATACAACTACCCAAAAGGAATTGGAACTCAGTTGAAGAAGAAGACAGGTACCCTTATATGGCATTAATAAAAACAGTCTGTAATTTGCAAAAAAGAACTTTGGGAAATTTTTCACACACCAAATATAAGTTACAGAATGTCTACTAGAATCAGCTACTTTACTCGAATTGTGAACAAAAAAAAAAGAAAAAAAAAAGAAAAGAAAAATGAATTTGCTCTTTAATGCTTTTCATAGAGTTGAATATCTATTCACTTTCATTTGGGTTGAAGTGTACGGACTGTAAAATTTCATGGTAAATAACCTTTTGATACATCTATGAAGAAAAAAAAAGGTTCAAATATTATCTGTTTACTTAACGTAATGTTTTGCTTTATTTCCTGTCTAGCCAAGAATACGTCTTTCTTTCACACCTGCAGGTTACAAATTGTAAATCGTCGCACCTGTACCAAAGCCCAACTTCACTCAGTAAGTCACTACTTCGTTTCGTAGAAACTTAGGATGAGCCCTTGTTATAACAGCCCGGTTGTAAATCATCGATGATTATCACGAAATCAAAGGTTCCTTCTTAACTTCCAATTTAGTAATGTGTCGTTACAGGCAATCAGGAACACATTGATTTAGCGTTGACTACCACTCGATTAATGTTGAAAGAATTATTACACTGAGCTCTCAATCAATACCATACAATATTCTAAGGTAAAAACAAAGAAAAACAACAACAAAAAAAAACCGTCAGAATAAATGTTAAGTCAGTCGTTTTAGTAAATGCTTCCATTCTGTATAGTAATTAAATACTAACTTCTTTATGTTTAAACATAATTTATATCCACATAGCATTTTTATAGCAATTAAATATCAGCATTTTTATTGTTTGTTACCTGTCTATTCGCTGACGTCGACATGATTAAATTTGACCGTTGAATTTATTACGTTTATTAGAACATAGGTTCTGTTTAAATACATAGATTAAGATTTTTTTAATCGAATTCACCTCATGAAAGGCAATAAGACCACTAAGACACAAGTGGTTACTGGGTGTGAACGAATTAGAAATCAGAAGCAGCATTAATGAGAGAAAACAATACAAGATTAATCAATAGAGAACGATTGACATTGGCTGGAAAACAAGAAGCCGAAAGAGAGGTCCACAAGTGAGAAGTGCGAGAAAATAAACACTTAGCATAGAAGTTACGGTTACATCTAGCCAGTTCAACTCAATAATGATATTTCGTCTTCTTATAACTTTCCTTTTCACCAAGGGTTGTTTTCAAACAGAAAGGCAATAAGAATACTTGATACAGATGTTCATTTTAATATCATTTAAATATTGTATGGATAAATGTTTGCGTTCGCGCATATATATTTTTGAATTCAATGACTACCTTAAAGACATATCTACAAAAATGTTTTAAATAATTTTATTTAGTACCGAATAATTTCCGAAAAAATCAATAAAATCTTAAAATTATGAGAACCTCATAATTTTAAGATTTTATTGATTTTTTCGGAAATTATTCGGTACTAAATAAAATTATTTAAAACATTTTTGTAGATATGTCTTTAAGGTAGTAAATTTGGAGATTTAAAACTTAATTTATTTAACCTTAAATGAACCATTTAAGGTTAAATAAATTAAGTTTTAAATCTCCAAATTTATCATTTTTATTGCTCAGTCCAGGGAAGGGGCTCTCTAGACGGAGTAAGTGTTTTGTACGTTATTCCGATGTCCTATTTCAAAATTAGTCAAATTCTGTGTGTGTTTGTGTGCGTATGTGTACGGGTGTACTTGTGTATATAATAAATAGCATATCCACATGTAAGTACACAGACATAGTCATATATATTGCATACGTGCACGCAGTGGTAATGACAATATTGATAATGATAACTTTGAGATAACATTTCCCATTCAGGAAATCTTCGATATTCACTGACTTCATTTAGCATTAATATCAGCTGAAATTTATAAAATCTTATTCTTAAAATATTTTAAAAGGGAAATAGGCTTCTTCTCAAACCACCATTTTTCAACAATTGATAGAAGTTTCCTTCCTACCGTTTTGCTTTAGGTAGTGTCAGACGTTAATATCTTCATTCTATCATTATTTTCTATTTGAGTTACACCAGCTAACTATTTTAGTTGTTGCTGATCTTGGAAGTATTCAATTAAATTAAATTGTGATTTTGTAGCGCCAGTCTATAAGATCTGATGAAGGATTGTCTTTTTTTTTTTTTTTCATGTGTATACACCTCTTTTTTATACTATAGATTGAAAACCAACTTAATTCTGTTTCAACGAAATACACCAGAGAACAAATCAACTTAATAGTTATATAGCAGCAAAAATTACTTTGGTTATATATAAAATGATAAATATTAACCTTTCTTAATGAATAGTTTAAAGTTTTAGAAAGTAAAATTATAGACTTATTTTTTAATATTTCTCACTGAATACAAGGCCACTCATAATATCGGGTTACTAAACGATGGCGTACAGTGACTGCAAGACTTATAAGGATATTTACAATAGATAATGGTTGACCTCAAGTTAAGATTGAAGATATCAAGAAAGCATCTTCTCCAGAGTCCGTTCCATGAAGCAACAGTTCTGGCGCAGAAGCTGATTGGAAATTCGTCCCCACCAATGGAAGGGAATGAATATAAGTTGACTATGCGCACATAGTAGGCCGTCGCCGATGACTCTACGGTGTTATTCGAACTGCATTCAATTCAATGTATTAGGTTGGTGCAAAAATAATGACGTAATAATGTCGTTTTTTGACGTATTTTTGAACGTCAAAAAACGGCATTATTACGTCATTATTTTTTTGCACCAACCTAATAACATATGTGAGAAAACGAGATTACTTTTGCACCAACCTAATAACATATGTGAGAAAACGAGATTACTTTTGCACCAACCTAATAAAACCCAGGCTTTTGAAAACTAATATCATGAAGGCATATATCGGAATATATCTTGTGAGACTTGAACGAAACACCTCAGTGTCGCTTTCTCAAGTGGCCATATGTTTGAATAAACTAAGTTCAATAAATATTTGCATGTTTCTTTTAAAAATCTTTCACCGTTTTCTTACATATTATTACAGTTTTTTTTTTTTCTGTTTGACAATCATTTGATATGTTATTCAGTTTATCTTCGTCTTGCCTGAAGTAAATATGGAGAAAAATGCGGCTCAAAGATAGAGCCGATGTACACTTCCAAGTCAATGGAATATTTAAAATCCTAGCTTTAATCTGAGCGTAAAAGCCAAAACCTGCCATGAGTTTCAAATAGGCAATTACTCCTTCAGAAATATTAGGTTGGTGCAAAAATAATGACGTAATAATGTCGTTTTTTGACGTATTTTTTAACGTCAAAAAACGACATTATTACGTCATTATTTTTGCACCAACCTAATAGAATATTGAAACATTTCGTTTTCCTTTTATTTCTAACGTTTCTTTTACTATCAATGTTTCCTTCTTTCTTCCTTTCTTTCTTTCTGCTCGGTTATTCATTCAGTGTGTTTCATTATTTTTTTCTTCATAATAATTCATTTTTTTTCTTTCTCCAATTCATTGTTTATTCATTCTTAATTCGTTTAATGCATATATTAGGTTGGTGCAAAAATAATGACGTAATAATGTCGTTTTTTGACGTTAAAAAATACGTCAAAAAACGACATTATTACATCATAATTTTTGTACCAACCTAATATTTATCTGCTATCCTTTATTTCTTTTCGTTCATTCAATCGTTTTTTTTTTGTTTTTTTTTTCATTCTGTTCATTCATGCTTTCTTTCTTTTTCAATTCATTGTTCTTTGTTCATTCTTAATTCGTTTAATGTATCTGTTTATCTGTCTTCCGCTCAACGATTGCTTCTTACTTTCATTATTTCTTTTCTTTCTTCCTTTTTTTCTTTCTTTCATTCATTCGTTCTGCTCATTTATTAATTCGGTCTTTTTCTTTCTCTTTTCTTTCTGCTCATTCATTTCTTCATTCATACATTCTTTCTATCTTTTATTTTCAATTAATTGTTTTATATTCATTCTTAATTCATTTAATGTATCTATTTATCTGTCTTCCGCACTTTCTTTCTTTCTTTCTTTCTTTCTTTCTGCTTTCTATCTTCCTTTCTTTCTGCTCATTTATTAAGTCTTTTTTTATTCTTTTTCTTTCTTTTTAGTCATTCATTATTTATTTTTGAATTCATCGTTCCTTATTCATTTTTAATTAATGTATATGTTTATTTCTCTTCTGTCCATCTATTTTTTCTTTCTTTCTTTCTTTCTTTCTTTCTTTTTTTCTTTCTTTCTTTCTTTCTTTGTTCTCATTTAGTAACTTAGTCTTTTTCTTTCTTTCTCTTTTCTTTCTGCCTATTCATTCATTCATACATTCTTTCTTTCTTTTTTCAATTAATTATTTTTTTTATTCATTCTTAATTCATTTAATGTATATATTTATCTGTCTGCCGCTCAACTATTCTTTATTTTTCGTTTGATTCCTTTTATTTACTGTTTTCCCTGAATTTTTCTTTCTTTCTTTCTTTTTTTCTTTCTTTCTTTCTTTTTTTTTCTTTCTTTCATCTAATTCTTTCTTTGATTCTTACTTTCTTATGTCTAAATACTTTAAAGTAGGTTACCTATGAGCAAAAACTACAAATAGACTGTGTATTGTTATGTTTTAAGAATATATATATATATATATATATATATATATATATATATATATATATATATATACACACACACATATATATAAATATATATATATATATATATATATATATATATATATATATATATATATATATATATGTAATTGTATGTAATTTTAATAGAAGGAATCTATGTTATAAAAATGTACGCATGTATAGCTCTTTATTTCTGAAGTCTCGTTCTCAGGTCAAAATCTCGGACCGTACACTCATTCTTAACAAACCGGAGTGACGTAAAGAAAGAAGGTGGAACAGGCCGACAGGGAGTAATGCTGAAGTCGGTGGCGAAGAGACAGGGCCGTTATTAAATCCAATGACGGTGGGTAGGCCGAAAGATAAGAACAAATTTATATATATATATATATATATATATATATATATATATATATATATATATATATATATATGGGAAGCTATGAAACATTATTTTCAGCTGGGAGCGCGTGCTTGGATGCTCGTGTCGGGCGTGTGCGTGCTTTTGCCAAAGATTACGCACCCGCGAAAATAATGAGTTTCTTTATATTAAAATTTTGTCTCGCTATCTATCAAGAGATAGATATGCATCAGGAGACAGACATGCATCTAGTTATGTATAGGTAAGTGGATGCATTTATGTCCATCCATATAGATAGATATGAACTGACTGTGATAGAAGATAGATAGATAGATAGATAGACAGATAGAATTTCCCTAATCAGTGTATTTTTTGCTGTCTTCTTTTATATTATTATATTATCTTTCTTAATTGTGAAATCGAGGCAGGAACTGATGAACAATTTCACCACCGAGATAAAATACATTCTGCAAAAATCTATCTATCTATCTCTCTCTCTCTCTCTCTCTCTCTCTCTCTCTCTATATATATATATATATATATATATATATATATATATATATATATATATATTATATACATACATCAATCTATATCATACATAAATGTATACTAGATATACTGTTATATTTAGATATAACAATTATACACACACACACACACACACATTTATATATGTATATATATATATATATATATATATTCGCCTACGACCACTAAACATCACCATACTACTAATAAAACAGAAACTGACATAAATAGAATTTTAAAAAATAAATCAGTATGTCTGCGAATCGCAAAAGCGTGAAATATATATATATATATATATATATATATATATATATATATGTATATATATATATCGTGGCATGACGATTGCATCTCGCATGAAACAGACTGTCGCCTCTAAGTGTTGACTTCTATGTTCACTTTTATATTTACACACGCTCTATCTCTGATATTGAGCACTTTATCCGATAAATATAGCACATCTTAAGACTATATTTCTTCATATATATATATATATATATATATATATATATATATGTATAGCAATTATATATAAACATGCATGTATATATATATATATATATATAACAATTATAAATATACAAATATATACGTATATTAAAATATGAATATCATTTATATATAATTATTTTTTATGTATTTCTATTTCTATATTTTTCTCATCTATCTATTATCTCTTTCTCTCTCTTTATATATATATATATATATATATATATATATATATATATATATATGAATTCTATATATCTATATATATATATATATGTAGCAGTAGAGCCCGGTGTTGCCCGGGGACGTAACAGTAAGAGATAGATCAAGTATCGATCATCATAAAGACTGAAAAATAAAATTGACAAAGATTATTGTTTAAGGTTGACGGACACGCATGTCTTAAGTAGTTTTTTTTTTTACGAATTCGTCAAACCCAAACTCAAACAAAAACATTGTTTTCAATCGTTATGAGTCTACCGATTGAATAGAATTTTATTATAAACAATTGTCTTATAAATGTAATTTTAAAGCATTCTGAATGTAAAAATAAAGAAAAAAGTGTGCAAAACAATAAGAAACACTACCTGCCAAAAAAAAGTGAAGTTTTGTTGAAATCGGCTGAAAAATGTAGGAAATCCGATCCCATACATAAACGAACACACACACACACAAAAAAAAAAACCTGGGTTTTATAATAAGTATAACTCGATATGAGTTGTCACCCTTTCATTCTGGCGACAGAATCGTGTTTTATCGTGTTTTCAAATTGATTTCGTGCAAAAACAATTGTGTTTTTCCAATTTTTGGCGCTGTCAGAACCACAGCAAGGTAATTTTACGTTGTCCTGTGAAGTTTTGTTGAAATCGGTTGAAGAATGTAGGAAATCCGATCCAATATATAAACGTACAGACACACACACACACAATCTGCGTTTTATAATAAGTAAGATATATATATATATATATATATATATAGAGAGAGAGAGAGAGATATATTCATATCTATACGTATATATATATATATATATATATATATATATATGCA
>OZ010589.1:86419471-86424471 GCA_963932145.1 Acanthosepion lycidas | reverse complement strand
CGTTCTGTCAGCATTATCGCCTTGTTTGGGGTGAAATGATTCAAAATAAGTTATGAAGACACTTCTCAACTTCTCGTCATGCATTCAGACGTTTAATGCGTATTGTGAGAATATTTGGCATCCAATATAAATATCGATTATCCGAGAGATTAACAAATGCGAAATGATTCTCAAGAATTGCATGCCTTGCCGATATTTTCGTGAAAGTGATGACACGTTTATCTCTTTTATTGATTTGTTTGTTTTTTATGGTTTATCAACCCGTCGTTGGTTATTTAAAGCTGAAACATATTTTGTATTGTAGACGGTTGCTAACAGTATCTGGTGTTCCCAAGTTGCTCCCAACCCCTATCTAAGTAGTGATTGGGCTCGACGCTGCTTAACTCCAGTGATCAAACGAGAAACGGTGTTTTTAGCGTCATTTGATTGTAGGTCTCTCTTAAGAAAAGAAATGAATATTTTCATACTAAAGATAAAATCATATCGTTAATATGCAATATGGCAAATTCTACAGAAGAGTACCTCTTTGTAATTTTTATATTCCTAACGGTTAAGTGTATTTTTCTATGTAAACTGATTATAAAATGCTCCCCTACGGTAGCCAAAAAGGTTAATAATAACAACAATGTCACCCCGTCCAGGTTACAGAGATAGGACCTGTAACAATTTTACGAGACTTTACAATACACACTGACAGAATAATCGAAGCTAATCGCACAAACCTTGTGATCAAACACCAGAACACAGAATGTGCTTCCATATTATCATGGCAGACCCTGCAGATTGTAATACATCTTTGAAGATCTCCTATTAAAGTACAAGGATCTTGAAGTGGAAATCTAAAAAAAAAATGTCTTACATGAGGACATCAGTAATTTAAGTTGTAGTCGGAACCCTCGATTGGAAAAGGATCGAATTGACTAATTGAAGGGATTCCTGGTAAACCATGCCTTAAAGAAATACAAAAAAAAAAATACTCGCAAATACAACTGACACATTACGAAGAGATTTATCTCTGTTTCTACCAACTCTGATGATGACTTAAGAATCTCGAAAGCTCATATTTCTTCCGAAATGAACTTCGGACGATTTCTTACGGAATTTTCTTCCTCCTTATATCAGAAGAAATATTCGGAATTTGGAAAATCGATCAATAAAATTAACCAACAGAAAATGTGTTGTCCTTAATATATATATATTTATATATTAGGTTGGTGCAAAAATAATTTCGTTTTCTCACATAGAAACATATGTTAGAAAATGAAATTATTTTTGCACCAACCTAATATATATATATATATATATATATATATATATATATATATATATATAGTATGAAAATAATATCTGCAACATTTGCAATATTTGTAAACAAGAAAAATTAGCTGTGATAACATTTCCAGACCCCAAAATCTTTTGAATGTGAGATCGGAAATAATGTCCTGTTGTATACATACTAAAAAGTGCCTTTTGAGTTCATAATACGTGGGATGAAAACAAAGTCTGTATATTTCATTTAATCTCCCGCTGATACATATCCAATATTCTTAATTTTTCCACTCCTCCTCTCCCCCTCGTCATCACCTTCTACCACACTTAACGGTGTGCAATTAATCAATTTTTTTTATTATTTAAAAAATATAGCGCTCATAAATTTATTTTGTTTTTTAAAAAAAAAAAAAAAAAAAAAGTTATGAAACCAACTGAATATACCGAAAGTTTGAAACCAAGGTAGCAGAATCGACGGATGTTAAATTTTTCATATATTTATATGTGATTGAGCAATTTTAATGCTACAGTTTCCTGATCTGTTTCAACTTTGAACATTATATATATATATATATATATATATATATATATATATATATATGACTGATGTCTAGCCACACTGATGAGCTGTGATACATCGAAATACTCTGTTTGTGGATGAATATATATATATATATATATATATATATATATTATATATATATATATATATATATATATATATATATATATAGAGAGAGAGAGAGAGAGATAGAGAGTTAAGATGTGGTATATTTATGGGGTAAAGTACTCAATATCAGAGATACAGCGAATGTAAATATAAAAGTGATCATAGAAGTCAACACTTAGAGGCGACAGTCTGTTTCATGCTAGACACAATCGACATGCAAGACGCAATCGTGGCCTGACGATTGCGTCTAGCATGAAACAGACTGTCGCTTCTCTAGTGTTGACTTCTATGTTCACTGATATATATATATATATATATATATATATATATATATATGAATTAATTCTCACACTGAAGCAGTTTATGTTTCATCTTACATCATATCAAAATTATGGAGATGGCGATTCTACTAAGAAATATACGTAGTGCAAAAGCAAAATTCTGTAAACTTGTCTACGAGTAGGTACAAAACATTTCTGGAAATACTAGTATAGAGAAAAATGTGTCCGACTAATTGTAGTTTAGACTCGGAAAGAAACGTAAAGTACGATGTACTATAGCAACTATAAAAAGAAAAATTAGTCGTGTGTGTTCGAGATAGCATATATCGCCGCATGATAACCGGAGGCATTAAAAGTATCAGGAATATTGATACTTAGTTCTTTCTCCCTCTCTTTCCAGACACACACAGATACATATATAATTCTTTGTTTGTATCTCTCTCTCATACACACTCTCATATATATATATATATATATAATGGAGCAGTCACTCGAATTCGAAGATGCCAATCTACTATGGCGGGTAGCTAATCCCCATTGCAGTCGCCTCTTCAGGCACATTTGTGTTTGCTCAACACCCACAGAGCCCACCTCTGGTTTATACTGCAGGTACGCTGAGCGGATATTAGTTACAGTTTTTGAGAGAGAAGCTGTTATCTAGCGTGATCAACAGTCTGAACAATGCTAGCACGCTCAAAGCCTTGGTCACGATGACTTGTGACATTACGCTATATATATATATATATATATATATATATATATATATATATATATATATATATATATATATATAATGTATTTAGGGTTAGAATGTTCACTTTCTGACCATGAGACTTGTGTTCGAATCTCATCATAGTTGATTAAGTGGTTTGTCCATTTATATATATATATATATATATATATATATATATATATATATATATATATATAAACAGGTAATAATCCGTTGGTATATAATCAAAGTCAATGCTGTTAATACAATATCAAATATTAGATATTAAATGTTAAAACTGATTCACATATAGAGCTCAATGCTTTAATTAAACAGAGCAACATATATATTAGGTTGGTGTAAAAATAATGACGGAATAATGTCGTTTTTTGACGTTAAAAATACGTCAAAAAACGACATTATTACGTCATTAATTTTGCACCAACCTAATATATATATATATATATGTGTGTGTGTGTGTGTATGTGTGTGTCTATGTGTGTGTGTATGTATGTATGTATTTATATATTGGTCTATATATATGTATATATATATATATATATGTGTATATATATAGATATAAATATATAGGCATATATATATATATATATATATATATATATATATATATATATGTATGTATGTATATACATATATATATATATATATATAGACAGAAAGAGAGAGAGGGGAGAGAGATCGACAGACAGACACAGTAACAAAGACAGAGGCATACAGAGAGACAGAGAAAGACAGAGACGAAGAGAACAGATTGAGATAGATAGATAGATAGATAGATAGATAGATAGATAGATAGATAGATAGATAGATAGGATAAAGATCGGCGTCAGCGTCAGCTGGCGGTGGCAATTGAGAACGCCAAAACGAAGAGGCAAGTAAATAAAGTATATTGGAAAGGGTTTTCAGCCTTATCTTGATGGTCTTATTCAAAAGTATTATCAGTTATCTGACAATATCGCACTTCCTGTAGCAAAGATATACATTTTGACATTTAATGTGCCTTTTCAAGACTGTTTATGTTTTTTCTCTTCATTTCCTTTCATTATTTTTATTTGCATATTCATTTTTACTTTTCTCAAACTTGACTGACTTTTTTTTTGACCCCACACTTTAAAACTGATGAAAATCACTGGAATTGCTTGGTTTATGAGTATATATATATAAGCCGTAAATTATATTATACCTATCAAATATACATAAATTGCGTACATTATATATATATATATATATATATATATATATATATATATATATATATATATATATATATATATATATATATATATATGTGTGTGTGTGTGTATATATATATATATATATATATATATATATATATATATATATATATATATATAAACAAACAGATAGACAAATACTGGAAGGTATACAAATGTGGCAATTATCTCTCTATATATGTATTTCAAATTATGTATATTTAGACAGCACATCTTCATTCAAGTCTGTTTGGTTGAATAATCAAGACATATGTCTATTTTTATTTAAATCCTCTCAAATTAACGGATCAGTTTCTTAGTGCTTTTACAAAACTGTATAAGAAAGACACCGTAGTTTTGGCTATTTTCTTTTATCTAAGTAAAAGTTTGTCACTGAGCTGATTGTTATTACCATCAGCATTCCGACTCCAGATTTTCGTAGGCGAACCTTCCCGTTCTCTCTTGAATGGGTATCACAATTTATTGGTAATATTTTTCGACATTTCTTTTTTGTGCATTTACCATTAGTGTAATATATATATATATATATATATATATATATATATATATATATATATATATAGTTAGTTTATGAAAAACTAGGTGATCCGTATGGGTAAGCCTAAGGAGGATAAAATCTAGAGAGCTCAATGTAAATCCAGAGCAAATAATTGAAATAAAAACAGACCACTTTAAGGTTCCATTTAAATTATTTCACCACAACCCTTTTAAAAGGGCTGTGGTGAAATAATTTATTACATATATATATATATCTGTGTCTATGTATATTACATTATTTATTATATATATATATATATATATATATATATATA
>OZ010589.1:86394471-86414471 GCA_963932145.1 Acanthosepion lycidas | reverse complement strand
AATAATAATAATAATAATAATAACAATAAAAATATTATTATTTTGGTGTTTGACATCCTCCCCGACTCTTAGATGTTTCGGTCGGATGAGGATGGTCATATCTCAGCTTCTCCCACCAGCTTAGAGACAAAAAAACTTTCCTCAGCACATGGGCAGTTCCAAGCATAAGCGAATCAATCTAGAGATCGAAAAAGACTTTTGCTTAAAACTTTATATGGGCGTGTATGTCACTCTCTCTCTCTCTCTCTCTCTCTCTCTCTCTCTCTCTCTATATATATATATATATATATATATATATATATATATATATATATATATATATATAAGTATGAATGACCGATCATTGGTCATCAGTCAGTCCGGTCCTGAGACGTTTGCATTAAAAAGTTCTGTATACATCATCCCAAAAATTGAATGTGCTGAGCTTTAAATACGAAATATTACCATACCTTAATGGTTGAAAATTCTGTCGCGGCTGTGGAAGTGATTTCTAATTTTTGATACTTCAAAGCGAAGCCTATCTTAACGTTGCTCACCAGACGCTTCCTCTGTAGCTAAATGATATAGCACGTCAGGCTATATAATGATTCCGTGTAGCATAGAGGCTCTATTTCTGTCGGTCAGGCCGATAATTCTTGTTAATACTGTTTATTATAAATAGAGCATTTACTTAAATATTTGTATCTATAAAAATAGCGTATAAACAATATATATATATATATATATATATATATATATATATATATATATAGATAGATAGATAGATAGATAGATAGATAGATAGATAAATTTAAGGCATGCAACGTTTATGGGTAAAGGTGCTCAATACCAGGGAAAATATATGTGTATATATAAAAATGGATACAGAGATCAAAATCGAGTAGCGATATATATATATATATATATATATATATATATATATATATATATAAATGGTCAAGCTACAACGCAACACAGATAGCCTGAATATTACGTTCGATCATGAAACCGACTATCGCCACTCGTTTTTGAGATATAGTGTATATAATGTATATTATATCTTATACATTGTCTAGTTTAGATGTGGCACAAACAAGAAAATCTGGAGCACCTAAAGAGAATATCGAACTCATTATTCAGTCAAACTTCACTGTTCAGTCGTATTGTATATATATATTAAGATATTACATTATCATATTCCAGTCGGAAACGCTATCGTTCTTCAGTCGGACTCCTCAATCTATCCGTTTGTTATTAATTTCTCTGTTTAAAAAAATCATAACAAACAGGGATAACATCTCATATACGTGTACTCATTAAAAATAAAGGTTATCGTAACAAAGAAGTAGTATATATTATATATATTATACCGTATAGTACATTATATACTATTGTATCCCGGCCGTCAGGAATGATGACATTAGTTAGAAAGTATTATAGTGAGATGCAATGAAACGAAAGTCTTGAAACAATGTATCGAGATACAATAAACTTGAGATAAAGAATTCACAACTACAATAGAAGACAATGAATCATTTAATTACTCGATTCCTTTTATAATTTTCAAACTTTTAATATCTATAATTCATTGATTACTTCTGGTATCATATAAATTGCCTTTTGCTCAATATTTTTTTTTTATGTTTAACATTTTATGTGTTTAATATGACAGTGAAATGGAACTATCTCCTGGATGAAAATGTTTAGCAATGGAACCACGAAGCTAGATGATCACTTAATAAACAAAGGTATCAGAATGTTTCTCATGAAAGGCTTGATCAAATAAGACTGAATCTAAGAAATGTAGGCGCTAAGGAACTGGTTAATAAAACGGTTCATTTTGCTCGGGAATTAATTTTGTTTAAATGCAGGTAAATAATTTATTTGTATAGATTATTAAAGGGACTAAGGGAAGTACTCACTCATAAATGTTGTAACTTAAGTTGATTTTACTTCTTTTCCCGTTAGATGGGACAGGAAATATATAAATAAATACTGGTAATTATTTTTGGTCGACACGTTGTTATTAGATCGTTCTTTCACGGCTTTCAAATATCTGTTATGGAAGTGTAATTCCTCTGGTTATTTCAAGACTGACTGTTATTAAACTCTGACTGTATCCATTGCTAAAATTCGAGTCATTCTTTTGATAGTCTTTTTTTCTTTTTTTTAAATAAATATGTAATATCTTTCTGAAATCCTACGACAAATTTCATGCCAAAACTAGAGCCTCGAGTTATGTATCCGATATTTTAGTGTTTGGACTAAGTTTTATTAGGATTCAGTATATATATATATATATATATATATATATATATATATATAGAGAGAGAGAGAGAGAGAGAGAGAGAGAGATAGATAGATAGATAGATAGATAGATAGATAGATAGATAGATAGATATTAGGTTGGTGCAAAAATAATGAGGTAATAATGTCGTTTTTTGACGTATTGTTTAACGTCAAAATACGACATTATTACCTCATTATTTTTGCACCAACCTAATAGATAGATAATGATAAAACAGTTTTAAGCTATGCTATATTTATGGATCACAGTGCTCAATATTAGGAAAAGAGCGTATGCAAATATAAAAGCATAATAAAAGTCACGCTTCAAAGAACCAGACAAACTACACTTGTACACATATGCGAAAAGTCTGACAGAACTAACCGATAAAATTACCGTTTATATAAAACTTTCTGACAAAGGTGGAGCAGTTATAGATAGATAGATAGATAGATAGATAGATAGATAGATAGATAGATAGATAGATAAATAAATAAATTCCGGCATATGTACTTCTATATATGGGTTGTACAGATAATGTAATTGTTATCCCTAAGCGAATTTCTAATTGCAGCCTTTTCTGTTGCCACTAATGTTTTTTTTTTCGTGTTAGAGATAGTAGCAGAGCCGCGGTCTAGTAAAATGACGTCTTACATGAAAGTGTTTCAAAGTAGAACTGTCTCTTTGAATTCGTCCATGAGGCAAAAACTAAGCCAAAAGAGTTTCATTGACATTAGCTGAACGTTTGCAGAGACCAAATGGTGAATGTGAACACAGAGAAGCAGTGTGAAATACATTTCAGCAGTGGCGAGCTGTCCACCTTTCACCGGGATGGGTGTGGCTTAAGTTGCACACTCATCCCGGGGAAAGGTGGACAGCTTGAACAAAATTTTTCTAACAATATCAACGATGCTCTGAAAAATATTTTGCAGCTGAAAACTTGTTCCATCAAAAACAGCGTCATTGTGATCCTTTTATCTGTTGTAGCTTATCTGCAAAGCTTATCAGAAAGCCTTATGTTAGCCTCTCACTACACTGACGTTGTTGCAGAAGTTTGCATGGCTTGGGTTGATTAGTTCTATCAGCTCAGAACATTAGAGGAAGAATACACCATGGCATGTTCATGGTGGAAAATTATTCCCATTCTCATTGATAAGAAGTAATTTACTCCCAGAAAGCTTCTTCACCAGAATTGTTGCTCTCGAGTGGATGTTTCCTTGGGAACTACAATTTTGGACTCTTCAAGTTCAGGATCAATCAATATCTATCCTACACTTTCAAATAATGTGAACATTTTAATCCCCCTTCCATCATTGCTCAGTAAACCTGTATTCTGGGTGATATTGTGCATTGTATTGGGTGAACTGACAGTAAGATAAAAGCTTCTGAGGAAATAAAGGAGTCATTAGTTTTGAATATATATATATATATATATATATATATATATATATATATATATATATATATATATATATATATCAAAGTTGGAGATCAGCAAGTCATGCTACATTGGTCTCAACCTTTAAACATCGTCAGGTTTTGGCGGTAGCGCCTGACGATACCGAATGATTGAAACCAAGGTAGCGTGATTTGTTGATCTTAATTTTTTCTAAATTTAAAAGCACTTCATGTTAAATTTTTCTTTTCTTTATACGTGTATTGAACACTTTTTAATAGAACTGTTTTCTGATCTAATTCAACTCACACCTATAAATGTTTAATTTTATATATATATATATATATATATATATATATATATATATATGTGTGTGAACATTTTAATCCCCCTTCCATCATTGCTCAGTAACCCTCTATTCTGAGTGATATTGTGCATTGTATTGGGTGAACTGACAGTAAGATAAAAGCTTCTGCGGAAATAAAGGAGTCATTAGTTTTGAATATATATATATATATATATATATATATATATAGATGTAAGAAAGAACATATATATATATACATATATATATATATATATATATATATATATATATATATATATATATATATATATTAGGTTGGTGAAAAATAATGTCGCTTTCTCATATATATTACTATGTGAGAAAACGACATTATTTTTACACCAACCTTATATATATATATATATATATATATATATATATATATATATATATATATATATATATAGATAGATAGATAGATAGATAGATATATGCTTCCAGCGAGCAGAAATATTTCTTCTCCCGATGATGGCCATTTTGGCCGAAACTAGTCAAGTAATCTAAATGAAATAATAATAAAAAAAACAATAACGAAAGAATATTAATCTACAACCCAGTGTGTCTGAAGATTTTAATTTTTTAATATTTTTTTATAGTTCAATATATATATATATATATATATATATATATATATATATATATATATATATATATGTATATAATGATAAAATATAGATTCAAAGTATGGTATATATGGTTTAAAAGGCTCAAAATCAGGATCTATTAGGTTGGTGCAAAAATAATATCGTAATTTGACATCTTTGTTAACGTCAAAAAACGATATTATTTTTGCACCGACCTAATATTTTTATATACACTTCAACCATGCATTATATATATATATATATATATATATATATATATATATATATATATATATATATATATATATATATATGTGTAAGTAATTTCGATTACCCAAACCGGTATATAATAATTACACTGCTGAATAAATTCATAATTAAATAATTAACAAAAGAAAATACATAGCTATCTAATCAAACAGGTGTACACAATAAAAAGAATAATGTTTATAGTAATAGAATATAATGCCCGATTTTTAAAAAAAATTTATTCGGGACAAATCACTTCCTTTACGTTTCAGATTCGGAAATAATGTAGGCCGTGTTGGATTTCGGAATGTCCCTAACGAGCGATGCTTATTTCTTAATAATAGTGATTGAATCTTGGATAAACACAGATAAAACTGCCTGCAATAAGACAGAATGATCAAATTATTAATTCTTCCCAAGACACGGCTTTTTTAATTCTCTCCACTCTTAGACAATATTCTTTGTTTTAAATAGAGATTATTTGTTTGATTTAAATTGTATTTTTCCAAATTTCTAATACGGTGTTGTCTATTTTGCCATTGTTTGGATCGTGAGTCCTTTCTTTTTAAGCATTCTTATTTATATATGTATACATATGCATACGTATCTATATATATATATATATATATATATATATATATATATATATATATATATATATATATATATATATATATTCATATATATATATATATATACATAGGTATATGTATATATATACATATATATATACGTAAGTATATAAAAACATATATATACATATATATATATATATATATATATACATAAGTATATGTGTATATATAAACATATATATATATACATATATATATATATACATAGGTATATGTATATATACATATGTATATGCATATATATACATATATATACATATATATATACACATATATATATATATATACATATAAATACATATATATATACATATATATATATACATACATATACATATAAATAGTTATATATACACATATATATAATTGCATACACACATATATATGCGTGCGTGTGTGTGCGTGTATGTGTGCGTGTATGTGTGTAATTTACATGGCCATATAATTTGTAAATTTAATAACAGATGAAAAAAAAGAACAAATTTGATAAACTATATGAAATTATTTATATTATATTCGTTTTTGCTTCTGTGGGTAACGAATTTATTAATTCCTGACCCATGACAATTTATTTTTTACCGATCCTCGGGCGAAATCTAAAACGATTGATTAGTTATAACCAAATTTACGTGAAAAATGATCAAATTCAGTACAATAATCGTACCTTTTTTTTCCCATAGAGAAGTAAATGACAAAATCAGCGAGGTAGCTGAGTCAAAATCAATTAAACAGACAGTGTTAAACACAGTCCAACGCATATGTAATACTGTTGTATTTTAACGCAATCTATATTTGGTCATGGCAGGCGACGCCAAAACTTCTTATACCGTGATCAAATGTAATCTGCGTTAAATTACAAGTGTTTTTATTATCTTATTTTTTATCACGAGCGCCAAAAATGTGTTGTCATTATGTATGCAATCATTTGGTTGAAGGAATGTTGCGTCGTTCTTGTTTCAGAAATATTACACGTGATGACACAATACAAAATAATCTTATATTAATATATCCATGGATTTATGTACACAATATATTATCAAAACACAGTCAGAAGTAGAAGTGATATTAGTCCTAAAATTAAGAGCCACTAGCTAGGGCCAATAAATATATGATGATATCTAATCTACCTGTAGGTTAATGTATATATTATGAATGTATTTGAGCAACAGTATTTCATTTATGTTTAAAAGTTTAAAAACAATGAATATATATATATATATATATATATATATATATATATATATATATATTACGCGGTACTTATTGGAAAGCGATCAATATCTGTAATAGAGCTAACATATTTAGTTGTATTTATGTGAGTTTGTAACAAACATCAATACAACTAAGTATATACACACACACATACATACATACATACATACATACATGCATACATATATATATAATAAAAAGGCTTAAACACTAATATTCCATGACCATGGAATATTAGTGTTTAAGCCTTTTTATTATATCCTTACTCTGTCCTGGACATTGAGTTCTACCTGGATTCTATCCTCTTGGATTGATTTTTTCATACAAATATATATGTATGTGTATGTATATATATATATATATATATATATATATATATATATATATAATTTAGATATATGATTACATATGTATGTGTATATTTACCACTAATATATATATATATATATATATATATATATATATATATATATATATATATATATATATATATATATATATAATCCACTTGGATTTATACCAACGGATTTGTTACCTTTCATACACACACACACACACACACACACACATATATATATATATATATATATAAATATATATATATATACACCTACATACATATATAGATGGGAAAATAATATACAAAGTTTTAAATAGCAAGAACAATTTTGTGAAAATCGACGATATTGGAAAAGAACACATTTAAAAAATATCTCATTTTCTTGTAATTTCAAAATTTTAATTTTAATTTTAAACGTCGCTTCACCTTCACATCAGCGTAAGCATAACTTTATCTGATGAAGTCTTAAATGTCGAAACGCATCGCAACAAAAAAGATATGTGTATATTAGCGCATGAATAAAGACAAAATAAAAATTTCTGTAGCCGACGTATTACGCCTTCTAATGGACTTTATGTAGGGAAATGAAGATTTAAATACAAACATACAAACACACACACATATATATTTATATATGTGTGTGTATATTTAAATACACATATGAAAAATTCTTAATATATATGTATATACATATATATATATATATATATATATATATAGATAGATAGATAGATAGATAGATAGATAGATAGATAGATAGATAGATAGATAGATAGAATAATAAAAAATATTAATAAATTAAAATCTTCAGACACACTGGGTTGTAGATTAATATTCTTTCATGTTTTTTTTTTATTATTATTCCATTTAGATTCCTCGACTAGTTTCGGCCAAAATGGCCATCATCGGGAGGAGAAATATTTCTGCTTACTGGGAGCAGTGAACTACAGAAATGAATGTCTTGATGGAGAAAATGAACTTTTGTCTGTAGTTTTCATTTGTTTTTTTTTATTTTTTTATCTTTTTAACATGAATCTTTTAACATTCCTTGTTTTGGTCAAACAGTCTCTTTTAAGTTGTTATTTGAGATAAGAGCTGGATGGATCCATATGTATAAAACATTCTTAAGATTTTTTTCGGTTCAAACCATTTCTCAAGTTAGCGGTGAAGCAATTTCTATCGACTTCTGAATTATTCATCATTCTTCAGTAGTTTTCGAATAATCACAACTTTTCTTGTTTTTCTTTTTTTCAAGTATCATTCTTGCTTAAATTTATGGTTTACCTTTATGTTATATTTTTTATTATGAACTCCGATATATATATATATATATATATATATATATATATATATATATATATATATATATATATATATATATATATATATATATATATATATATATATATATATATCTTAGTTAAGACGTTATTTCTAGTAGGTAGGTTACGTTACGTTTATTTCGTCTGCTAGCCTGCATACTCAAGAAAGTGCGCCTTTCGCTAAGATTCGAACCTGCGACCTCCTTCACACGAGAAATGGCCTTCTGATCCGGTGTGTTTTTATCGCCCAGCTTCTCAGTTAACAAAGTTTAATTTGCTTTGAAGCATATTCACTCGTCCAGAGAAGAAGTGTATTGATCCCTTTTCCAACTATATGTGCGCGTAAGTAAATGTAACGAACTCGACTGGAATTGGAACTCGGCTCACCAATTTCATATAGATACATGAATCTCTCTCTCTCTCTCTCTCTCTCTATATATATATATATATATATATATATATATATATACATATATATATATGTATATATATATATATATATATATATATATATATATATATATATATATATATATATATATATATATATATATAAACAGCTAAGAATTATACGTTTACACACACAGAATTTAGAGAGATTGGTTGAAGTATGCATGTTACGCGATCAACCCCCGTATCCTTTATCCGTCTTAGTCTTTCCTGAGGAAACAAAAGCTCCCATTTTCACATTACAGTTGCCGACCACCGGACAGTTGCTTAAAGTTATGAAACTTATTGTAGTGTTCGGACTGTAGAAATATTCATATTGTATGAAGTTGAGCCCTTTTCTTTCTGGTGTGCATGCACTGCAGACACATTTTAACAGCTTCATATATATATATATATATATATATATATATATATATATATATATATTCGTCTTCAGGGCGTAATGAAAATCAAATACATCTATTCTTTCCTGAAGACGCATTCTTTACCGAAGGCGAATCACGTTGCCGTTAATTTTTTCCAAATTTGTTCGAATTCTAAATCCTGCTAACATGCATATATATATATATATATATATATATATATATATATATGCGTGTGTGTGTGTGTGTTTGTGTATGTGTGTGTATCCTAATAAATATACACATATATACATATACATATATATACACACATATATATGCATATATACACACATATATGTGCAAATATACACATCTATATATACATATATATATATACATATATTTACGTATATATTATATATATGTGTGTGTGTGTGTGTGTGTATGTATAAATATTAAATGAAAACTTATCTTAGACTGCGCATTTCGTCATCTAAAGGACTTTATCAAGGCAAATGTATGTTTTTTTATTATTTTGCAAACAGTTTTTATTAACAAAAGTAAAAATGTTATTTTTTCAAAATGTTTAAATTTAAGAAAAGCTCGTCACGCTGTAATATTTGAGTTACTCACACACTATATATGTATATATATATATATATATATATATATATATATATATATATATATATATATGCGTGTGCCTGTGTGTGTGTGTGTATATATATATATATATATATAGAGAGAGAGAGAGACAGACAGACAGACAGACAGACAGACAGACAGATAGACAGACAGACATTCAGACAGAGAATGACAGAGAGATAGAGATCGATAGATATACTAATAGTGAGCAGTTTAATGACACAATAAATATACACAGCTTTCTCAGGACTTAGAGTACCATTTCTCTCGACAATATTTATGTAACATACTTCCTCCACATATATCAATATAAATTGTGTAGTATATATTTTTTACATTTAATATAATACTTATGTATAACATGATTTGATATTTTTTATTTATTTGCTTATGTATTTTTATATTCACATAATATATTTTTATAATATATATATTTATTTGTACATACATACACACATATATATATATACACATACAAATGTATATATATATATATATATATATATATATAAATGAATGAATTCAAGTGAGGCTTTACCGTACAAACGAGTTTTTAATTATTTTTAAATACAAATATTTATATCTGAATACGGATGCATGCTTACATGTATATTTACAAAAACACCCATCATCTATTCTTCAAAAAGAAGCCATGAGCTACACAGACCCGATATACTGACCCTTTCTCTTTAGATAAGGAGGCTATCTCTCGCCAGGAAACTTGGCCAGCCCCCTTACAGCGATGCACAGTCAAAGTTTTAGCTGAGATAACGTTGTCTATTTTAGGGAGTCAATAACATACAATTATCATATGCTATGAGAAAAGATGAATGAAATATGTGTGTGTGTGTGTGTGTATATATATATATATATATATATATATATATATATATATATATATATATATATATATATAATTCATTTTCTCAATAGAGATAAAAAAAACACCGAGACGCACATACATACATACATACATACATTAATATATATAAATATATATGTATTCAGTTATATTGATATTAGTTTGTAATCTTGGTTTTCACGCTTTTGGAATCACCAGACAAATGTGAAACCCACGGTTAAAAACCATACAACTGAATGTGTTAGCTCTATCACAGATATTGAGCACTTTCCAATAAGTACCGCGCTTATGAATTATATATATATATATATATATATATATATATATATATATATATATATATATATATATATATGTGGCTGTGTTTATGTGTATATGTAGGTTTATATGTGTGTGCGCGTGTATACGCATACATAACTACGTACACGTATATGTCTTTGCACACCGAAGAGATTTATTTTTCTCATTGTATAATTTCACTGAAAGTATCCCCATTAGGCATTATACAGCGAAAATGTCAGTTCCAAACATGAATGAGTCAGGATACAAATTTACTGATCCAATTATATATATATATATATATATATATATATATATATATATATATATATATATATATATATATTCAAAGTCATCCCATTTATCTGTTTATCTGTCTGTCTTTCTGTCTATCTATCTATCACTCTATTTATCTGATTCATCTATTCACCGAAACATATCAAAGTTTTCTAAATTCTTTTATATCTTTAACATAGGTATGTAGGTAGATAAATAGTTAATAACAAACAGTGATAGATAGATAGATAGATAGATAGATAGATAGATAGATAGATAGATAGATAGATAGATAGATAGATAGATAGATCAATCAACATGTTTGCACTAGTTTATAAAATGTCAGAAACCTATTTACTTTTATAATATATATTTACAATAGTACGACTGCGTGTAAATAAAACTTTACGTCCGGAAGTGAGACTTTTTATATATTATATTTTTAATGTAAAAATATATATATATATATATATATATATATATATATATATATATATATATATATATATATATATATATATATATATATATATATATATATATAAATTTCTTAATTACATATATATCAGAATTCAAAATAGATCAATCGAACCGAACCGAAAACATGTTTATCCCATCTTCAAAGAAGAAAATTCTGCTGGACAGATTTCAAGGCAATCCAAAGTATTTTGTTTATATATAAATGTGGTTTTAGAAAAATTCTCTCACCATACCCACTCACCAAAAATTCTTAATTTTTTTTTTTAATTTTTTTTCCCTATTTCTACACACACATTCTTTCTCTTTTTCCTATCCCTGCATCTTCTTCTTCTTCTTCTTCTTCTTCTTCTTCTTCTTATTATTATTATTATTATTATTATTATTATTATTATTGTTGTTGCTGTTGTTGTGTTTAGACGTGTATGAACGTCTGATTTTTCTGGTAATTATTTTCCATATTCCAGAATTTGATTAACAGATCAACTTGTTTTTTTTTTGTTTTTTTTTACTGTGTACCGACCTTAAATAGGTTGTTATAGGTTATTTAAGGCCGAAGCATATTATTGGATCGTATGAATTTAAATTATTTTTTCTTGTGCATGAATAATTTTGGGGTTATAATAATGATTTTCAAATAAAGCCCAACTATTTAACCCACAAATAGCAGAAGATGTAGTTTCGTAACTTTCTCGAAGTTATTTACCGGAACCCGACTGAAATTTGAACACGGCTCTCCGATTTCTGATTTTGAGCCGTTATTCATTACACCACCTGCACATCTGGTATTCCTAATCGTATCATCCATCTAGATCAATGGTTTTCAACCAGGGTTCCGCGGAACCCTAGCGTTCCACCAGTAAAGCCCGCGGGTTCCACAAGAGGTTACACAAGTACTATGATTGACAGTAATTTTTAAGTTTTTTAATACATGTGTAATAACCGTAGAAGCAAGATTAAAATTGCACATGTAAGAATACAATATTTTTACAGTTTGCCTTTGTATTTTTTTGCAAATAAACCTGAAGATGAATATTTTTATTTTATTTTAATAACTGAAAGCTTTCTTTTTGCATAAGAGAATTAATTTATTGCAGGGGTTCCTTGAGTCATTGGAATGTTTCCTTGTGGTTCCTCTCGAGCAAAAAGGTTGAAAACCACTGATCTAGATACTGACCAGACTCAACCTGAGTTAACTTCGTTGATCGGAACCGGAGTTTCAACATGATATGGTCGTAAGCCTCTATAGTCCAGGTATACCAACTGATTTTGTTAATTTTGGATTTCGTTTCGATGCTCCTCAAGCCATCTTCTTAGCCGTATTGTTGGAAACTTTGGGACTGTTCCAAGTGTTCTGACATCAACTGGAACAACAGTCAACTTTATATTTTAAGATTATTTTTCAATTATCTTGGATATTATTTCACATTACCTTTTTTTTTTTTTTTCATTTTTCATCTGATATCTGATGGATGGAGTAATTCATCAAGATGACGAAATTTTAAAAATTATTACAGGATGCGGTAGAAAAACCTCCCAAAATAAACCCAAGAAATACCTCTTTCTGATTACCATTGTGTGGGAGGTATTACTGCCGCAGCCTGTATTTTTTAAACCCAGAGGATCTAAAAATATTCTGTCGATATGATAATAATGCTGTTATTTCCATTAATGTATCGATGCAGAAAAACGGATTAGATTGTCGTAAGTAATACATTATGGAAGCCTGGAAACGGATTCCTCTGATACAATTAAAAATAAAACGAATATATATTTAAGTAATGTTAAAATATACAATACAAATCGAATTTACGCCGTCCTGGGTATGAAGATATACTATATCCGTGTCCTGTGTAAGACGATAAACTACATCCGACAGCAAGGTCTCTGATCTGGAGGTTTTGAAGAGCGTGGAACCACCTCTTAATTGCTGGTGTTCCCAGGTTCAAGCTGACCCGGAGTGGTAGCACCTGTTAGTTTCTCAGCTATGGGCAAAAAGTTTAACCCCCAAACTGGGGTCAAAACGGGTAAAAATAGGTTATAAATCTAGCAAAACATTTTTGTACAAAATTATTACCAGCAATAATGAGTGTGTGTGTGTGTGTAAAAGTGTGTGTATACGAATATAAATAAATAAATATATATATATATATATATATATATATATATATATATATATATATATTATTTAAATATTATATGCGCGGTACTTATTAGAATGCGCTCAATATCAGATATATATATATATATATATACACATATATATATATATATATATATGTGTGTGTGTGTGTATGTGTGTCTTAGGTAATATATATATATGTATATATATGTGTGTCTTAGGTAAAATGAACTATATTTATAGAAGAAGCTTGCACAAAAGGAGAGAGAAGATGCTTATAGGTGTAGAAAGTGTGGACATAGAGAACAACATTGCATGGAAACTGTTATTTAAATCACGCAATCTACACCACCACACAAACACACAGCACACACACACACACACACACACACACATATATATATATATATATATATATATATATATATATATATATATATATATATATATGCTCACCTACCACTAGCCTCACTACACTATGGAAAAAGAGTAGAGGCTTGAAGCATTCAAGAGTTTAAGATATGGGATTCCTGTTCCTTCTAATAATGCTTTCTTATTATCTTTCACGCCAAGTAACCGCTTAGCGTCTCTATCACCATGCTTACGGTTAAATTATATACATAAATACATGCATATATATATATATATATATATATATATATATATATATATATATACGTATATATATATATATATATATAATTTTTTCTCTAATAGTATTTCATGGAAATCATTTTCTTTTTGGTAAAATTCAGGTAGCATCCAAGACGAAAAAATATCATTTCTATGCCTGAAGATGACTGAATGTACTGTCGAATGTACTTGCGTATTAAATACCTTATACAGCTTATAAAATTTAAAAACAAGGATCATGACATTCATCGATTGATTTGTAGGTTAATGAGCCTTTAAAATTTTGTTAGCGAAGGGAATTTATATCATTAGCATTACCAATCTACTTTCTATTAGAAATATCTCAGCATAAACAATGAACATTTGACACTTGAATATTTGATAATGTTTAAAGTTAGTTCTTTACAGCTTCGATCAAATGGAAGCAATTTTTACTCTAAATTTGCTACATGTTTTATTCAACATGTTTTAAACATGAACATTTTTTCAACTATATATATATATATATGTGTGTGTGTGTGTGTGTGTGCGTGCGTGTGCGCATGTGTGTTCTTGTATGTATTGGGACATTTTCAAACCAATACACCAATGCATTGTTGTAACGAGACTGACCACGATGTTGACATATAACAAGCTTTTCGGATCAAAGGAAAAAAGAATTCACTTCGGCGACAATATCTAGATAATGCCTTGATCGCCAGCTCATCTAACATTCCTGGAAGATCTTCTATTATCACAGAGTGGAATATCTAATAACAAAAGTGCTATAAAAGTGAACATTGACGTCAAAACTCAGAGGCGACAGGCTGTTTCATGCTAGGCGCAGTCGTCAGGCGACCTAACGATTGTGCCTAGCATGAAACAGCCTGTCGCCTCTGAGTGTTAAATCAATGTTCAATTTTATATTTATATTTAAATACGCTCGATCTGTGATAGTGAGTACTTTATCCCATAAATACTGCACAGCTTCAAACTATATATATATATATATATATATATATATATATATATATATATATATATATATATATATAATCACCTATCACTAGCCTCATTACACTATTGAAAAGGAGTAGAGGTTTGAAGCATTCAAGAGTTTAAGATATGGGATTCCTTTTCCTTCTAATGCTTTCTTATTATCTTTCACGCCAAGTAACCGCTTAGCGTCTCTATCACCATGCTTACGGTGAAATTATATACATAAATACATGCATACATATATATATATATATATATATATATATATATATATATATATATATATATATATATGATTTTTCTCTAATAGAATTTCATGGAAATCATTTTCTTTTTGGTAAAATTAAGCTAGCATCCGAGACGAAAAATATAATTTACATGGCTGAAGATGACTGAATGCACTGTCGAATGTACTTGCGTATTAAATACCTTATACAGCTTATAAAATTTAAAAACAAGGATCATGACATTCATCGATTGATTTGTAGGTTAATGAGCCTTTAAAATTTTGTTAACGAAGGGAATTTATATCATTAACATTACCAATCTACTTTCTATTAGAAATATCTCAGCATAAACAATGATCATTTGACTCTTGAATATTTGATAATGTTTAAATTTAGTTCTTTACGGCTTCGATCAAATGGAAGCAATTTTTACTCTAAATTTGCTACGTTTTATTCTACATGTTTTTAACATGAACATTTTTCAACTATAATTCTATATATATATATATATATATATATATATATATATATATATATATATATATGCGTGTGTGTGTGTGCGCGCGCGCGTGTGTGCGTGCGTGTACGCGTATGTGTGCTTGTATGTATTGGGACATTTTACAAACCAATACACCAAATGCATTGCTGGAGCACTGTAACGAGACTGACCACGATGTTGACATATAACAAGCTTTTCGGATCAAAGGAGAAAAGAATTCACTTCGGCGACAATATCTAGATAATTCCTTGATCGCCAGCGCATCTAACATTCCTGAAAAAGTTAAAATTTCCCTTCATGAGTGCTACGTGGTAGAATCTCTGACTTATACCAAATCGGACTGGCTTCGATCCCGGGTTAGTCACACTGAAGAGCTGTGTACAGCGAAACAGTCTGTCAGTGGATATATATATATATATATATATATATATATATATATATATGTGTGTGTGTGTGTGTGTGTGTAACAGAGAGAGAAAGATAGAGGGGGAGAGTGATTATCAATATATATCATTAAAGCACTCTCTCTCGCAGAGGACGAAACGCGTCGGCTAAGTTTTCTGTTTAAGTATTTACATATATATATATATATATATATATATATATATATATATATGGGAGTGTGTGTTTGTATATATATATATATATATATATATATATATATATATATATATATATATACAGGAATTTTGACATATAGATTTATGTACTCAAACTCTTATATATATATGCACATATCTTTTTTAAGTATTTTAATATACACACACTTACACACACTTGCACACTTACACACAATCGCACATATCTCTTTATATACATCTGCATATATACATATATGCTAGCATGCCTGTGCTTGTTTCTATTCTCATTACCGGCACCAGGCAAAAATCTGAAATGTCCGGAGACGTCATATTAAAAATGAAGCTTCTCGTGTGAAGGTAAACATCTTTAACCGTTTACACGAACTACTGTTCAAATTTAGCGAGAAAGCTAAGGGCAGAACCGAATGGGGATGTTTATAAATGTAAGTGGGGCCGAAATTACTCGTGCTGAATGACGTATCTGGGAATGTCAGGGCAGGTTGCGAAACCAATTTTCGAAAACTGTCTTTAAAATTCCTCCCCACCCCCACCAAACAATCTACCTCGGCAGATATGAGTTGAGTGTTTGAAAACAGCGAAACAAATTTCGCCAAACACCGAAACAATTTTCACAGCCAATTTTTTGTCTCCGTGTAATTGAATTTCCGTGAAATTCAAACACCGATTTTATTTTAATCGATGGAGGAGTTTATATAACAGCGAAATCTAAAATCTTACTTACTTTCTTTCTATCTATCTATCTATCTCTCTGTCTCTCTCCACAAACTCAGACGTACATATATATATATATATATATATATATATATATATATATATATATATATATATATATATATATGTGTGTGTGTGTGTGTGTGTATGTGTGGATATATATATATATATATATATATATATATATATATATATATATATATATATGTTTGTGGGTGTGTGTGCATGGGTGTTCATATATATATATATATATATATGAACACCCATGCACACACACACACAAATATATATATATGAACACCCATACACACACAAACATATATATATATATATATATATATATATATATATATATATATATATATATATGTTTTTGAGTGTGTGTGCATGGGTGTTCATATATATATATATATATATATATATATACACACACACATAATTTTGACGGACTGTGGGGAGTGATAAAAGATATCACTTATATATATGTTGGGTAGACACTGAGGTCAATACCGAGAGGAGACAGCCTGTTTCACATTTGAACGCAATCTTCGCACCAGACAATATCGGGCTTCATTTTCAAATACGACTATCCACTATAATATAGTTTCAAGTAGTAGAAAATACCGGATTAACAAAATCTATTAATTCTTAAAAATAAAAATATATAGTATGTATTTATAAATGTATAATGCTAATTTAAAACAAATTTGCTTAACGAGAAAAGCGTATATATATATATATATATATATATATATATATATATATATATATATATATATATATATATATATATATATATGCAAAGGTAAAATGACAACATATAGAATATATTTCCACAGTAATGAACATTTCATTTTCAAGAGAGCGCAATACAAAGTAGAGCTACAATTCTTGAAACCTTATAATTAAAAAAAATTTCATCTACGAAACTTTGAATTCGGGCTGTCGAATAAAATTAAATCAATCAGCTAAATGAAACATTTAATTTTTATTTGTATTAATCACATATATATATATATATATATATATATATATATATATATATATATATATATATATATACACGCAAACACACATACAGGGTCAGATGTAAAAATTGTCGTCTAAATTGCACAAAAATGAAAGTAACTCTTATATCTCTTTTGAACCCATATATTTACTAATTTACACAAAACTATATTGAAATAAATAATTACTTTATTCCATAAACTCACCATTGGCTTCAACCCCTCCCCCCAGACGACTTTGGAATCTCTTGCTACTCTTCTCGATGTTCTCCTTGTTTAAGTGGTGAATGCCATCTTTGGTAAATGCTGCTATAATCAACTGAGCCCAATACATAATAATCAAGGAGTTGCGGTCAGGGAAGTTAGGTTGCCAGATTTATGGTCCGATGTGGTCGCAGAAGTTGCCTAACAACCATGACTGGTTTCTTTTACCTGTGTGTCATGGTGCGGCGTTGTCAGACATAGGGTCTTCCAGCGGTCACCATTTTGACCCAAGACACCACAACCTTCTTAAGGCACATGATGTAGGCATCCTTTTCAAGACTGAGGCCCCGTGGAAAGAGGAATGGAGGCATAATGTCGCCGTCACTAGTGATCACTCCGCACAGATTCGTAATGACATATCCAACCCATCCGAATCCACTGCACTGTACTCAGAGTGACACTCCAACACTATGAAATGTTAGTACTGAAGCTTACGGATCAAATCCCAAATCCCAAGAAATGCTGTTTCCAAATTTGTGGTGGAGAGAATTGCGTCAAGATGCTATTTTTCACACAGAAAGTGTTCGTGTATTGTGCAATCGTCAAAACCAAAAACAAAAAACGCACCTGCACGAAATGAAAAATATAACACGGCAACAATTTACCCATCGGATATTGTGTATTTGTATATATATATATATATATATATATATATATATATATATATATATATATATACATTCATATATATATATATATATATATATATATATATATATATATATATATATATATTATTATTTCATTTGAATTTTCTCATCACGCATCCATAGTTGTTTCGTCCTTGTGGTAATGTCTACATCTCAGCTCTGACACGCATGTTAGGGATACAACATTTACTTCAGCACACACACACACACACACACACACACACATATATATATATATATATATATATATATATATATATATATATATATACCTCAGTACACACACACACACACACACATACGTATGTGTATATATATATATATATATATATATATATATATATATCTACAGGCACATTTATATGTAGGGACACATTTACCTCAGCATATATATATATATATATATATATATATATAGTATAAATTTACTAATTTCCCAAAAACTTTACTAAAAAGTTGAAATTCATTCATGTCAAAAACCGAGCGATGACAGTCTGTTTCATGCTTGATCGCAATGCTCCGTGTGATGACTGCGTTCAAACAGAAAAACATAAAACAGATCTTCGCTTCTCGGTGTTCATCTTAATGCCTAGTTTATATTTACGTACATCCTATGCCTGCTAC
>OZ010589.1:86379471-86384471 GCA_963932145.1 Acanthosepion lycidas | reverse complement strand
AAATTTGATCCAATCAACCAATAACATATTTTTTTGCTAGACCTTTCTTAGTCGCATCGGGAACCTTTCACAACACACACACACACACATACATACATACGTACACACATATATATGTAAATATATATATATATATATATATATATATATATATATATATATATATATTGAGTATTCTGGCAGCAGTCACTCTTTTATACATTTTTTAATTAAAGACGACAGACATGGTACTACGATTAAACGTTTTCAATTGTTTGTGTTCTAACAACTGTTTTCATTTCTAGGATACAGAGTGTGTAGAAACCGTCCAAATGTTTCGTAATTTCAAGCGCTTGGGACTATAATTTTAGCCTTGATCAAGAATGATTTTATTTTGGCTTTTTAACTGGATGTATGGGGTCTGGATATATCTAGAGTTTTAGGAATGTTTTATTTTCCGAACATATTCATCATATTGTGGACCTGTCCATAGTTAATATTACTGAATGTTGGCTTTTTCTTAAGGCTTCCACTATTTTTTACCGTTTTTTTTTCTTTCTTTCTTTTTTTTTTTACACCTAAATGAATTCATTATATTTGTATTTTCTACTAGTATGTTTTGGATAGAGTCTGGTAAGTTTGTATATGTGTGCGTGTGTGGGTATTGTATATGTGTGTTGTGTTTAAATGCGTTCAGATGAAAACACTTGTTCGAACACAAGATAAATTAAATAAAAAGCTTAATCGCAATACCGCGTCTCTCGTCTTTAATGGAACATGTATAAAAGAGGGATTGCTGCCTAAATACACTATATATATATATATATATATATATATATATATATATATATATATATATGAGTGTGTTGTGTGTATGTATATATTTATATATATATTTATTTTCATATTTTTTACAAGCCGTAATTAGTTATTCATAAAATATCTGGCCTCATCAACTGAAATTTAAATATATTTACTATTACACGACTACTCATATTTAAATGTTTGATATTCATGTTAAAAATTCGTTTTCTGACTGTCTACGAATGTTATATTTTGCTAATTCCCAAAAATAAACATACACACACACATATATTTATTGATATATGTGCGTATATATATATATATGCATATATGCATGTGTAAATGTTCAAACATAGAAATTTCGAAAAAGCAACCATGTAAAAAATTAATTTTAGTATAAATATTTCCTTGAAAGCGGAAAACACAAAAACTAAAAACACTAAGTTTGCTAAGTGAAGTCAGAAATGAAAGACTTACCTGTGTTGAGAGTCTTCGTATCGTGAGGCAAATAGGTATCCCAGGGCGCTTCCATCCCAGGATGGTAATTGTACTGCCTCAGATTCCGGTCCATCAGTGACTCCGATCGAACAGAGTTGGGTCTCGGAGTTTGGACCTCTATTGTCAGGGATGACTGCGTAAGTGGTGGAATAGGGCTATCTGCTCCCCCATCGCCGAAAGACACAATCGCTTGATTCTGATAGGAAGAATTGACCGATGTCATACGCTGACCACTCGTCCCAGACAGTGAAATTGGGGAGCCAAAGTCAGCACACAAGCTATTGTTTACAGTACTCGATCCTCCGTTAAGATACATAGAATAATTCAAGGTTGATAGCATAGGTGAAGCCTGATGGGGACTACCCTGCATGGTTGAATGAGGGTGTGGTTGGAAGTGGGGGTGGTGCGAGACCGTTGTTGTGTTGTGCTGGTTTTGGTTAGGTGACAGAGTGGTCAAAATATGGCTGTTGGACGGTCCAAGGGATGTCACCCCGACAGGTGGATGAAGTTCTGTCAGGGTGCCTGTAGGCGATGGTGATGTTCCCAGTGGAGGCCCGTTACCGACCGACGCCGACGATGATGTTGGGGTGGATGACGGATTGTTGCTGGTAACTGGAGCCCCTCCAACGGCTAGAGACGAGGAAGATGCCGACGAGGAAGATGGAGACACAGGAGTAGCGGATGATGTAATAAAAGTACCTGAGGGTACCACCCCGAGAGATGCAGCGGCTGCTGCAGCAGCGGCAGCAGCTGCAGCCGTCTCGTTATAACTCGGTGGTGGCATTGTTATCACACCGTTAATCCCAATGGCTGAGTGTCCAGCAGGGCTTGCGACAGCTCCCATGGATCCGAGGCCACCGACTAAGCCTCCGATGCTGGACAGTACCATTGGGTAAGGGTGAATCGTACCCGACGACATTTGATGGGTGTTTAGATTGGTCAGTGTGGTCAGGCTTGTTCCTTCTGATGGTGGATGACTGTAAGTTATGGGTAACGATACAAATGTGACCCCTGGCTCAATGCTTTTTAGGTAGCGATCAATTTCGTCACATTTCAGACGTTCGAACGATCCGTCCGTATCGTAGAGTTGGCCTGTTTGGGGTTGTCTTTGGGGTGTTGGAAGCTGTGGTGAGGGTGTTGGATTTTGGTGGACACTAGGATAACGGTTAATGGGGTGAACTTCTTCCGTTTGCTGGTAATGATGCTGTTGTTGTTGTTGTTGCGACGGTAATGGTTGGGGTTCGTTTGGACTGTTAATTAAGGACTGGAAAGACGAAGCCGGCTGAGCTGTTAGCGTCTGTTGTGTCTGTATTACGCTGTAAGACTTAGATGAAGTTGGCAGTGGGGTGGTGGCCGGCCAGGCCTGCTGCGGGGATGCTGAGTGGCGAAGCCCGAATTGTGCGTGTGTCGGTGGTACTAGTTGAGAATGTAGATGTGCTGGCGGAGGAGTGCTTAAACGCACATCATCCCCCGCTCCAAGTCCTAACCCTCCTGTTGCTGCTCCTGATGTAAAACCTTCAGTTCCGGGTACGCCCGCCTGATTTCGGACTAAAGAACCAAAACCCCCGACTGATGTAGCGTCAGAATGTAAATTATCCCTACAGCTACTGTTGCTGGCCCGGAGATGGTTAAAATTGGCGTTACTGTTGATGTTACTGTTTATATTTTGAGAATGGGAAGAGCTTGTTGAAGACGGGGATGCCGGAGACACAACTCTAGTCATAGATGAAAAATTAACTAATCCGGTTATTCTTGTACCATCTTTTTTTTGTTCACTTTCAATATGACGCGTCACTCCAACAGTACTGCTATTACTATCAATGGTTGCAACATTAGTCGTCTTTCTGCTACTATTATCAACACTGGACACGTTAGTAGTAGTGGTAGTAGTATTTCCAGTAGTACTATTAGTAGTAGTAGAATTACTAATGCTATTAGTCTCTTTAGAAAGAGAGTTATCGTTAATACCACCCCCACTAGCAAGATATGAAGTAAGGTCACTCTTGGCGTTGGTTTCACAATTGTCTGCAGCTGCACTAACAACACGTTCACCGTCAGCTTCTCCCACCTCGACAATAAGGGGCTTCGTGGAATGAGATTGGTTTAGTTTTCGTGTATGGAACGAACGGTAAGAATCCGAAATGAAATATGAGTCTTGCTGTGGGGACATTGCATCTGTTGTCCGGGTCACTTTCGTCTCGACAGTCGGCGGTGATACAGACGACGTAAGTGATAGTGTTGCCAGGGAGGGAGAAGAGGAAGAAGGAGAGAGGAACGTTGTTGTTTGGGCTGAGGGGAGAGACTCTGAATCCGGATCCTGGGAGCGCGGGTCCGAAATCGAGGCGGAACCGCGCCAGTGCGCGTCGCTCTTCTCGGACTGGTTGGTCAAACGTTGTCGCTTGCTGACGCTGTGTCCGTTTCCCTCCGTCGAAACGTACTGTCGCGGGTCATCGCCCGTCGCACTTAGGGTTTCGCCCTCCTTTCCTTGCAACGTTCCAAATTCTCGTCGCTCTGCCCCAACTATTTGGCTACGCCTCATCACTGTATCGGCATTTTTACCAGTCTTTCCGCCATTACGTCTCGAGTGGCCTTCTTCTCCGACGTCATCTTCTTCATCATCGTCGTCATCATCATCATCATCGCCGTCGTCATCTTCGTCTCGTTCCATCTCTTCGTCGTTGTCATCATCGTCGTCGTCATCTTTATCGTCGTCATCGCCATCGCTGTCACCGTCATCATAGTGGCCGCTACCTGCTTCTTCTCTATTTGCAAGACCCCGTTGTTCGTCAATTCCCTTTTCACTGCGCTGCTCACTGCCACCACTCCTTTCCTTCCGACCGTGCGCTTTTTGCCCGTCTCTTTCCGTGCCGCCACCCTGTCCGCCCAAACGATTGCTAGAGAACTGACCACCACTTCCGGTCACCGACTCCAGTTTGTCTTCTGCTCCAGTCTTACTCTCCTTGAGATTGGACAGATGCTGCTGCTGGAGTTGCAACTTCTGTCGCTGCAACTGCAGTTGCTGTTGTTGATGCTGCAATGCAAGTTGCTTCTTGGGTGACATAAGAACAGATGTGGCGCAGTTCAGCTTACTGGTATAACTGTTGGTGTTTACGCCGCCACCACTATTATTGTTATTATAAACAATTTTGCCGCTAGATAGTGAAGTGCTCTTGAGATCCGATGACGTCGAACCCACGTGATTGTACATGTCATTCTTTTTCTTTTTACAAGAACTAGTTGGACACCTCTGATTAGAATCAACATTCTTCATGTATTGGTTAATGAGTGATCCGTGATTAGTAACATCCTCACTATTATTATTAGTATTATTATTATTATTATTATTGTTGTTGTTGTTGTTGTTGTTGCTTTTCATATCAAATGATCCAATTTCCGCATCGGATCTAGGACCCGAGGTAGAATCCAACTGGTTGTTTTTCCGGGTATCAATTCCATTTAAACTGTGATGGGTTAAAGTTTGGTTAGTGCCTACACTTTTGATTATTTTGAAAGCTGACTTTGGTTTGGTCCCTTTTATTTTTCTATCGGATTTACTACATTCAAAATCACTGCTCCTGTGTATAATACCGGTTAACACTCCATCGTCAGTATAAAAATAATCATTTTTTGCTCCTATCCCGGGTAATCTTTTCTCGTTGTCACCTTCGATGCATCTTTTACTGGAGGACAGAACTGATGAGAAAGAATCATCTGACGCC
>OZ010589.1:86361971-86374471 GCA_963932145.1 Acanthosepion lycidas | reverse complement strand
TATTGGCCTACTTCAGTAGTAGTTTTTAAATGAATCAATCGAAAACAGGAAACTAATATGAGTTAACGAAACAAAAAAAAAGCAAGTTTCATAATACATTGGCGAAACATCCTCATATTTAAAGAAAAAAAAATCTTAAAATTAAATAATGACCATGTGCCACTGGAATCGTGATCAGAATTTTAACCTGAAAATGAGATAGAAGTCTCCTGTGATTAGTATATGACGAATCATTTCAATTTTTCTTACTAAATTACTACTGAAACAACGTGGAATACTTAAAGCATATATAAAATATTTAAAAAAAATGTGTTCAACTTAGTTAATTTCTGTACCGATACAGTTAAAGTAATAATTAAGCCTTCAAACGTTTAACTTGAATCAAGTTTCGTCTCACCAATATCGATTTTGTGCTTGTCTTATAAAATTATTTTACTGATGACGTCAGATAAGTGACGAAACATGCCCTGATAAAATTATCAAATAATCGTATATATTTTCCTTATATATAAATATGAGTATATATATATATATATATATATATATATATATATATATATATATATATATATATATATAAAAGACAATAGGAAAACTAATATTATCCGACGCATTTGGTCCAATGTGAACTTTTTCAAGGCAAAAACGAAATGAATTTATTAAAACAAAGTAACTATTAATAAACAAAATGTCGTTAGCAAATGGAAGAATTTAGAAAACGATATTATATTCATATTGTCAACGGAAAATTATGTCAAGTTGACAATATGAATATAATAGCGTTTTCTAAATTTTTCCAGTTGTTAAGGACATTTTGTTTTGTTATTAATAGTTTTTTTTTTTTTTAATAAATTCATTTCTTTCTTTTTTTGCTTTGAAAAAGTCCAGATTGGACGAAACGCATCGGCTAATATTAGAGTTTTCCTATTGTCTTTTACATTTATAAATATTGGCTTTTTCTAAAAGTTAACTCTGAGAAATTTTTCATATATATATATATATATATATATATATGAAGGGAAAAATGTCTGAAAAAATATAAGACGAAAAATAAATTCATCGGAGTAAAGTTAAATTTACGTTGATGCGACTACACATGCGCAGGAAGGAGATCAGAAGCTGAATACGTTAATTTAATTTTGTATTTAAATATATCATTGGGTATATAGTCTAGTTGATTTCATTTAAGTTCTTATTTTCCCCCATCACTGTTATTATGTATCCCTCATTGTGGTAATAAGAGATCTGCCAAGAAAGGTGAAATGCTGTAAGAAAATGGACGTAAATTTACTGTGGATGATCCAGTGATTTCAAACACTTTATATACATTTGTGTCTTTGTAAATTGTTTTCTTTTTAATTAAATTAGCATTTATTAAATTAAAATTATTTGAGTGCCATCTCCTTCATACGCATGTGTAGTCGCATCAACTTAAATATAACTTTCGTCTGATGAAGTCCTAAGGGACGAATTACATCACATGGAAATTTTTCCACTTTGTCGTAATTTCCTTAAATTTGTTCTTGATACATAAAATTGTATATATCATTTTTTCCATATATATATATATATATATATATATATATATATATATATATATTATCATACACAGACGGACAGACTGTTTCGTTGTATCACAGCTCTTCAGTGTAGCTAGACATCCGATTGCTTCAAGCTCGAAACACGAGCCATTTGTCATCTGTCGGAGATCCTACCTATACGATATCGTCGCATGGCAGAGAGAAAGGGAAATTTTAACGTTTTCTATACGAAATATCCTAGTGCCCCGTATAACTCAATATATATATATATATATATATATATATATATATATATATATATATATATATATATATATATATATTACATGAATTATTCATACAAAAAACAGATATAGAAGTTAATGATTTAAATGTTCTCGCCATTTAAATCATTAACTTCTCCACCTGTTTTTTTGTATGAATGATTCATGTAATGAAAATTGAACTGCACCACATACTTGATATATATATATATATATATATATATATATATATATATACATACACACACGTATATATATATATATATATATATATATATATATTATATATATATATATATGTACATATGTATGTATATGAAAAAAATTCTATAAATTAACCTGTAGAAAATGACAATATGTATAAAGAAAAAATAACAATAGGAAAATGGTAGTTTTAGCCGACACTTTTTGCGTAATGTAGATTTTTTCAAGGCAAAAACAATTGTATTTTCCCAATATCACCTTTCCTAAGAGAATCACCAGTCTCCCAAGCCAACGTACATAACAAATACATCAAAAAATCAAAAGAAAACTGTTGAATTCGTCAACACAACAATACAAACATACGTAGAAAATATTCTCTTCAAACATAAAGTACTTGACGTAATTTCTCAGTTGACCATATGAATATACAATAGCGTATCTAAACTCTTCTAGTTGCTAACCAGATTTTCTTTGTTGTTTATAGATACTTTGTTTTAAGTCATTCCTTTCGTTTTTTACCTTGAAAAAGCGCACATTAGACGAAACGCGTCAGCTAAAACTAATTTTCCTCTTGTCTTATATATACAGGTTGTCCATAAAGTGCGTCTGCACTTTAAAAAAAGTATAACTTTATTTGTATTTGCGATAGAAATAATCTGTAAAAAATGTTATAAAGTTTAATGTACCTAGTTCTAAGTATAGCTAAAATAACTAATGTGATTTCAGGCATTACTTTAAATCAGTTGGCAAATATTTTCCGTGCACTGCAAAATCGTATTATCCATTGTGTTGCTAATGATGGGGGACATGTGGAAACTTAAATAAAATTTCCATAAAACCTTTAAAAAATATAGATTTACTTCTTTCTAATCCTTTTTACAAATTATTTCTATCGCAAATACAAATAAACTTATAATTTTGTAAAGTGCACACGAACTTTGTGGACACCTGTATATATGGAGGTATAAAAATATTTTTACAAATTTTGGCGTGGATTCCTCACACCAAAACAAGTATAAAAGATACCTGGGTCATCTGTAGAATTTGTTTTTCGTGGTCAGGCGGACGAGAGTATCTCGGTCTTCCTCGATCCATAGTTTGTGGTGCCACGGATCTTGTCTCAGTGACGCGACGATAAACAGCAGAAAATCTTGGATGACTCGGTTGAGTTCAGTCTGGAAACGCAATTAGATACAGCCGTGCAGCCTCGCGTTCATTACCATTCACCCAGCTGTATGTAAAAATCATACCTGCTTGCTCATGATATGAATATCTTGCCATTGTTAAGCGGGAGACTTCTTAGTTAACACACTACTACACACGTTAAATGTTGAAGATAGACTAGCCACAAATGTACACGAATGACAAATGTAACGTGGTCTACATGGTAACATTGCGCCATCTAGCGTAAACTTTCTTTAAACTTAATAGCTCAAAAACGAAATATTTGCGGACATGTTTATATAGACATTTGTCCTTATTTTGGTGACAGGAACCCTCTCCATACTATGTAAAATTATTTTGGATACACTCTGTACAAACTGAATATCTATAAACGAAACAGTTAAGGCACGTCAGGCTATATGACGGTTCCGTATAGGATGCAGGTTCGATTCCTGTCGGAGGACGAAAATTTTCTATGAAGATTTCTCGGACATTCAGGCCGGTAAATGTTGTTTAATACTGTTTATTATAAAACGGAGCATTTACTTAAATATTTGTATCTATAAAAAGAATGTATAAACATAAAAATGTCTTTATATATATATATATAGATGGTGTATAAAAATATTTTTACAAAGTATGGGGGCAAGTATATATTTGAAAAAATAGCAGATTAGCCTATCACGCTACTTGGTTTCAACCTTTCGCTATCTTCAGTTGATATATATACACAGTTAATCATGTGCCGTGCATGATACACGCTTAGGCGATCATGTATCTTTCGATACATGACTGAAGAGGCAGATTTGTTTTCGTGTAATACAAGTTTACTCATACTGTTGAAAATAATACCTATTTTCTTAAGCCATTATGATTAGAACGTTTTAGATGTATATCTTCAGCTGTATATTACAAAAATTATACAGTCGACGGAATAAAGAAGAATCAATTCCATTTGACTTAAAGTTCGCCATAATGCTTTTCTTAAATGTACACAAGGTCCAAGAACCACTCGAAGTAGAAGTTTACAGAGTAAGAGGCACATTTTATGTGGATATGTGGGGAAGACAACCGTAGATTTTACAATTACCATACTATAATTCTAGCGGCCGGGTAAACATCCACTGAGGACTCGAATCCAAAGTGGCGTTTTGTGTGAAAAGGCAGATCGAGTGGAACATACAATTCAACTGTGGAATACGTAGTGAATGAGGGTGCTGGTTCGCTACAATCTGCGAGTCATGCTGGGTTTTAGCCGTGAAGGAAAGAACTGGTGAAATTAATGTTGTTCGTCTGATCAATTTCCATAAAAATAGTGATAAAGCAACGAAAAGCTTGCGGCATTTCGTCTGTGGGAAAATGGTTGTAAGGTGGAAAAAAACTCATCACCCACAAGGACGCAGAGACACTTTTGCTCTACAGTGACTGGAAAGAAAGACTGGACAGCAGTACTCCATTTCCAGCCTGATCTGGCCCTTGTAAAGTTAAAGGCTAGCAGCAAGGGTCGGGTACTTAGTGAACTGTTACAGAGAACAGAGACTTTTCCAGCATCTGTAATGATGAATAATACGTACGATTTCCACTTGAGAACTGTGTTGAATTTTTCTCAATAGTCACTTGCCACTCCCTGATATGTCGCCTGGTCAACGCGATCGGTGAAAACTCAAGATCCGCTCGGGGATGATGTATCGTCACTAGACTGATGGTATCGAATGTGGGTCTTCAAATGTAGTTTTTCCAAGAATTCTGTTAATATATAATAATTCTGTAGTGTTACAAGGGGGTAAACAACTTACAATAAAACCCAGTGAGACTACACCAAGAAGACATCAAGGAAGTTGAAAAGATTGTCTACCCGGGAAGCGTCGTCAGTAAAGATATGTGGGGACGGATGAAGACATCAAGTGCCGAATCAAGCCCGACACGCTTTCAACAATTTTGAGGCCAGTCTGGAGATAAACAGCCCTCTCAGTTTACAACAAGATCCGGATCTTCGACACGAACGTCAAGTCGGTCCTACTTTAGGGCTCAGAAAACTGGTGGGTAACCAAGACCAACACCCACAATGTTCATAAATTTACCAAACGATGTTTCTGGAAGTTCCTTAATATCAGCTGACTGGAAGTCGTCTCCAACGTTACAATAAACTAAGATTATTTTTGGCGTACCTTGCAATTTTCTGCAAAGCCCGAATCAACAAATCCCGGGATAAATTCAACAGTCTGCCGCCAATCTGGAGATCACCAGCCCTCTCAGTTTACAACAAGATCCGGATCTTCAACAGCAACGTCAAGTCGTACCTATATTACGGCTCAGAAAACTGGTGGGTAACCAAGATCAACACCCACAAAGTTCAGAAATTTACCAAACGATGTTTCCGGGAGATCCTTAATATCAGCTGGCCGGAAGTCGTCTCCAACGTCACAATAAACAAATTATATATATATAATCAATGTGACATCAATGGTTTCGACGAGGATCACTTCACTCTATGGATTAACAGTATTTTAATGCATATATTATGTTTCTAGTGACGGATGTCACTAATAATCGGATTGATATTTCTGATTGATTCTATTTCTTTGTATGTATATATATATATATATATATATATATATATATATATATATATCGTGTAATGGATAGCGGCTCGGATTGGGAGAATCGGAGAGCCGAGTTCCAATTCCAGTCAAATCCATTACATCCGGGTATTATTTGGAGAGATGAAAGTTGGAGATCTTTGGTTACGTCATATTTAACCGTTATTGGGAACGTAGCCGTACCAAAAAGAATGCGATTACACACACACACACACACACACAAATACATATATATATATATATATATATATATATATATATATATATATATATATATATAAGTCTCAAAGACTAATATTCCACGGTTATAATTTATTACGTTGTAATCGTAATCACGATGCTATTCATCAGACCTACAAATTCAAATTTTGAATGTGTAGGTCTGATGAAGTGGATCGTGATTACGATTCCAATGTAATAAATTATAATCGTGGAATATTTGAGAATGTTTGAGACTTTTATTGAAATCAAGTAAGTTCATATATCTTTGTGTATTTTTTAATCTATGGCTTTATTTCGGAATATTTAAATATATAGCCCCCTTTAAAAAGGTTTCCAAGTGTGCTGTGATATTTTACTTTGCCACTATGCGTACCGTTGCTTAAAAAGGTTGAGAAACACCGCTCAAATATTATGCAGGATATGGGTCTCTGTAATCGTTTTAAAACAAAGCCAGCGATGTCAAGGACTTTTCCTTTGAAGGGGAAAACCTAATTTAGGACCCTTGAGACGAGAATGGGTCTCTGTAATCGTTTTAAAACAAAGCCAGCGATGTCAACGACTTTTCCTTTGAAGGGAATAACCTAATTTAGGTCCATTGAGATGAGAATGGGTCTCTGTAATCGTTTTAAAACAAAGCCAGCGATGTCAACGACTTTTCCTTTGAAGGGAATAACCTAATTTAGGTCCCTTGAGACGAGAATGGGTCTCTGTAATCGTTTTAAAACAAAGCCAGCGATGTCAACGACTTTTCCTTTGAAGGCAATAACCTAATTTAGGACCCATGAGACGAGAATGGGTCTCTGTAATCGTTTTAAAACAAACCCAACGATGTCAACGACTTTTCCTTCGAAGGGAATAACCTAATTTAGGACCCTTGAGACGAGAATGGGTCTCTGTAATCGTTTTAAAACAAAGCCAGCGATGTCAACGACTTTTTCTTTGAAGGGAATAACCTAATTTAGGACCCATGAGACGAGAATGGGTCTCTATAATCGTTTTAAAACAAAGCCAGCGATGTCAACGACTTTTCATTTGAAGGGAATAACCTAATTTAGGTCCCTTGAGATGAGAATGGGTCTCTGTAATCGTTTTAAAAAAAAGCCAGCGAAGTCAACGACTTTTCCTTTGAAGGGAATAACCTAATTTAGGTCCCTTGAGACGAGAATAGGTCTCTGTAGTCAGTTTAAAAAAAGCCATTGATGTCAACGATATTTCCTTTGAAGGGAATAACCTTGTTTTGGTCCCTTGAGACGAGAATGGGTCTCTGTAATCGTTTTAAAACAAAGCCAGCGATGTCAACGACTTTTTCTTTGAAGGGAATAACCTAATTTAGGACCCATGAGACGAGAATGGGTCTCTATAATCGTTTTAAAACAAAGCCAGCGATGTCAACGACTTTTCCTTTGAAGGGAATAACCTAATTTAGGTCCCTTGAGATGAGAATGGGTCTCTGTAATCGTTTTAAAAAAAAGCCAGCGAAGTCAACGACTTTTCCTTTGAAGGGAATAACCTAATTTAGGTCCCTTGAGACGAGAATAGGTCTCTGTAGTCAGTTTAAAAAAAGCCATTGATGTCAACGATATTTCCTTTGAAGGGAATAACCTTGTTTTGGTCCCTTGAGACGAGAATGGGTCTCTGTAATCGTTTAAAAAAAAGTCAGTGATGTCAACGACTTTTTCCTTTGAAGGGAATAACCTAATTTAGGTCCCTTGAGCCGAGAATGGGTCTCTGTAATCGTTTTTAAAAAAAAGCCAGCGATGTCAACGATTACCTGACGTAGGTAAAAAAGAAAATAAGTTAGAGATAGATGTTAATTTTCAGAAAATTGTAAATTAACAAAAAGGGTTGGACCGAGTAGAAGGAAGTCGGAGGAAATGCCTAACTGCCACACAAGAGTAAACCTGAGAAGTGTTTTACAATGAATGAGACAAGTTAAAATATGCGAAAATTTCAATAAGACAACAGAATTTTATGCCTGACCACGCATACCCTTTTTCTCCGAGATAATTTAAAATTTGCACGTGCAATCTTGATAATCTTGATGCAGATGAGGGATTTCAGAGACAGCCTTTTCATGTGAAGTGTCGTTTCTCCAACCGTACTATATTTAACAATGTGCTTTAAAAAGGATTTGATACCTGTAGGGTACACAAGGAGGGGTAAGAAAAAAGTGCAACAGAAAAGCACAATTTACAAAGAGATTAGAAATTAAAACCAAATTTATACATCGTCCTGGGTAAGACCTTAAAACTACATCCGCGTCCTGGGTAAGACGATAAACTACGTCCAGCAGCAAGACCTCTGATTAGGACGTCTTGAAGAGCGTAGAACCATCTCTTAATTGCTGGTGCTCCTAGGTCCACCCTGACACGGGGTGGTAGCACGTGTTAGGGTCCCAACTATGGGCTAATAACTATTGCCAGCAATACATTTTAGAAAAAATTATTACCAGCAATAAAATCTGGAAGGAAAAATATTGCCAAAAACAGATGTTTAACAAAACAGTATATAAGAGGAATAAACAAAAATGTTGTCGGTATTAAATAACCCATTGAGGTTGATATGCCGTTAAACAAAATAAATCAAACCAATCTAAACCAAAAAATACATATTCTATTCATACGAATCTACCCTAAAAATGTTGTTGGCATGAAATAACACATTGAGGTTGATATGACGTAAAACAAAATAAACCGAACCAATCTAAACCAAAGAATACATATTCTATTCATACGAATCTATCCTAAAAATGTTGTCAGCATTACATAACCAATTGAGGTTGATATGCCATAAAACAAAATAAATCAAACCAATCTAAACCAAAGAATACATATTCTATTCATAAGAATCTATCCGAAAAATGTTGTCTGCATTAAATAACCCATTGAGGTTGATATGCCGTAAAACAAAATAAAACAAACCAAACTAAACCAAAGAATACATATTCTATTCAAACGAATCTATCCTAAAATGTTGTCGGCATTAAATAACCCATTGAGGTTGATATGCCGTAAAACAAAATTAATCAAAACAATCTAAAGCGAAGAATACATATTATATTCATACGGATCTATCTTAAAAATGTTGACGACATTAAATAACACATTGACGTTGATATGCCGTAAAACAAAATAAATCAAACCAATCTAAACCAAAGAATACATATTCTATTCATACAAGTCTATCCTAAAAATGTTGTCGGCATTAAATAATCCATTGAGGTGGATATGTCGTAAAACAAAATAAATCAAACCAATCTAAACCAAAGAATAGATATTCTATTCATACGAATCTATCCTAAAAATGTTGTCGGCATTAAATAACCCATTCAGGTTGATATGCCGTAAAACAAAATAAATGAAACCAATCTAAACCAAAGAATACATATTCTATTCATAAGAATATATCTTAAAAATTTTGTCGGCATTGAATATCCCATTGAAGTTGATATGCCGTAAAACACAATAAATCAAACAAATCTAAACCAAAACATACATATTCTATTCATACGAATCTATCCTAAAAAAGTTGTCAGCATTAAATAACCCATTGAGGTTGATATACCGTAAAACAAAATAAATCAAACCAATCTAAACCAAAGAATACATATTCTATTCATGAAAATCTCTCCTAAAATGTTGTCGGCATTAAATGACCCATTGAGGTTCATATGCCGTAAAACAAAATAAATCAAACCAATCTAAAGCAAAGAATACATATTCTATTCATACGAATCTATCCTAAAGATTTTGTCGGCATTAAATAACCCATTAAGGTTCATATGCCGTAAAACAAAATAAATCAAACAAATCTAAACCAAAGAATACATATTCTATTCATACGAATCTATGCTAAAAATGTTGTCGACATTAAATAACCCATTGAGGTTGATATGCCGTACAACATAATAAATCAAACCAATCTAAACCAAAGTATACATATTCTATTCATGAAAATCTCTCCTAAAAATGTTGTCGACATTAAATAACCCATTGAGGTTGATATGCCGTTAAACAAAATAAATGAAACCAATCTATACCAAAAAATACATATTCTATTCATACGAATCTATCCTAAAAATGTTGTCGGCCTTAAATAACCCATTGAGGTTCATATGCCGTAAAACACAATAAATCAAACCAATCTAAACCAAAGAATGCAAATTCTATTCATACGAATCTATCCTGAAAATGTTGTCGGTATTAAATAACCCATTTAGGTTGATATACCGTAAAACAAAATAAATCAAACCAATCTAAACCAAAGAATGCATACTCTATTGATACGAATCTATCCTAAAAATGTTGTCGGCATTAAATAACCCATTTAAGTTGATATGCTGTAACACAAAATAAATCAAACCAATCTAAACCGAAGTATACATATTCTATTCATACGAATATACCCTGAAAATTTTGTCGTCATTAAATAACCCATTGAGATTGATATTCCATAAAACAAAATAAATCAAACCAATCTAAACCAAAGAATACATACTCTATTGATACGAATCTATCCTAAAAATGTTGTCAGTATTAAATAACTCATGGATGTTGATATGCCGTAATACAAAACAAATCAATCCAAACCAAACCAAATCTATTAGAAAACATATATCTCTAAAGACCAGTTTTCGTCTAGCTTAGTCAGACACACCTCGCACTCTATTCAAAACCAATTTGAAAACAAAGACGAATATACCAGATTTCTGGCCATTATCGGCGCGACTCTCTCTTGTCACAGATATCTACAATTACGTCCGTGCGCTTATAGGCTATAAAAGAGAGACTTCATACACGCGCTAACCATAGAGGCTGCACGAGAGAACGACTGGCTACCCATCCGACCATTAATTAGGTTGGTAAATTACTTGTGAACATAGAAAGAGAAACGGATTTCAGTATCAACGCGATAATCTCAAATTGATAGCCAGCAAGCAATACGCCGGTAAGGCATATTCTTTTTTCACGCCATCATTTCACACCTCGTACACCATATATTCGAACGTTACACTATACAACTTACCAGAGACATTTACATGCCCTGAATCTCTAATGTGTTCATTTACTCCATGCAACTTTCACTTCGGATCAAGTGGACTTGGAAAGTTTGATACTCACAGGACGATTTGAATGCAAGAGGGATAGAGGAAAACAATGCATAACCTACCTAGCGAATTAGCGAGGAAATTAATGGCGGGACTAAGTTTAGAAGAAATAACAAATAGACAAAATTTGCCGAGAGCTATGGTCACCAATTTCCAGAAGGGACACGGTACGTAGAAGAAGAAATCAGTAAGAATTAATTTTATAATTAAATAAAAGAATATCTTTTTTTAACCGCGGACGATTGTCTTCATCTTTGTTGTTATTCTTACAAAGTTCCAACTATTGTGAGCGCCACTCTTCATTAGGTGCTCGTTTATACGGGTAATCTTCAGAAAATATCAAATAGAACCCCCACTTTAATCTACGGGGGGAGGGGTGAACTGTTCTCGTTCCCATGGCCATGTCTCTGGATATATAGTCGTACTTCTATTTAGTACTGCTCAGTTATTGCTCTTCCTGTTTCCACTGAACCGAGTACATATTGCTACCGCAGTGATCGAACTCGCAATTACAATATCAGAAATTTAACAAACCAAATCTTTAACCCTTAAGCTACTGTCTCATGAATTATGAGTTCGATCTACGGCTAGGCTCATATGAATATTGGTGATTATATTTCACACACACAAATCTGAAATCTTATTAAAGAAAAGATAAACTTTCTGTAATAAGATTCCACAAATGTCCAGGCCAATAGACGAAAATAAATATACAGTTTAAAAAAATGAACAGGTAGTCTATGTAAATATGGTTATCCACTAAATATTCGGTTGGTGCAAAAATAATGACGTAATAATGTCGTTTTTTGACGTATTTTTTAATGTCAAAAAACGACATTATTACGTCATTATTTTTGCACCAATCTAATATAACGTTTAAAGTGGAAATATATTTTTTAAAGCAATTTACCCCAAGCAAGACTGGTTTCCCAGTAGCAAACAAGCGGTTACAGAGGATTGAGAACAAGAGTAAAGAGGCATATTTGGGGAAATGATACAGAGAAGAAAGTGGAACAAGCTCAGGGTGTCAGATGGCGATTGATATTACACGTGATTATTTGAAGATTATAGTCATCGGGGAAGCAAGTAAGCGGAAGGGAGTTTTACAGACAGGAAGTGCAGAAGAAGAAGCTATTTGAGTAGAAGAGACGGTTACATTTAACCATTTTGACAGTGAAAGGATGGGACTGAGATGCCAGCCTGGCAGTTCGCTTAAATTCATGCAGTCTGGGAACCAGAGAAAGTAGCTCGTCGGAACAGTTGCCGCGAAAATACTTGGAGAAGAGAGAGAGGGAGGCCACGCCACATCTGTGGGATAGCGATTATCTGTTTTTATCTACCTACCTACCTACCTACACACACACACACACACACACAGACACACACACACACACACAAA
>OZ010589.1:86336971-86356971 GCA_963932145.1 Acanthosepion lycidas | reverse complement strand
TATTGATTGAAATGAAACGTATTCGTTTATCCTAGAAATAGGTTTTCTTAAAACCGAATGTTTTTGAGTTACACAAATTAAAAATTAATTTATTGTTCTTTTCTCTTTAACTTCTAAAAATGTAACAATAAAATTAAGCAAATACACCTTTTTTGTATTCAAATGAAAAGTATTCGTTTAAAAAATCAGTTTTTGAATTAGTGATATAAACAATGTATTCGTTTAATTTATTGTTTTCTTTTTTTACCCTCTGAAATGTAACAATGGGTAGGTACAATAAAAAGAAGTTATTAAAAATGTAACATTTAGCGTAATTCTCTTTTGTTTTTCAATTGCATATAAAGAAATATTTAAAAACAGGTACCACTTGCTTTGAAGCCTTTCATGATTGGTTTTAGATCTCCAATAAAGTAAGAAATTTTTTAACAGTCAGTACTAAATTACAAAACAATAATTTTCAAAAGAGCATTTAATTGAATTTTTTTTTTATTTACCTTCGAAGATTTTCGCAATGGAATCTTTGTGACGTTTAAATATGGCGGTTCTTTTGAAGAAATTGCACTTACTGAAAAATAATTGTGAAGAGTTCTGCAAATCGATTGATTCTTAATTACAGAATGACATCATTTTATCAGTAAAAATCAAAAAGTAAATTTTGTATTTTTCTTTAGTATTAGGTTGGTGCAAAACTAATATCGGTTTTTGGCGGACTTTTTAACGTCATTATTTTTGCACCAACCTAATATTAATATATTAAAGTGTATACGCGATTTTAACACTCAGTGGACATTGAAGTCAAAACGTTTAGCATGAAAACAGACCGTCACCTCGAACAAACTTCAATGTCCACTTTTATATTTACATATGCTATATCCCTGATATTGAACACTTTAACCCATAAATAAGGTATTCTATATTTATGGGTTAAAGTGTTCATATATATATATATATATATATATATATATATATATATATATATATATATATATATATATATCATGGACTCTCCCGTCGCTTTCGACATATGAGGTTCCGACAACTTCGCAAGTGACATTTCAGTCCTGCTAGTGATTTGCAAAGAAGTCCATAGATTGTGCAAGAGTGTGGATTCTTGGAGTATATGGCTGGAACAGCAGCAGATATTTTATTCCTTTCCCTAGTTTGACGAAGCTTGACAATGTTTGATGCTGCCTTGTTCTTGATTCCATTGTAGCATGTAGTCTTCCATTCATTACGATCAATTACGATGTTCTCAAAGGTAGTGTGATTTATATTCGCAGCTAAGAGGTTACTCTTCAGCTTGTCCCTGTAACTAAGCAAAGATGATGGACTCTCCCGTCGACTTCGACGTATGAGGTTCCTACAACTTTTTAATGACCTTTATGTTTGAATCCAGAGTGACATTTCAGACCTGCCAATGACTTACAAAGAAAACCACAGATTGGGCAAGCGTGTGAGCAAAGAGGGTGCACTTCTCTGGCACCCTCTGAGGCTTTTTTTCTTTCTCTTGCTTCACGGAGCTTAACAATGTTTGCCGCCGAAAAATACCTGATTCCAGTGTAAGTTGCACTTTTCCAAGCTTTGCAATCCAAGGTAGTATTCTCCAAATCAGTGCGTGCAATATTTGCAGCTTCAAGGTTACTCTTCAGCTTATCTTTGAACCTGAGCAAGGGTCGGCCAACATTCCGTTGACCTTCAAGCTGGCTGTACATGAGAAACTTTGGAATTCTATCATCTTGCATCTGTACAACATGACCGGCCCATCATAACTGTGCCCTCATGAGGAAGCTCTCAATTACGTCAATGTTACACATCGTTAGAAGGTCGTCATTGGATTTTTTGTCCTGCAGGGTTAGTCCACAGATTGCTCGGAGACATCCTTTGTGAAAGACATCTAATTGCTGAATCTGCTTACGATACAGGGTCCAGGCCTCTGATCCATACAAAAGAGTAGTGAGGACAACTGATTTGTACACGTGGATTTTTGTCGCAAGACGAATAACCCTGTCATTCCAAAGACGGTGACGTAATTTCCCAAACGCGTTAGCTGCTTTTGCAATTCTATTCACAATTTCGTCATCCAGAGTTCCACTTGCATTCACTTTACTGCCTAGGTAGTTGAAATTCTTCATATACTTGAGGTCATTTTCATCAACACGAATCGGTATATCAGGGAACCTGTGAGCAGGAGGGTTTTGTTTCACGCCTCGCACTTGCTTGGGTGTAGGTGCAGGCTGGTGAACAACTTCTGTTTTTGAGATGCTGATGGTAAGACCGAATGCTTCACTGTCGCCAGCGGACTTATTTGAGTGGACTTAATGATACTCAATTAACAAAGATATCAAGTTAAGTTGTCAGAAACCCACACATGGTTTGATTTCAGTGGTGAAGGCTTGTGAAGAACCATCCACACTTTTTGGAACTGTTGATAGCACGCAGTCGGTGCAAAAGTTTGCCACAGATAACGTGAACAACAGGTGTTACATCAGAGCTTTCCTTCTCCTAGATGAATGCCTTAACAAAGGCTGAGGGCTTCATCTTACCCAGTGATCTAACTGCGTCTCCAGACACTAACCTGGAAATTTCCTTGTCCCGGCGCTAAATATAAATATTACACTAAATGTCGGAGTAAACAGATCGTCATCAATGTGCCAATATATTGCTATACTTTAAAATAATAATATTACCGTAAAAAATTATTATTTATTATATGAGAATATTTTTTATTAATATTACAATAATAATAATAATAATAATAATTAATATTATTATTATTATTATTATTGCTGTTTTTGTTTTTAAAATATTTGAAAGATAAAATAATAATACAAAATTGACTAGTAAAAAAAAAATAACGTAAAACTGCGAACGCTTCAAAATTGTAATTACGTTACATTGAAATTAATAAATAAGAAAATGTAAAGGAATAAAATTCATACCAAATGTTATTAAAATGATCTTTGAATATAAATAATAATAGATAAACAAATCAGCGATAATGAGCCATTAGTCAAAGATAAGCAAAATAATCTTTATAAAAATCTTTCCTCTAATTCCGAAAATTACGACCACCAAAAAGAAAAGAAATAAAAGTTACGCTTAGATATGAATAGATTAGAATTATGTCATTATAATTAATTTAACAAATACAGTACATTAAATATTCCTAATATATTTAACTCTTAGCAAGACATCTTTACACTTGCTAAACATTTTTCAAATAAAAAGAAACAAAGAAAAATCGTTGTATGCCACGGCTTATCTTAAAGATAAACAAATACGACCAAGAGATTATACAAATATCTATATTAGATGCTGTCAATAAATAATAACATTACAAATATTGTAATCAACAAAGAAAAATATAAGAATAATGGATGATTAAAAATAAAACAATCAAGACTTTCCTTTACATATGACATTTGCTTATATATATAAATTATTATAAAGTATAAGAGAAAATGTTATTTTTTATTATTGTTGTTGTTGTTTTTTTAAAAAAAAATTGATCGATAAAAATAAAACAACTAGACTAGTAGTAAAAACGTAGCAAAATAACGTTATAAGAGGGAAGGCATTTAAAAAATTGAAATTACATTTACTTTGCAATTAATAGTCGAATATAAATAAAATAACATTACAAAAAATATTTTCCTCTAATTCCGAAAATTACGTCCACTTTCGTAAAAACAACAACAGATAAATAAATGTTACGCTTAAATAAATTAAAATTATTCATGCCACGATATAGTTAATTAAACAAATAAAATATATTAAATATTCTTATAATTTTTAGAGAGAAATTTCACTTGCGAAACAACGATTGTTTTAAAATAAAAAAAGATAGAAAGAATATAAAAGAAAAATTGTACACCACGTCTATAGGTAAATATGTACAAAAAAATATAAAATACGTATATTAAATAGTGTAAATGAATAACATAACTAAATATTATAATATAATAAACTAGAAAAATATAAGAATAATCAAAAATAAAACAAAAACAATCAAGACTTTCCTTAACATCGCTTTCTTAGAGCCATGAAAAAATACGTCCGTTTACTCTGACATCAGCGTTCATATATATATAGTTGTATATTTAGGCAGCAATTCTTCGTTTATGCATGTTTCATTAAAAACAACTGACAAGGTACTACGGTCAAGCTTTTTATTTAATTTTTCTTGTATTAGAACAAGAGCTTTCTTTTCTGGACAAAGGGTGTGTAAGGACTGTCCAAATGGTTTATATTTCCGAGCACTTTCGGTGATACCTTTAGCCATTATCAAGGATGGATCGATTTTTCAGTTTAATTGAGTGTGTGCGTTCTGTTTATGTCTTAGTGTGTGGTAGGGATGTTTTTAATTTCCGAATACGGTTAGCACATTATGGCTTTGTTCGAAGTTAATATTGTTATGAGCTGGCTTTTTCTTTTTTATTATTAAAGTTTCCATTATTTTTAATCTTTTTTTGCAAGTAGATGCAGTTAACATATTTGTGTTTTCTACTAGTATGTTTCTAATTGAGTCTGTTAAATTTGTGTGTGAGTTTAAATGGGTTCGAATGGAGCTGTGATCAGATTGGTGCAACGTAATATATATATATATATATATATATATATATATATATATATATATATATAGATAGATAGACATATATATATAAATCATATATAGAGAGAGAGACATATAGAAAGACATATATATATATAGCGAGAGACACATATATATATATATATATATATATATATATATATATATAGACATATATTTATAGAGAGACATATATATATATATGTATATATATATACACACTCACATATATATATATGAAGAAAATATACGGAAAAAAACAAACAAAAATTCTTATATGCAATTATGCTGTTTTAATGTTAATATATAATAATTGCATATAAGGATAATATTTGTTGTTTTTTTTTTCGTATATTTTTCTTCATACTGTCGGATATATCCATATATTTGCTTATATATATATATATATATATATATATATATATATATATATATATATATATATATATATATATATACTTGGATACTCGGATGATGTGAAAAAAAACACATAATGCAATTTGTAAATAAAAATATTGGACAAATCGATATCAGGGAAAAAATCTTCTAAAACAAAAGTGCCGCTTGGAAATAATTAACTACCACCGCAATGTCTAGCCAAAGGTTAAACACCGACAGTAAAAGTTAAATCGTAAAAGTACTCAACATACTAAGTAGACCAAAAACAATAATAACTATGTAGCCAGAACCTATCTACCTAGATTTCCCCTAACGGATCATCAGGATAACTCTATCTATATATTACTAAAGCTCATCCAATACATGGTACAAAAGCCAAGAAAAGTCAACTGTTGCTGAAGGGGGTTTGTGTCATATTTTGTGTGATATGACCATAAGAGGAGGATGTGGGAAGTGAGTACGAGTATATGGTAGATAGATAAAAATTGACATTTGTCTTGAAGTGGTTAAGATTTCAGTCTTCCCTCACAAGACCGGGTAAACTATTTTCATGTCTTGAACAAGATCCAGCCTCAATTAGATTGTAACAATTCATTTGGATCCGTTATAAAATATAGCAGGAGTTAACTACTTTCTTGAATGGGTCAAAAAGTCGGCCATTTTGTCAGCACATTGAGGTCTGATTGGTTGGTTGGTTGGTTGTTTTACCTTAGCAGCATATTGGTTATTTAATGCCGAAATCTTACAATCTAAATATAATTTCTGGCATTAAATTATCTGAAAAGGGGCTACTGGGCGGGGGAGGTAGAGAAGGAAAAGTCTTCAGAGGGAACCAGGAACCCAATCGTGAACAGGAAAAAAGGGATAAACGTCTACCATTACGTATCGGTTGACCCCCCTAAGTACTGATCAGGCTCAATGTTGCTCAAAGGGCAACTGGGGTGAGAGAAGGAAAAGTCTTTAGAGGGAGCTGGGAACCCAATCGTGAACAGGAAAAAAGGGACAAACGTCTACTATTACGTATCGGTCGGCCCTCTAAGTAATAATCAGGGTCGATGTTGCTCAAAGGGCTACTGGGGATGAAAGAGAATGAAAAAACTTGACAGGAAAGCGGAAACCCAGTACTAAACAGGAAACAAGGAATAAACCCTTTCTTTTTTTCAAAACACCCTAAAGCCGGATGATATTAAACCCATATACTCTTGCTGAGTTTGGGTTAATTTTGTTTTAGGGTATATCAAACTCAATGGCTTATTTAATGACGACAAAATTTTTTGGGTAGATGCGTATGAATAGAATATATATTCTTTGTAAGAAATCAGTTTGTAGATCAGTTTTCATTGTCGAGAGTCAAATGTATTGTTGTTAATAATTTTTTTCCAAAATCTTTAGCTGGTAATTTTACTTTGCGAAAATGTATTGCTGATAATTTTACTTATAATAACTCATTTATATACTTTCATATTGTTTTGACCCCAGTTTGGCGGTTAACTATATCCCCATAGCTGGGAACCTAACAGGTGCTACCACCCGAGTCAGGGTGCACCTGGGAACAACAGCAATTTAGATATCCCTTGCTGTCGGATTGATTTTATTGTGATACTCAGAAAGATATTTTTGTTGAAGGATAAATGGTTTAGAGCAGCGTTTCTCAACCTTTTTACCCTTACGTAACCCTTAAAATAAATTACATGTCTCAAGGAACCCCTGCGCAAAAACAAAATTATATACCATTTCTCTCTCATTTTATTTGCATCGTAATTGGTAGTTCGTAGTATCTATTTTGAAAAACTGGTTTAAGGAAAAATTAATATTTCCTTGTCAAAATTTTCGGTAATGCTAAATAAAATTAATAATAATTTTAATAACATAATATGTTAGATGGGATGATGTCTATATTACAATATTACAATAATCAAGAATATATCGTGTATGTTTAGTAATATTACGTATATGAAATTAAATAAAACGTCAAAAGTGCCTTAGCTTATCTCGCTTGTTCTCGTGGAATACTTGGGGACCTTTTACGGAACGTTAGTATTCCGAGGAATCCTGGTTGAGAAACGCTAGTTTAGAGCGAAATTTAGGGGATTAACTATTGTATTATTTTCGTAAATTTCTAAATTGCATAATGGTTGGTTTGGTTTGTTTTTACGGCATATCGTCTTCAATGAGTTATTAGGTTGGTGCAAAAATAATGTCGTTTTTTGACGTTAAAAATACGTCAAAAGACGACATTATTTTTGCACCAACCTAATATTTAATGACGACTAAATTTGTATTGCTAGTAATATGTTTTTCTTCAAAAATCTATTTCTGGGAATATTTTTTCTTGAAGAAATCGAAAGCTGGTCATATTTTTTTCAAAGCATGTATAACTGTTTGCATTGACGGTATTGTTTTTTTTATAGTGTAGCTGATAATATTTTTTTCTTCAAAAATTATTGCTGGTAATATTTTTTATTACAAAGTATTTCTGGTATTAAAAACTATTTTTACACAAGTTTGGGTGTTAACTATTTGCCCATTGCTGGGACCCTAACAGATGCTACCACACCGGGTCAGGGTGGACGTGGGAACACCAGGAACTAAAAGTTGGTTCCACGCTCCTCAAAACCTCCTGATCAGAGGCCTTGCTGTTGGACGTAGTTTATCGTCTTACCCAGGACGCGAATGTATTTTATCGTCATACCCAGGACGAAAATTGCATAATAATGGCTTGCTTACTATGCTGAAATAATATCCTCGTCTTTCAATCGTAATGTTTACTTTTGCTATGTATTCACTTAAGAAAAACTTCGAAAAGTGCAGCTATTTTTTCTGGTTCATTTTGTGATAATTTATAGAAAGTCCAATCCCATTTGAAGATGTTTGGAGCCTAGGCGAAGAATATTAAACTTTGACCAGTAGTGGTGTGTGATGGCCCATGCAAATTTCGACGTGCCCGATAATTGCAATCGGATTAATAGTTTGTTTACGATAAATCATCGCGCCTTTATATTATTTCTCTGACGTTAACAAGCCCAAGGCAAAACAAAAATGACAGACAGAAACGAATGTAAGTCAAAACGAATTTGAGTCAAAAGGTCAAAACGTTTTCGTGAGAAGAATAACTCTGGGTGTTAAACTTTCTTTTAACCGGCCGTGATTGAGAATGCTTTGTACGCTTTCAGTCATGAAAGTATCCCGCCATATAATATTAACGAAAAAACATCCTAACTAGGACAATAGTGATTTAATCATCTTCAAGGCACCTTCACTTAGGAAGTCACATACTTTGCCTAGCGTCACTTCCACCGTTCAAATTTGATCTTCAAATTCTTCGTTTGGGATCGCCATTGCATGCAGATATTTTAGATTTGGGGAAAATCAAAGCTTGCGAGATGTCAGATCTAGACTGCACAAACTTATGACAAAATTGATATACAATATTTTGCCTCGGTTGCTGCCCAAGATGTTAAGATTTTACTCGCACATACATTGTGAATACATCAGTCACACGGTAGGCATACTCATTCAATGGTGATATTTGATTGCTTATATCAAAGCAGTGCAACCTTTTTCGATATATTAAAAAAAGGGTGTATACATTCTGGTTTCGCCACGTATATATATAATTGTTATACAGTATTTATATAGACACAAATATTTAATTAAATGCTCTGTTTATAATAATAAACATACCATTTATATCTATATCCCCATAGCTAAGTATTAGCTTAGTATTATGGCTAGTATTGGCGCATCTTTTGCGCCAATGCTAGCCATAAGAATGCAGTAAGCATAAGCAATTATCCAAAGTAAATTTCATGAAAAACAGAAATTTCAAATAAGTTACATATCACCCAAATAAGTAAAATATACACATCAAAATCATGTCCGGATATGCGGGATTCCGGTTATCAGATACTCCGGATATGAGGGATTCCGGATATGAGTGATTCTACTGTAATTCTATAGATTTTTTTACTGTATTCGTTCCTTAGTTTCAGTGAGATTTTGCAAAACTAGACACCCTCCATGTGTCTATATAAATAAAATATAACAATAAAATATATTAAAATAATAGTCCCTAATACATACATACATACATATATATATATATATATATATATATATATATATATATATATATATATATATATATATATGAAATAATGATAAAGTTAATTGGTAATCCGTATGGATAATTCCAGGTATGATATACATCCCGACACCTTAATGTAATAACAGACGAAATGATAATTAATTAATCAGAGATTCAGAAAGCCATGGTAATATTTTATTTCGCAAAATTGAGAATGCGATTTAGCTTCATCAGACCTAGTAGTTTCAATATATATATATATATATATATATATATATATATATATATATATATATATATATATATATATATATATATATATATATATATATATCTGTGTGTGTGTGAAATGTGTATGTATATAAATATAAATATATTTGTGTATGTATATAAATATAAATATATTTGTCTGACGATTTCAAATAGCGTGAAGCCTAGGGTCACAAACTCACATAAATCCAACTATATATATATATATATATATATATATATATATATATATATATATATATATATGTGTGTGTGTGTGTGTGTGTGTATAATTTCCAAAGCAAGGGGATAGATTTTTTATTTATTAATCGGACAGATTTTATCACTTAAACGCTATTTTTATTGGATACTCATATTTGAGTAGACGTTCCGTCTATTTATTAAACACTATGTTTGTGTATTCGAGAAATCTTAACACTTTCATCTAAGATATCTCGAATATTCAGGCTGGTAGGGAAAAATAAATAAATGCATCGTCTACTCAAATACGAGATTCTACTAAAAATAACATTTACGTAATATATATATATATATATATATATTTTGGTCGCAGCGCTTATTGTCCAACCAACCCTACCAAAATACTGAATTATATAAACTCAGGCAACTGAGTTTCCATTCCCCTGATTTGGCGTAAATGTCATTAAACAGACATGAGACTAGATTTTTAGACATTTTCACGCTCTTCTAAACATTTTTCTTGGCCCCGGAGACGGAAATAAAAAAAATATTAATTTAACTTCGAAAAATATATTAAGAATATATTTTATTATCTCCAATATAAGTGTGTTATTTAATCAATTAATATTTTGATATTTATTTACATCATCTTTAGATAAATATCAAAACCTCCATATTTAAGGCTTACGGCCGTATCACGTTGAAACACAGGTTCTCGTACAATCATCGAAGTTAAACAACGTCATTACCTAGATGGGTGACCGCTTGGAAATAGCAATTGCTGTAAGATTGGGTGTGCAGGTAGTCTAATGGATGACGCGTTGGGATTTGGAAATCTGAGAATCGAGTTCCAATTCCAGCCTGTTTCGTTATATGTAAATACCCTTGGGAAAGATATGGATCCACCTCTTCTGCCTCCAGATATGGGTTAATTACTAAGACTTCTATCAGTAGACAATTATTATCCCCCACCAATTCTTGCAATCTAAAAATATGTTCTGGTTTTAAATAACCTGTAAAAGGTTGATAAACCGTAAAAAATAAATCAATTAACATCAATCTAAAATTTTACTAAAACAATAAAGTTAATTTGCTCATCAAATAACAGTTACTAACAATATTTTTATTGAACCTTTCTTTCATTTTGCTCTTGTTAGAATCTAGATTTTTTACTAATGTTCACCCAATATAAGCCTCGGGAGTCATTCAAGCTAGAGGGTCACTGAATGAAATGTGTATTATGAACATAAGAGGAGGTAAAACGAAGTGAGGTCTGTCACGATAAGAAATGTATATATAACAACTCACCCTTGACTTTCAACGGTCAAGAATGTAATGTTCAGAGAACCATCTACGTGGGAGTCACATTCAAAATGAAGCCGTCCTTGGGAGAAATCGGTCTTAGTGAAAGTTTCTTTTTACCGTTGGATTAAAGAGGAAATGTGGGTTGTTAATGAGTAGTATGTTGAGTCCTACTTGGTAGAACTAAAGAATGAAGCTCATCTGAACATTTGCCATGGAAATAGCGATAGATTTGCGACGTTGCATCTGTGAAGAAAGAGACTGCAGAATAGCAAATAAGTTTCCTACAAGACTGCTTGAAAGATTTAGAACTAACAAAATTAGAAATTTAAGATTGTATAGCTTCAGTTCATATTTGTATGCAATAGGTCATGTGAGCCATTTCAAGTTAAAAGATGAGAAAATAACAAAAGAAATGATTTGGCACAGTATTGTCGAAAAACGTTTATATCAAATCCTAATACAATAGAATTCATGACAGCCGGACTAAGAAGGCCTTCCGGATTTGAGGAATTGGTTACAAAGTCCGTATATGAGGGGTTATATTTAGATTAAAATAAAAGAACTGAAATCAGGTTTAACATTTATTTTCAAAGTTTTATAGTAAACAAAATAAGATAATGGTGAGTCAGATTTAACGGAATTAATTTTAAGGAAAAAGAAATAAATTATTCAATGTTAATGAAAATTCATTAAATTAAGTTTGCCACGTATGCAAAACAAATAATATAACGTGGATTTTTTTAAATCGCTGTTGCATGATGATTCTTTCTCTTCTAATGTCATTCTCAACTTTTTCCGAGTTTCGTTTTGTTCTTGAAATTTTTTAAATGAAAGACACTTTTTAAGCGTGCGTTATTGCAATCGTCATAGCTGAATGCTGGCTTTCTTTCCATAAAACTGACAAACTTTTGAATAGATTTTTCAATTTCAGTTCAGGTTTCATCACATCATATTTTTTTCCTCGTTCATTCTGACAGTGTGATCACAGGAGAATAGTTTATTTGGACGATTTTATTTCATACAATCTTGAATTTCCTATATTGAATTCAGCCATTAATTACAATGAACTTTCACCAGCGTCTAGTCTGTTTAAAATTTCCATTTTTTGCAATAACTTTAAAGTTGTTCTTTTCCGCTTATTCCCAGCATCTTTTGCGCCAATACTAGCCATAAGGATGCAGTAAGCATAAGCAATTATCCAAAGTAAATTTCCTGAAAAACAGAAATTTCAAATAAGTTACATATCACCCAAATAGGTAAAATATACACATCAAAATCATGTCCGGATATGCGGGATTCCGGTTATCAGATACTCCGGATATGAGGGATTCCGGATATGAGAGATTCTACTGTAATTCTATAGATTTTTTTTACTGCATTCGTTCCTTAGTTTCAGTGAGATTTTGCAAAACTAGACACCCTCCAACGCCACCCGAATGTGTAATGAAATTAAGCAACTCTTATCAGTTTCTCTGGTATTCAAATTATGCTGATATTTTCACTCGCAACTTTTCTTGCATTTCAATCCTTTCAATGCTAGACACATAAACCGAATACTCCTGAATATGTCCTTGTGCCAAAGGTCAATAATATCCGTTTAAGGTGCGGGGCGTGTTAGGTAAGCTAGTGTCAAAGAAACATCTTCGTTTCGTACGACGTTGAATAAAAAAAAAATCCATGAACTGACATGTGGTTATTAGCTGAATTTATTTTTTCTCGGAAATTTCCTATGTCTGATCTATGTGACGAATTAGGTGAATTGAGAACAAAGGAAATTATTTTGAAAGTAAAATATTTCCTGTGTAAAATGAAGGATCACACTTAAATTAATAACTTGACAGGACAAAATGACAAAATCAGAAATCCTTAGACATGTACCTCGGAATAATAACACTTCACTCGTAGATTGAATGAAGGATTCAGTTCGAAAATCTGTGAAGGTGACCCGGATCGGCAAGTACCTGTAGAAGACCGGAAGGCACAGCGATAGAAAGGGTGTGATCTTGACAACGAAATTGTGGACAATAGTTCGAAAGTATTTGATTTATATAAGATAAAGTTAAGATTGCAAAGATGAATCTGTATTGTTAGTGGTCCTGACCTGACATCTCGGCTTCAGTCCCTTTTTCACCGCCATAATCTAGCTTCCCTGTTCCTTTTCTGCAAATACTTTCATAGTAATTGTTCTAATGAACTTTGCTTATGGAAATACAAATTGTACATATGGGATCTAGTTTGGACTTTGTAGAGACTCTGTGGCATTATAGTGGCTGTAATAAGAATGGTATGTAAGAATGTGTTGTTTTGGTGCAAGGAATACTCTGTTATGTTTGCGTCAGTAATTGTGGCTAGCTAAGTTTAAGAGAAGACAGACTGAAGACCAGCCTTCCCTATCCCCCCCTTTTGGCCTTGGGCCACATTCTCTATTTTCAAAATAAATATTACTTTCCTCTGTGGTACCTGAACTTTATGAATTTAAGCGAACTACTAGCTTGCGACAAGGTCTCATCAATTTACAGCTGAAATGGCTAAATGTAAACGTATCGCACTTCTCTCTTGTGGAAATCTCTTCTGGCTCCTTGCTTTCCAGTCAACTTTGATCTTCAAAAATTTAAATGTAATGTCAATCGTTATATCCTCTGTTCTTAATTATTATTCTTTTATTGGCCTCTCTCCTTATATTCTCTAACAGTCAGTAACCTCTTGCGTCCTAGTGGCTTTATTACCTTGCTATTGAAATGATAAAAAATAAGGCGTTTTAAATCAGTATCCTACGAACTTATGTATATTCTGCCATTGAAAATTAGTTCAGGCTAATATAGAAAATATTATTTTATTTTATTTATTTATTTATCTATTTTGTGGGTTCTGTGACACAATGAAGAAAGAGGTTTGGAGAATTTGACACACACAAGATATATTGAAAGGAAGAGAAACAGTGAAGAAACATCGAGTGACCTACCGAAACTATCCCCTATAGAACTGTTTTCTTGAATTATTGATTAAAAATAGTTTCAAGGAAATAATTCTTTCAGGTTTTAACACTTTGAGCCTTGACAGGCACATTAGCTGTAGTAGAAAAAATGACGTAATGCCCAGCCACCGGTTGAAAGGTTGGTAAACACGTGTAACTATTTTTATATCTACCGTGAAATATTACATACAAATTATTTGTGAATTTTGACTCAGGAGCTCAGACAGAAGGGTTAGAATTGTTCAGGAGGGCACAGCTCAAAGGGTTGAAGAAAAGCATTATTCTTCAAACGCGATAGATTTTGGTGATGCAGTGTCACAAAGAGAGTGGCTAAATAAGATTAAAACCCACATCACACGGAGATTTCCACCAGAAACATCTAAATTGGGTAGCACATCTATCTAGATGAAAAAAAATGATATAATCAGGATATTGCTTTTGTTCATACTACTTTTAAAAAAGGTTAGAAAAGAAACTGCCATCAATACTAGAAAGAGCGATAGTTGACTTGAGAAGCGTATATACCGTAAATCGCCATATATAATACGCTTTCATTCATAATACGCACCTCTAAAATTGTTCTGAAATTGTGGAAAAATGCTTCTATTCACACATAATACGCACCTCTTGATGGTAATCAAACCCTATAAATATTCATAAATATTTCATTTTCCTACTCTTATTAAAAATAAATGGTTCTAAACATAGAATAATATTATTCTAATTTAGTTTAATGATAATTCTTGCTTTATTTTATATTGTTATTTGACATCCTTATGGGGGTCGCAATCGCCAAATGTCACTGTCAAATATTGTGATGAGTAGTCATTTCGTAAAAGAAAATCGACCTATTGAACGGTAATTTTTTAAAGATTTTTTTTGTATTAGGTTGGTGCAAAAATAATGTCGTTTTCTCACATATTAACATATGTGAGAAAACGACATTATTTTTGCACCAACCTAATAGCTGTGCATAATACGCATCCCTAATTTTGCTTATTATTCTTTTTTAGAAAAAATGCGTATTATACATGGGGAATTACGGTACGTAAAAAATCCATTAAAGGGAAAGGTTTTTTTTTTTTTAATTTCAACCGGCAAATCTCGCTAACTGTTCAGTCAATGAATGTCAAATGTTTCTTGTTTACCTCGGCATTGTCATTGCATAACGAATTCGTGTAAAGGTGGAGGCGTAGAAACATGGTCTGGTAAGGTGATAAGGAGACTAAAGCTATAAAAGGTAGGAAGATTTGGAGAGCCATGATCGTCCACGTCATGAAGGGATATAGTAGATAGGAAAACTTAACTGTTTAATGCTATTGTTGTTGTTCTTGTTGCTCTCTTTTTTTTATATTCTTTTTCCATTTTTATTTTATTTTATTTTTGTGTGTGTGTCTGGGGATAATGACCAAAAAATAAAGTTAATATGTCACTAATTGCGATTTCGAAATAACAGCTGGAGACGCTCGTCTGGCTTAATACGAAATATTACCCATCATGCTTCTTTTTTTGTGACTAAGGACATCTGTATTTAGTATATTTGCACTAATTTGAAACAAAAACGTAAGAAAATCTAATAGAGAGAAAGAGAGAGAGAGACAGGCAGACTAAAAGAGTCATTAAATAACGAAAGAAAATATTATTATTATTTTTATGTACAATGATTGAGCATTTGCAATAATACGTGAATATTTTCTCATTTCTCTTCAGGCGCTAGCTCAGTGGTTAGTTTAGTCAATTGGGCAACAAGGAATGTATAGTTTTGTTATATAGGAATAAAGTGTCGCTGCCGACACTTGAGTTTGAACATAGAGCGCCACAGGTGATCTCATTATTGAATTAAGCAGACTACATGACCATAAAAGAAACGCATATATAGGAAGTAGCGTGACGACTAACGATCGCATTTCTATTCTATCGTCTATTACTATACGGATCTCTATTTCTAGTCTATCCACTATTACTATGCGGACCGCTATTCTCTACTCTATTCACTATACTATTTCTCTATTCAGATCCCTATACGGATTACTATTCGAGCGAGTATTATGGAGCAAGTATTATTAATGCGAGTGTTATTCGAAAGCCTCTGATACTAGTATTGTTCAACGGCGTTACTAGAGCTGTATCTGCGATTACAAAGTCTCTACTACAAGGAGTATTACGAAAATGACAACGAATATTCGTTGAGATTACAACAGTGTCAAACGAGTGTCCGTTGACATCACAAAAAGTTTGTAATTTCAAGTTAGTACAAGAGATTGTGATATGTCCCGGAAAGGAATATATTTGAACGAAGTAGCTAAGTGGTTTTGGCTACTATAACCAAGTAGAATATGGTAGCAATAATCGAATGGTACGCGTCGTAGTCGCAGTTAAGACGTTGTAGATCAATGGCATAGTCCAATGGGCGTCGTTATAGACTTAGCTCTCAGACTAAGGCTCTTTGACTCACCTACACGTCCATCGGTATTTATGACGGACACCAGCCAATCATATTCCAGTGAGGGGGAACACAGGTGTATGCATATTCCATTATATCAGATTACGTCTACGAAACAGAAACAATAACGGGACAAATAGATTTCGGGTGGCAAAGATACTAAATCAAGTTCGAATTCCAATCGTTATATTCACTCATGCTCAAATACCTTTGAATCTTACTCTTCTCCCTCCATCCAGATATATGTGAATAACAGAACAGATTGGGCCCTATAATCTTGGAGAAGGAAAACACTGAATTCAAACCAGCCTGGATCACGTTGGGTTCCGTCAGGCTATCCTGTCCAAGACTGCACCACTGCTGCCACGATTGCAGTACACGTTGTTCCCCCGCTACGCTAATGGCTTACGGGTCTCGTGAAATATAATCGCGATCATGAGATGTTGGTTACTTTTCATGCAGCCTATGTTAGAGGTGATAAATTCTGGCAAACCTGCTGAGACATTTATCAAATATTTAATATGAGAAATATTTACCTAATTTTCTAATGATCTTATTTATTTAAAACTTTCAGTTATTGATAATTAGTGTATCAAAGGTGTATAATTTAAATAATTCGACAGGAATTCCTGACAATGGATAATCCAAACTGTGAATTCCAGAAAATCGGAGGTATACATGTGGTTGAATTCATATCTTTTGACAAGTTTATTCTTTATTTTATTGCAGATTTAGTCCTGCCAAGTTTTGCCTATGCGGTTAAAATAATGTCCATGGCTTTGGGAATATGCGAAATGATGTCCATGGCTGACGAGCTACGAGAATATGCGAGATAACATCCATGGCGGATGAGCTCCGAGAATATGCGAGATAACATCCATGACTGACGAACTTTGAGAATATACCAATTTTCTAAGCATAGCTTAGATGTGACACAAGGCCGAAAGTATGGAGCGCCCAATGAGAATAGAACTTAATACTCAGTTGTAATTGATCTAACAAGATAAGCTTGCTACCTATTACACCACGTTGATGCGTCCCAAGCTTCCAGAATATAGAAAGCTGATACAAATGTCTTCATAATCTAATTTGCGCTGTTTATTTCGATTGAGAAATTTGTTACAAAGACAATAACCTGCAAGAAAGAATAATAAAACATATTAAAGGAAATCATGAAGTACTGACTGATCGACATTTATAAGAATTGTAAGTCGTTAGTATTAAGGGCAGCCCAGGATATGTGCTACACATTGGAAACGTCAAAATCAAGATAGTATATAAATTTAAATTTTTTAAAGGAAGGCCGAAAATATTGCGGGGAAATCCAAACATTGGCATATTGAAAAATGGCCCCCGAAATCTAAACAGATTAATAAGAAACAAGACAATTTCGCTAGGAACAACGAACAGTGTGCTGAATTGTTATGCAATATCAATCTTCCTATATGGGAGTGAAAGCTGGGCTCTCCTCACAGATTGAGATGATAATTGAGGTAACCGAAATTTGGTTATAAGAAAGAATGCTGAGAAAACCTCGGTCGAATCATTTGGGCAACCAAGACGTTTTGCAGGAAAATAGGAAACAGAAAAGATATTTAAACTTAGAATCAGAAGGGTGGCGAAATTCCCATAAAGCATAATTAGGTTTGAAGAATTTACCACTCACAGGACATACTGATATTAGGAATGTTAAAACTGTTATCGTTATTGCTACGACAGTTATATGTAGAGCCATGTTCAATACATTCTTACTAAAAGAAGAACATTTTGATACCTATATTAAAGACGTCCGATCAACTGAAATTAGAAAGAAAAACTCAGGTACCTGTTCCTTTCATATCCACTGTTTATAGAATAACCACATGATGGTAGGATGGCTTTCGTTTATTTGAATTCTAAAATGAAATATTTCAAATTTAAACTATAATCTGTTCTGTCCATATCTCTGAGATGAGGTATTATGATTACTTGCACTATTTACATTATTCGGACTGTTATCCAAATCTTTATTGCCATGTTCACAACGTTTTGGCCGTTGTAATATTCGACCTTCTTCAAGGACACATGGCCCAGTGGATAAAGCGGGGTTCGGGGAATAGGTCATTGGTTAGATCTAGTGAGTGAACCAAAAACGTGTTTTCCAAAGAAATTCCAATCACATGAAGAAGGCCGGAGCGTACAACGGCCGAAACGTTGTGAATATGGCAGTGAAGATGAGGATAACAGTCTGAATAATATAAATAATCCATATAATCTGTTCTTGTTTTTAATTTTATATTTTTAGCTTTTTATTCTCGGTCGGATTGCCTCTGATTATTAAAGTTAGCCGTGTGAATTAATCCTATTCCCCGAACCCCGCGTAACACCAATTTATTCTACGTCGTGATGAATTCCGATCCGTTCTGAGTTCCAGCAAAGAAAACTACAGTAATTTCTCAGATAGAATTGTCTGTAATGCTAACGTATGTCACTTCGTTCATTTTTCTCGCTTATCAGCGACCTGTAGATAGCTATCTATGTTATTAGATGTTCCCAGGCAGACTGCAGTATGTCATCTTATTTTTAGTTTGAGAATCAGAAAACAGCCCCATATTCGAGTCTTCTTCTTCTGTGTCGTGCCACTTTAGGACGTAGACGATCATGGCTCTCTACATTTTCCTGTCCTTTGTAGCTCTTCAATGATTTTGTTTATTTGTTATTTCTCCTAAACCATGTTCATCAAGCTCGCTAAATAGGTTGTGTTGTTTTCCTATGTCCCTCTTGGCTTCAGTCTTACCTATGTGCATCAGATTTTCCAAGCCCTCTTTCCTTATTAGATATCCTAGAAATATCAACTCTTTTGTATTGATGTTAAGTATAAATTTCCTTTTTGTTTCAATTTTCACGAAAGCCTTGCTGTTGCTCAGTTGTTCAGTTCATGGTATCCTCAGTATACTTCTGTAGAGCCATATTTCTGTTGATTCAAGTCTCTTCTTTATCAGGAGATTGTTCAGCATTTGCTGTCATTTAGGAAGACTGATATCACGTAATAGTTCCGTACTCGAGTACTAGTCGAATAAATGCACTGTAAAGAGATTTTACCTTTTTCTTTCTTCCAGCAAGATACGTAAAGCAGCGTTTATCATAACTATTCTTTGTAATCTTCAGAAACATGTGATCTAAATGCGCGGGAGATTTTTGAGCTTATCTGTAAATAAATTTTCTCGGACCAATACTCTTTTTTATCTTGGAAGACGGTTTCTTCGACAGGATTTCAAGGGCGCTGATAACAAGGCAATGAGCGAGATAAAAGTTAGAGATGCCGAAAAATACATGGGAATTACTGACTCGAAATTAGTAGCCACATTTACGAGATAGGCCTAGAGATAGAGAATATTTTTGTCAAGGGATTTTCCAGTATTTTCTTTATTTTTACAACATAAAAGAATTCATGCTCGCCGAAAGGCATATATTAATAGAGGCAGTTGGCAGAAGAGGTAGCAATAAAAACATAGTGATATATATATATATATATATATATATATATATATATATATATATATATATATATATATATATATATATATATAGTTGAATTATGATTATCTCAAATCCTTCTAATTTCTATCGCTTGTATATCCTTGCTTGAACCGGCTTCTAATGCTCTGCATGGAGCGGCTTGGTGATAGTAGTCATGGCTCGTGGGGACACAGTCCTTTGGGTAAGGGAAACACGGATGAGTTCCACCACGGAATATGTGATCGACTGGCGC
>OZ010589.1:86306971-86331971 GCA_963932145.1 Acanthosepion lycidas | reverse complement strand
GTGCATAAATCTCCAAGTTAACCAACGTCTCCGCCGGCCCTGGCAACTTACTCTCCTTTCCTTAAACATATTTAACAAATCCTAAAGCCTCCTTAAACGTTTCAACTGTTAAAACGAGTTTTGCCGCTGAATAATGTAATGTTCATGTAATTTTAATAAGAATAGTACAGAATATAATGAGTGTCTTCCTTACATGGCAACCGACATTTGACGACTCCAGTGTGATTCGTTAATCCGGCGTCTTTTGAACCAAGCCACTGCCGGACCACAGACAATGTCGTATGACAGAAATCAATCTTAAAATAACTCTTATATAAACACCGTCTTGCCAGTTTACTCCAGTGATATATTATTGTAGTTGTTGATTTTGTTTCGCGTCATATCAACAACTCAGTGGGTTATTTAATGCCGAAACCTAAATATTTTGTAAGCCTTCAGCTACAGATATTTTGTACATAATTTTATACCTTCAAGGTAAACTTTTTTTTAGATATACCGTGTGTAACAGCAAAATTGTTCAAACCGTTTTACAGCATGGGATAATTAACCATCCCACAAAATGTTTAATATTTAAAAAACAACAAAACTAAATGAGTTTCTTTTTTCCTGATTTTCAGCTAAGAGGCTTAGCCATCTTGCCACCATTTGTCGTAAGAATCACTTTAAACCTGTAAGTTATTCAGCTAGAAAGAAAACAGGATAAAATCATGTTGTGTCAGCCCCACTATGGCTTCCGAACTGAGCAAATCTAACAAATCCTAAAAAAGCTTTTACTCAGGTTCACTAATTATATTATGCACAGTTTTCTTCTGTCCCTATTGACTTCAATCTGTCCAGTGGGTATCATATTTTCCAACATTTCTTTTTTTTGGTGAGAGGAAAAAGATCATTCAGGCCTTCAGTAATAGTACCAACATTCATACTCTGACTTCCATCTTCAAAGTCCACAGAAGAACCATCAAGAGAACGGTGAAATAGTTTTAAAAAGAGTAGAGAAAAAAACTGGTTCAGGAGGTCACAACAGCAAAATGGAATATTATTTCAACTTCGAGCTAAATACATTCTTATTGTTCAAAGTAAAATCCAATAGTGTTATAAAAATCTCGGAGAATTCCAGTAAGATATCTTTAATCATTTCTAAGATACAACGGTTCAAAGCTCAATCTAACAATTGGACAATTTTGCTGTTACACGATTTGGACAATTTTGCTGTTACACCCAGTATAGTTTGTAAATGATAAAAAGGTATTGTTGATAATTTTATATGTATTGCTGGCAATTTCACTACAAAAATGTATTGTTAGAAACTTTTTATAATAATTGTATTTCTGGAAATTTTACTATAAAACTTAATTTTATATAAATTTAAAAAAAAAATACTTTTATAATTAATGTAAAAATTAACATTTATGATAAATATAAAAAATATATTTTTATATCTAATCTATAGAACGAGAAGGGAATTAGAGGTCCTATTCTTCAAGGATTTAGTATTGAGCGGTACATCCCGGAAGAGCATAATGGGTGCTTCAGCGTGGTGCAATGGATAACAAGCTTGTCTCGCCAGAACAGTTATGACTTAGTGGGGAGTTCAATCCTCACTGGGTACGCCATACTTTCGGCCTTTTTCTTCTGATAATGGCCATTCTGGCCAAAACTAATCAAGGTATCTAATTGACATGATAAAACAAAAAATATTAATATTAACCCAGTGTGTCTGAAAATTTTTTATATTTCTCAATATTTTTATTGCTCAAATCATATATATATATATATACATATATATATAAGTTACGAAAAACTTGGTAATCCGTATGGGTAATCCCAAGGAGGATGAAATCCTGAGAGCTCAATGTAAATCTAGAGCTAATAATTTAAAGAAAATCAGACCACTTTAAGGTTCCATTATAATAATTTATTTCACCAGAGCCCTTTTAAGGGACGCTGGATCATCAGATAACAATTCCAAAGAAAAAAAAATGATTTTTTTGTGGGGGAGTGTTATCTAATGATCCGGCGTCCCTTGAAAGGGCTCTGGTGAAATAAATTATTATAATGGAACCATAAAGTGGTCTGTTTTTCTTTATATATATATATATATATATATATATATATATATATATATATATATATATATATATATATACATATATATATATATATTCGAAAACATGTCAAAAGTAAAGAGACGCCCATTAAATTTGGAAATCAAGGATAATCAGGAAACTAGCTTTGAGAATTCTTTAATGGATGCATCCATTACTGTTTAATCGACGCTCCGTTAGTTTTCATGAGCGCCTACATTTTGTCAGGCAAAGAAGTGGAAAGTTTTGCAAACTTCTACTGAGGAATTTCTGCCTAAGCTGAATGCAGAAGTTAAAGAAATTCGAAAGTAAATTTCACCCGTTCCTCGCGTACTGGTTTATATAATAAGGCCGAGACATGTTCAATAGGATTCACGTCCGGTGATTGTCTTGCCCATAGTAGAACTTATAGCCCATTTTGATCCAATCCAGCTTGGGTCACTTTTGCAGCATTGCATGGCGGGCCGTCTGGAAATAAATATATGATGTCCGTAGCTCTCTTAAGACTGAAGCAGAGGCTTTCTGAAGAATCAAAGTATTTTTTCTAGCACAATGCCAGTAGACACTAGCAAAACCGAAGTACCACTCCTGAAAATCCTTCCCCAGTTCATCACTAATGACGAAAGACTTCTCTCTTGAGTTGTTTTCTTAAGACAGCTGAACAGCATGGAGAGACTTGTATGAGGGTCATAGTCACCCAGATCAAGATGATAACATGTTCTTTTCTTTCATATCTAAACTCTTAAGCTGTTCAGAAAATAAACGATTTTAGAATAAGCCTTAAGTGTTATAATTTATTATTATAATAGATACACAAATGTATATTACACTTTCTACTGATTAAAGAGTCCTCTTTGTTAATTTCAAATAAATCTCTTTCGGAATTAAACTTTTATGTGCTCAATATCACGGATAGAGCGTATGTAAATATAAAAGTGAGAATTCACGTCAACACCCAGAGGCAGCAGTTTCTTTCAGACCAACCTTTCTGTTTTTAACAAAAATATAGCACACTTTAAAACCATATTTCTGCATATATATATATATATATATATATATATATATATATATATATATATATATATATTATAGGTGCAGTTCAATTTATAATTACATGAATCATTTAAATCATTAACCTCTATATTTGTTTTTTGTATGAATGATTCATGTAATTATGTATATATATATATATATATATATATATATATATATATATATATATATATATATATACGATAAAATATAGTTTTAAGGTATTGTGTACTATATTCATGGGATAAAGTTCTCAGTATCAGAGATATAGCGTATGTAAATATAAAAATGGACATTCTAGCGGTGACAGTTTATTTTATTCTTAAACGTAATCTTCAGGCCATGTGTTTTGCCTCGACTATTTATATATGCTGGCCAATTGCGTATTTCAGGTAAAGTTCTATGGTATCGTCCTATTTTCTTTATTAATTTTAATTTGTATGTAGACTGTGATGGGATGGGTATGTTTTGTTAGGGAATATTTGGGGAATTAGTCTATAAATAAATTTCTGTATATTTATTTTCTTCCAGGTATAAATGTGATCTATTTTAAATGAGCATTTTAATACACAATACAATAATAGATAGATAGATAGACAGACAGACAGCCAGACAGATAGATAGATAGATAGATAGATAGATAGATAGATAGATAGATAGATATTCTATGTGTACAAGTGTCTGTGCGTGTCAAAGAGAGCGAGAGAGTGTTCGTATGTAAACAAAACACACGTAAAAGTCCAGCAAAAACTTTAAGCTACACGTCGTGTCCTATCTTGTTTTATTATTATTTATGTGATTAAACTCAGTTATTGGAAAATATTTGGAATTTCACGCCAAACACTTTGATTAAGCCAATAGGATAATATTCATAAAACATGACTTTAATCAAGACTAGCAGTAAAGCCCGGCGTTGCCCGGGGATGTAACAGTAAGAGATAGATCAATTATCGACCATCATAAAGACTGAAAAATAAAATTGACAAAGATTATTGTTTAAGGTTGACGGACACGCATGTCTTAATTAGTTTTTTTTTTTTTTTACGAATTGGTCAAACCCAAACTCAAACAAAAACATTGTTTTCAATCGTTATGAGTCTCCCGAATGAATAGAATCTTATTATAAAAATTGTCTTGTAAATGGAATTTTTAAAGGATTCTGAATGTAAAAAAAAAAGAAAAAAGTGTGCATGACAATAAGAAACACTACCTGCCAAAATCAGTTGAAAAATGTAGGAAATCCGATCCCATATATAAACGAACACACACACACACACACACACAAACAACCTGGGTTTTATAATTAGTATAACTCGATTGTTCCCCTTTCATTTTCGCGACAGCGATGCCTCTTAATCATGTTTTCAAATTGATTTCGTGGAAAAACAATTGTGTTTTTCCAATTTTTTGCGTTGTCAGAACCACCGCAAGGTAATTTTACGCAGTCCTGTGAAGTTTTGTTGAAATCGGTTGAAAAATGTGGGAAATCCGATCCAATATATAAACGAACAGACACACACAACCTGGGTTTTATAATAAGTATGATTCTAGCTAACTTAAAAATATATATTTCTCATATTAACACAAAAAAGAGAAAAAGTAAAAAAAACAAAAAAAAAACAATAAAAAACAAAACAAAAAAAACAGAAAACCATTTCGAGACTGAGAGTTTAAGCGCGCGATTGTGAAGTTAGAAAGTTGAGAGGCGGCTCTTATCCGAAATAATTTCGTTGTTTCGATTCACGTCTTGGGTGGAGTATCCAAATCGAAAAAAAGCGAAGAGTAAAAAGAAAATCAAAATACAGGAAAGTAACTCTAATCCAAATATAGAGAAAAAGAAAAAACCCTCAGCATAAAAGAAAACCAAACGAGCATGAAAAGCCGAACCAAACTTAGTGGCACAAGTCCAAAGCGGACACAGGAAATTCTGTTCATGTTAATCCCCGTGGCTTCGGTAAAGGATTAAGCAAGATTATCTACTCACTGCACAAATCCTTCAGATGTTGATGACTTTGTTGTTTATTTCCTTACCCTAACAATACACAGTGATACACTAATATACATGGTGGCCAAATCGTCAAGAAAATGCCAATGTATATTTTCTTTATTAATTGCAAATGAAATCTGACTACTCGTTTTTTATAATTATTCTAATATAAGAAGTATTTTTAAATAATTGTATCATTTTTTGACCAATGATAATAACATCCTTTCCCATTTTCAGTAAATTTCTATATAAATATCGTTTTGGGTAACTAGAAGCAGTGTAATGGTTAACAAGCTTGTCTAGCTGAGTAGTGAGTTAGATCCTTACCCTGTGCCTCATACTAGTACGAAGGGGATTACAGAGAATGAACGCAAAAGAGAAAACTGAGAATAGGTAGGATTGAGGAAAGGACGAATTTTGAAAATGTTGGTGTAGTAAATTGCGAACTAATGTGACATATTTTTTTACTTTTTTTTTTGAAAGAATTTCAGCCATTTGGTGTTTTATAAGCTCATACGACCCCAGTAATGGCTATTATGCCGGATGTTTTTATCAGGTCTCCATCTTTAGATAGATTAACAAACAAGGTTAAACAGCTTCTATTTACTTATTTGGAGAGGACATATGATTATGCACAACAACCAAGGGCTTCCATACAGTTTCATATACTAAATATTACTCGGCACACACGTCCTAACGTTGCCACACACTGGGATCGTCACACCAAGGCGATATTAACAAAAACTTGCTTGGTTGGCTGGTTATTTTTTGTTTAACGGCATATCAACATCTATGGGGGATTTAAAGCCTAAACCTAAATATTTTGTACGCAATTTATATTTTTGGTGTGGTGGGTAATAATGGCTAAGTAGTACAAGTCTTACTAATTAACCCATAGGTGTGGGGAGAATATGTGGATTCATACCATTTCGAAGGATATTTGCGCATGAGTGAATATAACGAACCCAACTGGTATTGGAACTCTGCTCTCCGATTAACAATTCTTAATCAATATCTATTACACCAACCGCAATTCACACTTACACCTGGTATTCCCAAGCGGTCACTCATTTAGATACTGACTAATCTCAACTTTGCGTAACATCGGTGATCGTACGGAAACCGGTTTTTCAACATGATTTGGTCGTAAACCTAACAAAATATCACCTTATTGATAAATCGACCATTATCAGATTCGATGTCTGGTCTCATGGTTGGAACACTAACACTCTAACCATTGGGATAGCCCAACATTTAAATCGTTCAATATCACGAGGAAAAAACCAGCATCAGTTCTTGATTACACAGCCAATACATTTTACAGATAATATATCCCTTCCTTATTTTCAATGGCTTTCTATAGATAAATCTTTAGTAATATGTTTACATTACACTTAAACATTACGAGAGAAGATTCCATCAATTCCTGACCCCTAAAAATACTTTCTTTCTTCAATTTCAATATAGATACAAGGGATGAAATTTGAACTCCTCTCTGATTGACCATGTCCTCAATAATGTACCCGTACTCCCCAGACTCAGCTAATTGAGGGTTGGAGAAGCTATTTGACCCATAGTTGGAGGTTTTGAATTTAGAGTTGCCCTTCTACTAGACCGGTTGCCACCCAATTGTTATAGGATCCAAGCTTTCCTGCTATTTACCCATAGCTGAGAAGAGACGAATTCATACATTTCCCATGATTATTTATATGCCAGTGAAAGCAAAGAACTCGACTGGAATTGGAACTCGACTCTCCGAATCCTCAATTGCTATCCATTACTCCATCGTGCCTCCGTTATATTTCCATAGAAAAATCTTTAGTAATATATTTGCATCATACATAATATATTCTTGACTAGCAGTCATACCCAGCTGGTCGATCAGAAAAAGCGTTCAATTAGAATGGAGCAAAAACAGCATCATGTTTACATGTAACAGAGTCTATCTTCTTCAATTACTTTAAAGTAATTTAATTAAAAAACATTTTGAATTAATGTAGTTACTGATCTAACAGAAGTAGTCTGTATTTATTCAATCGAAGTTAGCCGAGGACATGAATGACCTAAACAGTCAACATGAAGACCCACTTAAAACCACAATTATTTTGCAGTTTTTGAAATTCAATTTGTCAGTATGCTACCAGGGATGTAAAAGAGGATACATTTATAAATCAATTGTTAAAGTTGATGAAAATTGGTTAAAATATCAACGAAAAGTAAGAAAGAAACCAGTAAAAATCGCCATTTTTCGCTATTTACGCGGGTATTCATTATATGGGTGAACTCAATTATCAAGTTAAATGACTGTTAAACATTCATCTTATTGTTGGCTACAGCTGAATTAACTTTGTGTTAGATTGCTTAAAAATAAAAGGATTTTTAGTTTAAAATTTGTGTTGAAATCGATTTTTTGTTTTTCGCAAAACGCAGCGGTGTAGAAATAAAAATGAGGTATCGTTGAGCTCGTCATGATATAAATAACCTACATACCGAGAGTTTGAATGAAATCGGAAGAAAAAAGTTAAATTTATAGATATTTGATGGGCTTTATTGTTTATTGTTTTTTTTTTAAATATCGTTTTTTTACGCTAAGAACCTATCTCTTAACATAGTACAATGTATATGTGCCAAGTTTGGTCAAAATCGGCTAGATGGACCTCGAGTGAAACGGTATTACACAGATAGACAGACATCCTCTGTTTTATATATATATATATGTATATATATATATATATATATATATATATATATATATATATATATATATATATATATATATATATATATATATATATATAGATGCATAAGGAAAGTTTACATCAATTCTTGACCACTAAAAATATATTCTTCACTTATGTTCAATGCATTTCTATAGAAAACTTTTAGCAATATACAGGTTGCGGTAAAAACAATGCTTTTTAGGAGTATAGGAGAAATAACGTTTTTCTATTAGTGCGCCAGATGTAAAGCCTCTTCTTTTTTTATTTGTTTTTATAGTTTTCAACTGTATAAATTTGAACTTTTTTAGTATTGCATTATATAATTGTATGTGAAAAATTTCGGGCTGACGAGGATTGGACGACCTGGAGACACTGAGTTGCCATCCCAATCACCAGATCTAATATCATTACCCGTTTTCCTTCTGGGATGTACTAAAAGATCTTGCTTACAGGCTTGAACCGAAAACAATTCCCGCATTAAAATGAATTATATATATTGTACACTCCGTCCTTCTTCGAGTGGTTGGAATGTCGAACTGAAGCATTTATTTCGCTCACTGGGGTAGACTGTTCTAGCTCCACGTGCCATGTTTTGATGGATGCCAGTTATCAGTTATCTCTTGTTAATTCCCCTCTCCAAGTTCTCCACTGCCTTAACCGGGTATTGAACTCACACTCTTTGGGTCCTGTCACCAATATTAACGGCAATACATTTTTTGGGGTCCTGTCACTCTATCTAACTAACGCCTTTATCCACGGTGACATGTGTCCTTGAGGGCATCTGTTTATGAAATTATATCATGTCTTCAGCAACTATTTTTTACCAGTGCTCATATTGCAATTTTTGCTGTTATAAGTGCATGTTTTGACCAGAGCTCATATTGCAATTTTTGTTGTTATTATCGCTTTTCTCTGGCCCTCCTTATTACTGGTTCCTATATTGTATTACCTTGAAGAAGGCCGGAGAGTACAACGGCCGAAACAATGGCGACAAAGATGAGGACAATAGTCCGAATAATGTAAATAGTGTACAAATGATATTGTTTTGATGGGACAATATTTTTTCTTAAACATTTGTAATTTATTTTTGTTCAATGTAAGTTAATAAATAAAAAAGTGTTACTTTTGCCGTACGCAGTATTTGGATTATGCATATAATAACAAGCCGTCCTGCGTAAGACGATAGACTACATCCGACAGCTACGTCTCTGATTAGGTTTGAGAAGCGTGGAACTACCTCTAAATTACTGGTGTTCCCAGGTTCATGCTGACCCGGTGTGGTAGCACCTGTAAGGGTCCTATCTATGGGTAAATAATTAACTTACAAACCAGTCCTCGTCCTGATAAAATACATCCGGCGTCCTTGGTAAGACGATAAACCACGTCCAAAAGCAAGGCCTCTGGTTTTTGAGGGGAGTTCCCAAGTCCAACCTGAACCGTGGTGGTGACAGTTTTTAGGGCCCTAACTATATGCAAATAGTACGAAAGTGTAAATATAGGTTTTAATACCAGTAATAAATTTTTTTGAAGTAAAAATTATTACCGGCAAAACATTTTTGAAGAAAAGAAATATTTGGATCTATTGTGGCAAATCCTTTCTTTTAAAGTAATTAATTCGTACCTGATGAGTCGATATGACCACGGAACTTAGGTACATGCATATTTATTAATGTAATAATTAATTCACCAAGTATAACATTCAACAGAATGCAGAAAACACTGGACAGCCGTTCCGTACTACTTTTGTTACTCATAAGCGGTTCGCATCCACTACCAAGAATCGAACCCTGGGCATTACGATACTGACGCAGGCGTCATACCTACAGGACAAACGTGACTCGGTGACGGAGCGATGACAAACCAGTCTCGATATAGCGCCAGCTCTTCACAAATTTCGTCGTGTAACTCATGGGGGCACAGTCCGTTGGTATAAGTAGACTCGGATGAGCCACACGATGGAATTTATCAAGACCTCACGCTATATCAAATCTTGTTTGTTACCTTTCCGTCACCGAGACTCGTTTGAACAGTGAGCATGACGCTTGGTTCATGTAACGGTCTGGGTTCGATTCTCGGTAATGGATACGCACTGCTGATGTAATCCCAAAAATAGGACGTAATGACCGTCCAGTGCTTTATGTATTCTTTTTAGGATTCTTCTAGAGTCGATGAAGTAATTATGATTATTCAGATGACCAGTAGTTTCTATATTCATTAATATATAGATCTTAGCTGTCTAACCGCATTGAGAACTGATTTGTTTTCACCTTAGCCGGGATGATGCAGTACATAACATCAATCAGCTAAGTGACGAACTTTTACTCGTATTAATCTCTCTCTCTCTCTCTCTCTCTCTCTCATATATATATATATATATATATATATATATATATATATAGGGACATATTTTTATATATCAAGAACAATTTTATGACAAAGTGAAAAGGTTTCCGTGCGACGCGATTCGTCCTTTAGAATTCATTGGACTAAATTTATGCTTCCGTTTATACGATTAAGCATGCGCACGAAGGAAAGTGGGATAGCTAAGAATTTTTTCTTGAAATTTAATATTCATTTTGGGTATATAATCTAAGCGATTTCATTTAGATTCTTTTTGTTTTCTCTCCTAACACCAAAGTTATACACACACACACACACACACACACACACACATATATATATATATATATATATATATATATATATATATATATATATATATATATATATATTATTACCATTATCATTTACTATTATTACTTAAATGTTATTTTTACCGGATACTCATATTTAAGTAAACGTTCCTTTCGTTTAGCAAACAGTATGTTTATTTATTTTCATCTACCGGCGTGAATATGCTAGAATTCTTATAATAAATAAACACCCATCCCTTCTATACATATATATATATATATATATATATATATATATATATATATATATATATATATATATATGGATGGGTGTGTTTATGTTTGTGTGTGCATAAAAGTGAACATTGAAGTCAACAGACAGAAGCGTCTGTTTCATGCTTAAAACGTAATCATAGCCTAACGTTTGGATTAAAAGAATGAAACAAACTGTCGCCTATGGGTGCTGACTTCAATGTCTACTTTCATATTTACATACTCTCTATCCCTGATATTGATATTTATCCCATATATATAGCATATATTAAAACTATTTTTCATCGCTCTCTCTCTCTCTCTCACACACACACACACACACACACACACACACACACACACACACACACACACACATATATATATATATATATATATATATATATATATATATAACGTCATCCACAGACAGACTGTTTCGCAGCTCATCAGTGTGGCTACACATCCGGTTGCCTCTAGCTCGGATAGAAACCCGACTGAATTGGTGTCAGTCAGAGATTCTACCACTGTAGGTGGATTTTTAGCGTATTTATTTTTAGAAACACGCCCAGTGACTGACAGTGACTCAATTCGCTATGCGAAGAGTCTCGCTCTATTAGCTATAATAGTCACTGTTTACAAACCCATACCTACTCCATAGAGAGCTCAATTGGAATTAATTTTTATTTCAGGAGCCAATATAACGTCATCCACAGACAGACTGTTTCGATGTTTCACAGCTCATCAGTGTAGCTAGACATCCGGCACGGCAGGGATGTAGGTGGATTTTTAGCGTATTTATTTTTAGAAACACGCCCAGTCACTGACAGAAGAGTCTCGCTATATTAGCTATATATATATATATATATATATATATATATATATATATATATATATATATATATATATATACATGGATGGATGTCTGTGTGTATGTGTATATTTTTCTAATGATGCGATGGATTTATACATATATATGATCAAAGACCAAATGCAGATACAAAAAATGTATCGTAATCTAAAAGGATGATAAGATAAATGACAAAGAGAAAATGTTTATCAAACTAACATGTTTCACTTTTATTAAATCTTCGTCAGAGATTGTGAGAAAAACCACAAATAGACAGTGACAATAAAAGTGAAACATTTTCGATTTATAAACGTTTCATATTTGATTTATCATATATATATATATATACATATATATATATATATATATATAGAGAGAGAGAGAGAGGGGGAGAGGGGGAGGGAGGAAGGGAGAGAGTGGGAGAGAGATTATTAAGGCAGCAGATCATTATTCAAACATATTGTTAAATGTAACAGACAACGAATGTCTATTATGTTTGATCATGGGACGTTCTATACTTCGTATAGTGGCTTTAATTTCGCTTAGAAAATCAATAAAAAACTGTGCAACTTCTATGTAAACATAACAGGATATCATCTATGATGGCGAATATCTTTGTTGAAATGTCCATATAACCACTCTGAAGATGTGAACCGAAACTTAGATTGAGGAACAGTATAATAAAAAATATCCACATGTTGGAAAATTTTTGTCTTTATTTTCTCCCGAAACTAAAGCAAGCATACGAAGTTTAGAACGGGTCATGATCAAACATAATAGACGTTCGTTATCTGTTATATTTAACAATATGTTTGAATATATGTGTGTGTGTGTATGTATGTGTGCGTGTTTATGCACTGAGGTCATCACCGAGAGGTTAGGGTGTTTTTCAAGCATCAGGCTATCTATCTATCTATCTATCTCTCAATATATATATGAAGAAAAATATACGGAAAAACAAACAAAAATCCTAGTATGCAATTATGCTGTTTTAATGTTAATATAATGTCAACGTCGGACATTATATTAACATTAAAACAGCATAATTGCATATTAAGATTTCTGTATATTTTTCTTCATATTGTCGGATCTATATCCATATATTTGCTCATATATATATATATATATATATATATATATATATATATATATATATATATATTTATATATATATATATATATATATATATATATATATTTATATATATATATATATATAATATATATATATATATATTATATATATATATATATATATATATGAACAGAGAGAGAAAGAAAGAGAGAGAGGGGTGAGTCAAAATAAAAATCAACGCAATAATCTCATACAAAACAAAGATGACGCTTATAAATATAGCATCCTTAAAAAGATCAACAACTTATAAAAGGGAAATATATAACTCAACCAATACTACCAACATTCAAAATATGGCTTTTAGATCACTCTGTCATGAAGGGGAGACAGAGAGAGAGAGATACACAGTGAGAGAGATACAGAGAGAGATACAGAGAGAGAGAGAGAGAGAGACACACACACACAGAGAGATACAGAGAGAGAGAGACAGAGACAGAGAGATACAGAGAGAGATACAGAGAGACAGAAAGAGAGATACAGAGAGAGAGACAGAGAGAGAGACAGAGAGATATATACAGAGAGAGAGAGAGACAGAGAGAGAGAGATACAGAGAGAGAGAGATACAGAGAGAGAGAGACAGACAGAGAGAGTGAATAATTTCACGTTGATTCCAAGAAATAAGTCAGTTTCATTTTCAGATGGTCAAAACCAACGTTTCTCAGCCGGGCACACTAGTGTACCCTGAAAGGGAGTCAGGTTCGATTAACAGGAGAGTAATTTATGAATTATTTTTATATTCAAAAACTCATTATTTTTAAAAAGCTAGAGACATCAAGCACATCGCTTCCATATCTAAGTCAAGCCTTTGTCATTTGATATTTTAAACTTGATGCTAAATTCTTTAATCTTTAAGGAGTGGATAATACTTTCCTTTCCTCAAGGCATAAGATTAAAAGCCGAACATTTTAAAAAACTGCCGAAGCACAGAAGCATACTTAAATATACAATGAAATGTCTTAAAAATAAATGCTTATTTATGGAGACTACTTTATTATTTTCCTATTTTCAAATTTTATGATTATTTTTTCCTAAATAAAATTTATTGTGCGCTCCAGAGTTTTAGTCATTCTACAAGTGCGCTCTGAAGTAAAAAAAAGTTGAGAAACACTGGTCTAAACTGTGTCTGAATAAAGAGTCAAAAAGTCTCTAAGCGTCTAAACAAATTCAGATGGTTTAAACCGAATGATATCAATCAAACAAGACTTGAATATTGCATCGAGTCAACGTCAAAAGTATATAGAAGAAGAAAGGGCAATTTTTTTTTAAATTTTATAAAAAATATTTAATTTAAAAAGCTAGAGACACTAAGCTCATGGATTCCATGTCCAAGTCAAGCCTTTGTCATTTGATATTTTAAAAATGATGCTAAATCCTTTAATCTTTAAGGAGTGGATAATACTTTCCTTTCCTCAATGAATAAGATAAAAGGCCGAGCATTTAAAAAATTGGCGAAGTACATTAACCACAGTTTTCACAGAAGCATACTTAAATATACAATGCAATGTCTTAAAAATAAATGTTTATTTCAGGAGACTTCTTTATTATTTACTATTTTCAAACTTTATGATTATTTTTTTCCTAAATAAAATCTAAAGTGCGCTCCAGAGTTTTAGCCATTCTACATATGTGCTCTGAAGTAATAAAAAAAAAAAAATGGTTGACAAACACTGGTCTAAACAGTGTCTGAATAAAGGTCAAAAAACGTCTCTAAGCGTCTAAACAAATTCAAATGTTTTAAACCGATTGATATCAATCAAATAAGACGTGAATATTGCATCGTGTCAAAGTCAACAGTGTATAGAGCAAGAAAATACAATTTTAAAAAGATTATTTAAAAATCTTTATTTTTAAAAAGCTAGAGAGACCAATCAAATGACTTCCATGTCTAAGTCAAGTCTTTGTCATTTGATATTTTAAACTTGATGCTAAAGTCCTTCATCTTTAAGAAGGATTGGATAACCCTTTTTTTCGGTCTTCCCCAAGGAATTTAAATCAGTCATCATCGCCCTCTCTAAAAGAAACAGCAGATCCTTCATAAATCCACTTAACTAAAAACTGTAACGGTAACCTTCATTGGGGATGCTAAAACCCAAATTTCATATTTTCAAAATTCTTGAGTAATTTTTCTTTGTTAAAATTTAAAGAGCGCTCCAGTGTTTTACTTATTCTACAAATGTGTCCCGTACTGAGTATGAAGATAAACAACATCTACGTCCTAGGTAAGACGATAAACTACATCCGCGTCCTGGGTAAGACGATAAACTACATCCGCGTCCTGGGTAAGACGATAAACTACGTTTAACAGCAAGGCCTCTGATGAGGAAGTTTTGAGGAGCGTGGAAGTACCTCTTAATTGCTGGTGTTCCCAGATTCACCCAGACCCGGGGTGGTATCACCTATTAGGATCCCAGCTATGGACAAATAGTTAAACCCTAAACTAGGGTCAAAACGCTATGAAAGTGTAAAAATATGTTTTAATACCAGAAATACTTATTTTGTAAAAAAAATTATTACAAGCAATACATTTTTGAAGAAAAAATATATTACCAGCAATATATTTTTGAAAAGAAATATTACCAGCAATAACAATTTTGTCTGTATTTATAACCCATTGAGGTGTTGATATGCCGTAAAACAAACCAAATGAAACCAAAATAAAAATATCTTTTAAAATTCCCCTGCGTCGTATATACCATATTTGGGTTTAAAATTCACGATAGTCGGCCGAAATTAGTTACCTTGCAACTCCTATTAGCTTAGACTTTAGAGTAACTTTCATATACATATTGCTATTATTTAAAAGCGTATTATACAGATTAAAAGTGTTATCATTGATAATATTCATTATATTAATTTCATCTCGTTTAATATTAGAACTTTGTTTCACAAAAATTATAAACAATAAATTCAAATTATATATTTGTAAAATATATTTATTTCATTAATATTTTTCTTGCGATAACTCCCGGTTACATTTGTATATAATCAGAATTTTTATATCCTAATTATTCCAATAAGACGTTTACAAGACACGGGTTGTACAGATCATATAAAGGATATAAAGTTTTTATTGGATCGTGTTCTGTTTTCCTATTATTTTTCGTTTCATTGTAATCATGACTTGTTCAACCAAAATAATACCTCATAAATATAGACTAGGCTGTAACATTTACTAATAATTTGACTAATTTTACTAATTTTACTTAAACTACAAATGACCCCTGAAATAAAAAAAAAGAAAATAAAAACGTCGAGGAACACAGGTCTTCATTATACTGACTGATAATTTGATCACTAAATCGAAGTAAATTTATATATATGTTTTTTCGATGTTGTTCCTTTTTCTCCCTAAATTAAGAGACATTTATCAATGTAAGCATTTGTATATCGAAAATGAATATCTAGATTCCTCATTTTATGAGAAACAAATTTTACAATTTTAAATCTTGCAAGAAAAGAAAATAACTGCAAAAATAAATACGCGAGAAAAAGAGAAAGAAATAGAAAGATAGAAAGAAAGAAAGAAAGAAGGAAGGAAGGAAGGAAGGAAGGAAGGAAGGAAGGGAGGAAGGAAGGAAGGAAGGAAGGAAGGAAGGAAAAGAGTAAGAGAAAAGAAAGGAAAGAGATAGATTGTGCAACGAAAAGAGAAAGCGAGAGAGAAAGAGAGAATTTAAGCGAGAAATATAGAAAGACCGGGAGCCTGTTTACTTTAAAATCCTTGTTTGTTTTGAAAGAATCGTTCTCCCCACGAAAAAAAAAGTCAATCTTTCGCTTTTCCCGTGGGAGGTTTTGAATTAATACAGAAGAAAAAAACTTTTACATAAAACGACAAAACTTCACACGCAGGCACGTACACGCGCTACACCCATATAACATCAATCAACTAAGTGGCAAATTACATATTTGTATTAATCATATATATATATATATATATATATATATATATATATATATATATATATATATATATATATATACATACAGAGAAAGAGATAGATAGATAGATAGATAGATAGATAGATAGATAGATAGATAGATAGATATATTCATGACGAAAGAGTGAGAAAGTCAGAAAGAGTTAAGGTGATGAGTCGGTGATTGGGCCGGGAACTTTTCCTCCTTTAGACATAATCACACACACATACACACACACACACATACACACACATACACACATACACACACACACATATATATATATATACACATAAAGATATATATATATATATATATATATATATATACATACAACTGAATATATATATATATATATATATATAAATATAAAAGTGAACATAGAAGTCAACACTTAGAGGCGACAGTCTGTTTCATGCTATATGCAATCGTCAAGCCACGTGGCTTGACGATTGCATATAGCATGAAACAGACTGTCGCCTCTAAGTGTTGACTTCTATGTTCACTTTTATATTTACACACGCTCTATCTCTGATATTGAGCACTTTATTCCATAAATATAGCACACCTTAAGACTATATTTCTTTATATATATATATATATATATATATATATATATATATATATATATATATATATATATATTCAGTTGTATGTATATGAGTTTGTAACACTGGGTTTCATTCTTTTGCTATCATCTGTTTGATGATCAATAAAGCGTGAAACCCAGGGCTACAAACTCATATCCATACAACCAAGTATGTTAGCTCTATCACTGATATTGAGCGCTTTTCAATAAATACCGCATATATATATATATATATATATATATATATACAAACGGTGATTGAATAGTAACTTCCTATTTTAAAATAATTCATTTATTAACTATAAATTTTTACAAAACATATATATGAAAGGAATGTGTTTAGCTTTTTAGTTTTATTTAAAATTCGATATTGGCACCAAATTTCGAACCAGCTTCTCTATCCGCCCAGGAATCGCGTCAACTGATTTCACCAGGAACTCTTGGGCTATGGAAGACATAACTTCTTGCATTCACCATTAAAATTCTACCAAAGTCTTGGTTTGGTATAATAGGCTTACTCCTTTAACCAACCCCAAAGTAAAAAGCCAGAGGCTGTTAAGTTAGGACTCCTTGTTGGCCACTCATACATAAAGTTTTATTTTTCAATCACACTGTCTCTATCTCTTTTTTTCTTTCTCTGTCTGTCTGTCTCTGTCTCTGTCTCTGTCTCTGTCTCTGTCTCTGTCTCTGTCTCTGTCTCTCTCTCTCTATATATATATATATATATATATATATATATATATATATATAACTGTTTTTTTTTCTGGTCAAAGTTAGACAATGTTAAAAAAAAGCCGAATGTGCCAGGGAGAGAATTTTTGAGGTCCGCCACTCAGACTATTTTGAGACACCTCTGATCGTAAAAGAAAATGCTGGGACAAAACTCGATCTAGTGTGAATTTCTGGTAGGGTTGTGATATATGTTTATGTTACTTTTTGTAAAGAAGCCATCCTCTAAACCCAAAAATTATTTTCTTGGGGTCCGACACATTTGTGCCAGCTTTCACCTCAACTCTCGCCGTCACTGTGCAAAGGTATTAAATATCAAATCACTGTTAACCTTCACTGTCTGAAGAGACCTTACAGCTAGAAACCATGGTAGCGTCAGTGGTTAGTATTCCATGAATTATTATATATATATATATATATATATATATATAAAGAACGAGAAAGAGAGGATAAATTCTTTTAAATTTGTTATACTGAATACGATCGACAATTTCCAAGTAAGCAAACTTTGATTCGAAAAATGGAAAAGTACAACAAATAAACATAAATATATAGTAGGTTATGTTTAATATAAACAGTTTATACATACATAGTATATATATATATATATATATATATATATATATATATATATATATATATATATATATATATATATATATATATATATATATATATATATATATATATATAATATATGACGTCATATATTACGAAATGGACAAAGTCCGACAATTTATTTATTAAAGACATTTTTATGTTCCTTTTATAGATACAAGTATTTAAGTAAATGCTCTGTTTATAATAAACAGTATTAAATAACATTTACCGAGAAATTTTCATAGAAAATATTCGTTCTTTGACAGGATTCGAACCTGCATCCTATACGGAACCGTCATTTACGCTGACGTGCCTTACCGTTAGGCGACGAAGAAGCGTTCGGTAGGCAAGGTCGAATTTACTGCTTATAAACTTCAATTCGACCTTTCCTACCGAACGCTCCTTTGTAGCCTAACGGTAAGGCACGTCAGCGTAAATGACGTTTCCGTATAGGATGCAGGTTCGAAACCTATCAAAGAACGAATATTTTCTATGAAAATTTCTCGGACATTCAGGCCGGTAAATGTTATTTAATACTGTTTATTATAAACAGAGCATTTACTTAAATACTTGTATCTATAAAAAGAACGTTATATATATATATTTGCGAGAATAATGAAGCCGCAAAGGTTTTGGGTTGTATTTTTTAAATATATACTCTACTTTATTTTCCCTATTTTTACTACACGCGTATCCAGTCTCGCGACCTTCATCAGGTAAAGAGTGGTTATATATATATATATATATATATATATATATATATATATATATATATATATATATATATATATATTATAAAAGGAATTAATTTTCATGTTTTCCAATGTTCATAATTGTTTTAATCCCCATAAGCAGAAGAATATTTTGTCTACAAGTCCAAGAAAAAGAATTGGATTGCTTCTACAGACAAAAAACAATGGATGAACGTCGGAAAACATGAAGAAACTCAATTCCTTTAAGTAATATGTGGAAATAACTATTATTTGCCAGATGAATGTCGCGAGACCGGAAACACGTATAGAAAAATTATGGAAATTAAAGTATAATATATATTTTAAAAGTCCACATTAGAGCCAAAATCGTTTGCGGCCTCCTTCTCTTTAAAATCTGCACTTTTCTCTCGTTGGAACAATTACAACCTCACACTAATAATAATAATTATATATATATATATATATATATATATATATATATATATATATATATATATATATATATATATATATATATATGTATAACAGCAAAAACACCGAAATTATAGCAACATTAGTGTAGTCTATTTGAAGCTGGTTTGAACCCAACTGTACTCATGTTGAGTTAAATTTTGTTTTTTTTTTTGCTGTAAAAAATATAGATGCTCTGTTATAATAAATACATTGAGCTCCCTGTGGATCAGTTTTAATACTTGTTATTACTAGGATCCACTTGGATTATATACCAATAGACCTATTAAGTGTACTATATAGATATATATGTGTGTGTGTGTGTGTGTTTGTACTATATATATATATATATATATATATATATATATATATATATATATATATATATATATATATATATATATATTAATGAGAAGAATGAAGCCGCAAAGGTTTTGGACTATAATGTATATATATATATATATATATATATATATATACTATAGTTTATTTAGTAATAACAATAACACACAAATGGAATGAGTATGAATCTTTCTATCTTTTTTTCGCGAGGAAACTGATTGTTTGTAAGTTATATAAAAAATTTTAATAGCCCTCATTTACTACCGACTGATGAGATGCGATTATATGCATCGAAACATGAGTAGCGGTTTTACATATGTGCATAATACATACATATATATATATATATATATATATATATATATATATATATATATATATATATATATATATACAATTACAGGAACCCCTTCCCTATCGGAGACTCAAAAGACCAATCATACATACTTACCAATCTTAAATACTCAGAAAAATCACTCTCAATGTAAGATGCTAAATAATTTCTTTACCGCATGACTTAAGAAAATGGCTTGATTAAGGTTTGTATGAAAACGGCAGATTAAGAAAACTGGTAATAATATGTCAGCCTCAGGAAACATTTAATTTTAACATATTCTAATAATATGATATATAAAGAAATGGTACTGAAAGAAAATTTTGGCCTTGATCGTAATAATAATAAAAAGCCAATTCTTAAGAATATTAACTACGAACAAGGCCACAGTGTGCTAACCGTATTCGGAAATTAAAACATCCCCACAACACACTAAAAAACATACCCATAATACACACACTCAATTAAGCTGAAAATTCGAATCATCCTTGATAATGGCTAAAGGTATAGCCAAAAGCGCTCGGAACTATAAAACATTTGGACAGTTCTTACACACACTTTGTCCAGAGAGAAAGCTCTTGTTCGAACACAAGAAAAATTAAATAAAATCTTAACCGTAGTACTTTGTCTGTCGATTTTAATGAAACATGCATAAACGAAGGATTGCTGCCTAAATGTACATATATATATATATATATATATATATATATATATATATGATCGCCATGGATCCATTTTTATTACCATTCATTAGAATATTTCTTGTGTCTTAGCCTCAGCAAAATTTATTTTGCTGTTAATTTGTTATTAACCATGACTCATAATAAACAAGAAAAAAATTAATTACGACAAGAGGGAATGAGTGGGAATGAAAGAAAGAAGGAGTGCGAGTGAGAAAGAGAGGGGAAGAGAGAGAGAGTAGATGTAGACATAAACATATTTATATATAAATATATTTATATACTTGAAGATTTTATTTGTGGTACAAAACTTAATAAACAGCGTAAATAGACAAAATTTAATTTTATTACCACTTATGATAACAATTAAAAGGACAAAATGAAAAAAAAAAAGACAAGTGTAATAACCGGTTTCGAACCTCGATCAACAGATCCAAATCGGGGTTAATTAATGGATAATTATCAATAAAATGAAGGACAATTTGTAGGGGGAAAAATAAATTGAAAAATTTATAAAATTCTTAAATGGAAACTGGACCTCCAATTATTTACCATTTAAGTTTTTTTTTTATTTTATTTTTTGGTAATAAGAAAAATTTTGTTTATTCATAGCGGTGATATATATATTAGCTGATGATCTCAAAAGCGTGAAACACGGAATTAGAAACTTCTATCGAGGCAACTGAATATGTTAGATTTTATTGGTGATAAAAACTGAAATACCGCCATAAATAGACAAAAGTTAATTTTTTCACCACTAATAATTAAAATTAAAAGGAAAAAAAAAATGAAGAACAAGCTAGCTAAACGGGTTCGAACCTCGTTCAACAGATCTAAATCGGGGTTAATAAATAGATAATTATCGATAAAAAAATGAACAATCTGTTGGGTAAAAAATGGGGAGCATATATATTTCTTCCTTGAAACCTTCATTATGCAAGCTGAAGGGTTTTGTACTGGGCCTCAAATTTTATCCATTTAAGAATATATATATATATATATATATATATATATATATATATATATATATATATATATATATATATATATATATATATATATATATGTTGTATGTGGAATTGGCGGGGACTTGAAGATCAGGAAGCGAAGGTGAATGTAGAGTGGAATTATTTCGATAGCCATTGTGAGTTTTCAGTAATCGCTGGGTGCTGCTTAAATGACTACTACGTCGATGAAGGGCACGATAAAGATACTGTTAGACTGAGTAACGTTATTTTCATTGTCAGTCATTCCCTATAATGCCACGTACATATGCTTACACCCAGATACACGCACATTCGCACACGCACACTTAGGCACACCCGAGTACACAGACAGATAAAGATAGATAGATAGACAGATAGACAGATCGCTATAAATATATTGATAGATACATTGAAACAAAATGATAGATAGTTAATGGGCATAGTGAGTTGGATATAGGTACAGTCAGTTAGATAAGGAACAAAATAGGATAGATAGATAGATAGATAGATAGATAGATAGTGGGCAGTGTGATTTACATAAAGGGCAAAGTGAAATAGATAATGGACAGAGCCAGCTAGATAGATAGATAGATAGATAATGAAGAGACCGAGATAGATAGATAGATAGATAGATAGATAGATAGATAGATAGATAGATAGAAACAAGGAGATAGATTGAAACAAAGTGATAGAATTTTAAGATAAAGAGCACGCAGGAAACGTTTATCAATCGAACCTGTTTCACTTTTAATAAAAATGTTTTAGTGCGATAGAGTGAGATCTGTGCATGTTTATACATATATATCACTCGATATTAGCTTCATGTGTGCATATGGATGAAAAGATCAATTGATCACAAAATATATCAGTATATTTAACAAGTAGGGAGAGATCGGTTTTATGTGTGGTGTGTGTGGATGCCTATTTTTTTTTCAGAACAACGGATAGCAGTAAAGAATCTCATACCGCAATTCATTAAAAAACAATGATAATCAGGCAGAGAGGCACCCGGACGAGGCTATGCCGAAGTGCAGAGTTTCGTCCGGGGAGGTAGACAGACTCGATCCCGTTTAAGCGGGGTCTACGGGGATTTTTTGGCCGAGCCTACGGGCTCGGGAACCCCACTTTAAATTCGGCCTTGTGCCACATGTAACTGTGTGGAGTAGTTACTAAATAGCGTCGAGCTGGGATCTTCGAGAACTGTTGGTCTTCCGATAGCAACACGCACACAACTGTACTGACTTGCGACGACCGTGCGCATAACTATTAAATCATTGCTTGTTCTACTGGTTTCTACAATAAACCTGTTACTATTTATCTACCGTGTTTGTCTATTCTATATTCCTATTAGCACGGAATATAACACTGTTGCTTTAAGTCTCTTCTTCATCTTTGAGGAGATTGCCCAGCACTCACCGCCACAGAGGACGATATATATAGCGTCAAAATTTGGTACTCTTTTCCTTCTTTCCAGCGAAACTTTTTCTATTTTTTCGTAATCTGCATCTCTTCAACAGCATACAAATCGTACAAATCCAACATATATATAATTCTTTTTTTTTTTTTTTTTTTGTTCTGGGGAAACGTATAATTCAGCTTTCGCACACCTATTCCTCTGAAAGTCGTTATAATGGTGTCTCCCTTACAAAAAACCTTCGGTAAATGAATATGCTTTACTGTGCGTATATTTGTATTAGAGAGAATGAATTTGTTGGCGCGTGTATGTGTTATGACATACATTCAAAGACGTGAGTATGTATACGGAGATAAGCTTGGCGCCTTTCCTTCTTAGACAAAGGGTTAGCGAACTAGTTTAGCAGAATATTGACTTTGTTTCTATGCACTTTGGGTGCTATACTCTTTTGGTTCTTTGTCATACTAGGCTACGTAAATATCAATACGGACTCCTCGAATTGGTAGACCGATTCACAATTTCGTCCCACAGGTCATTACTACTATAAAATAATTTCAATCCTTACTGGGTGTTCATATCTGTAGCCTTGTATCAGACTAATCTCAGCTTTCTTAATATCTACATAACGCTGTTGTGCCGACAAATCTATGGTTTTCATTGGGCATTATCTCTAATTTAGACCCCCACAAGGCTAGCGGTGGAGACGGGATACCTGCCATTGTCCTGATGAAATGTGCTGTCCTCTCCAAATTATATAACTACTGCTCCAATGAATCTTGTTTTCCAAATTGTTGGAAGTCCCCATCCATTGTTCCTGTCTTTATGAAATCTGGTGACCCTTCTAATTACCGCCCTATCAGTCTCCTACCGCTCTTCAGCAAAGTGTTCGAAGCTTTAATCAACCCCGAAGTGGTTAAGCACCTTACATCCCATGATCTGCTCTCCGACAAGCAATATGGTTTCCGCTTTGCTCGTTCTACAGCTGATGTGCTTACGGCCATAACTGAAATTGTTTACCAAGCACTTCACAATAACGGAGAAGCTCGTGCCGAGGCTCTAGATATCTCCAAACGTTTGATAGGGTTTGGCATGTCGGCTTTCTTGGCCAGCTTCAAAGTTATGGAATTTCAGGTCGATTGTTTGACTTAATACAATCATTCCTGTCAAACCATGAACTGAAGGTCGTTCTCAACGGATTCTCCTCCAGCTCCTATCCCACGAGCGCAGGTGTTCTCCAAGGCTCTATCCTAGGCCCTACTCTGTTGCTTATCTTCATCAACGATCTTCCTGACGCCATTGACTCCCAAGTAAGCATCTACGCGGACGACACTACTATTTACTCCTGCCGCAAAAACAAATCTAGTGTCGCTGACAAAACTAACCTGGCCGTTCGTCTTGGAAAGGACCTCCAATCGGTTGTGAAGTGGGGCAGGAATTGGCTGGTCAACTTTAACGCCTCAAAAAACAAAACTGCTCTCTATTACTCATCACAGAGAATCATCCCTGCCCCCGTTAGAATGTCAGACGCTCAACTTCTCGAGTGCCTCTCTTTGCT
>OZ010589.1:86296971-86301971 GCA_963932145.1 Acanthosepion lycidas | reverse complement strand
TCTATCTATCTATCTATCTATCTCAGTCTGTTCATATCTGTCTATCTATCTATCTATCTATCTATCTCAGTCTGTTCATATCTATCTATCTCTCTATCTATCGATCTCAGTCTCTTCATATACATGTCTTTATTTATATATCTTTATCTCACTAGCTAGCACTGTATCATGATCGCTCGTTATCCATAACCCAAATACCAAAAATAAATAAATAGACAAATTGCTTAAGTTTAGCATGTATAATCGAAAAAGTTAAATTAATTTAACATCATAAAATAACGTATTTTAAGGAAAATAGTTTTACGAAAGATAAATTCAATTTACGATCGTATCTCCTGAAGAGCGGATGCAATTTCCGTAAATCTAATTCTAGAGACAGCCAAGTTTGTCTTCCTTATTTATTTCCCTCTGTTATCTCGAAAACACGAGATACAACAGGAACCCAGTTGAATAATACAATACCCTATACAACAAATTACTATTTGAGATAAAATTAACAAAATTAATTTACCAAGATTTCCCAGAAAGTTTTCATGTTAGTCTATTTCGTACTGGTATTTGTATCCAGATAAAAAGTCAGGACATAATATGTTGATTTTCTAGGTATCATATTGGACATAAATTAATGGAATCGTCTGTTTATGTAAATAAGCGGAGTTAAGCGTTGTTACGCGGAGAGTTCGCATTAGGTCTTAGCCGCACGCTACGCTCTTAGTGCTTGTCATACTCTCTGCCTCCGGGCAGAGAGTAACGCAGACTAGGCTATCCCGAAGGCCAGAGTCTCGTCTGGGGAGTTAAACAAACCTGAGCCCGTTATTACAGAGACCACGACGAATATTTGCCCGGGCCTGTGGTCTCGGAAAACCCACATTAAAACGGCATTGTGCCATATTCCGCTCTGTGGGGTTGACGGATAAATACCGAGTTAGCATTCAGCCTTGACTGCGCGCTAAGCTCTTAGTAACCCAGAAGAGACACTAACCTTCGGCATATCGTCGTCTGGAGAGGTAGACAAACCCGACTCTGTTATTACGGGGAATTTTTGCTCTGGCCTACGTGCTCGGAAAAACCCACTTTAAACCGGCCTTGTGCCACATCCCATTCTTTTGGGAGCTCAGACAAATACCGAGTTAGCATTATGTCAATTTCTAAGTGTACCTTCGTGTAGTAAACCTACTATTTCATTACTTACCTACCAGTTTGTCTTCCTTATTTAATTTTCTCTGTTATCTCGAAATTACAAGATACAATTATGCTTCGGTTTATTAGTTTAATAATTAGGTATGAATTAAAACAAATCACTGTACATGAATTCAAGTTTAAAATCCTTTCAAAATTTTCTATTGCTATTAAATTTGTAAAACCCTTCTATAAAAATAATCTTTGTAAATATATATGTACAAATATGGAGAAAGAATTAAGATTTTCAATAATATATGCATGTTATTTGGAAGGCACCTTTTGAGTCGGAAAATCTTGAAAAGAGGGGAATGGCATTCTGACAAGGATGAAAAGGTTGCATTGCGCAAAAAGGTTAAGAACCACTGCTCTAACATATTGAAGGGGAGAATTGACTTGGAACATTCTATACCTCAGAAACCAAGCTAGTATTGTTTCATTATCACCAAAGAGAGCCTGCATTTTCTCAAGCCTTTATGAATATTTTGGCCCCTTGCATTGAACGTCTGTTAGAGTTTTAGCTCATTCCAAACCTCAAGAGACATTTATATACGATCCATTGCTAAAAAAAAACCTAGAAAAATGGTTGTTATGTCTCTTGAAATTATTTTCGCATATTTTATATTTATAAGATTCTGATTAGACCAAAAATGGAACATTGCATCCATATCTGAACCGGAGCTAGCTAATCCGCTGTTTTCAGCCTTGATAGCGTACGAAATAATTTACGTGGATTTGTGGGGTCTGGATGACTTGTTTTTTCGATCTATAGTCGATTTTTCACATACGCAACGACACAAAACCTGCATGATTCTGTTGCTATTTCCATGACAAACGTTCCGAAGTTCTACATTCTTGAGTTCTACCGTTTCAGACTTTACAGATAAGATCTGCCACACTACGTCCACAGAGCTGAACCACCCACGGGTTCGAACTGAAAGTTCAACTGAGGTTTTTTCTCAAGAACCAATTCTTCGGGGAACAGCCTCCCTCATGGATACTTCCCCAAATTACTTCAAAGTCAATCGTATTATCCCTCATATCCTCATAATTTTCATACCGTATTTTTACATCCATATCACACTGGTCATTCAGTAACCGTCTACCTTAAGTGGCTCTTCAACATTTTACTGGGTGGACATTAGTAAAAAAAAAAAAAAAAAAAAAAAACACTTTAAAAATTAATAGTCGATATTATATTCAGATTAAATAATAGACTAAACCTAGTATGTGTCCGGCATAGGTCTGGGCTGTAATATTTCGAAAATAATTTGCATATGTGTAATATTGGCATTCTTAAAGATACAATAAATTTTTGTTTGATTAGATTAATTCGTTTTCTAAGACTCATCAGCCGCTCGCAGGGCATTCAAATCGAGAAAATAATTTTAGTTTGTAAGAATCTTTGTTTCGTGATAATAATGGTCAGCAGTAAGAGGATGAGCCCGAAATGCGATTTGAAGTTCGAGGACACTAGAATCAAGAAGACGCGGAAGCTTAAATATCTGGGAAGCGTTTTGACAGAGAAAATCCGTAGACGTAGTAGGATGGCCAAGGACACGAACCAAAAACTGGGCAGAGTATTGCGAGACAAAAGGATTACTTTGGTAACAAAAATTACTGAGCTGTTACGTGACATCTGTCCTTCTTTACAGCAGCGAATGTTAGAAGATTTCCTCAAAAATGAAGAAGAAACTCGAGCGACAGAGATATGATTCTACAGAAGGATGCTAAGGATATCATGGACCGAGGGTGTGAGCAACGATGATATCTTAGAGAGATTGCAAACAAGGAGAGGGCTTTTACTTAACATCAAGAAGGGGCAGCTGAAGTTCCTGAGATACATTATGAGAAAGGAGGGCTTGGAGAATCTGATACTCAGGGGTCGAATAAATGGAAAGAGAAACAAGGGAGAACAGAGCGTTACATATCTAGCGGCCCTAAGCAAGTGGATGACAGAAGTTGCTCTGGGGGAGATGGCAGAGGGAAGGAACTTGTTGAGATCTGCAAGGGATAGAGGGAGGTGAAGAGCCATGACCGCCTACGTCCTGAAGGGACATGGCACATAAAAAGAAAAAGAATAGTTTAGTTATATAAGTCTTACTAATGAATCCTGATGGAAGAAGATGAGGATTCATATCTTCCCTAAGGGTATTTGCGCTTAAGCGAAAGTGAATATAACGAACTCAATGTGAATTGACCTTCGGCTTTCCGATTAACTATTCCGAAACATTACCCATTATACCACATCCAAATATATATATATATATATATATATATATATATATATATATATATATATATATATATATATATATATATAGTAATGATACAATATGGTAGTCCGCATGGAATTTCCAGGAGGGTATAGATCCAGGGAGAGCTCTATGTCAAAAGTCAATGCAAAATTATTATTAAGAAAAGAATATCAAACATAAAATCCTTTAAAAATTATCATCTATGGGATTTTGAGTGTTCGATATTCTTTAATTAATTAATTAATTAATAATAATAATAATAATAACAATAATGTTTGTGTGTGCATTTATTTGTATATTTTTATATATATTAAACATATATATATATATTAAATATATATATTTGTTCACTTAAATATATATATAGTCACACACACACACACACACATATATATATATATATATATATATATATATATAAAACAAAATGAAATTTTACATTTTCATACTTGCAATACATATATATTGCAACAAAAAATACTTTTCTTAGATTATTATCACAATATTATATCAAGTGAAAACGCTATTATACTTAGAATTCACACATATTTTTTAAAATGAAGACTCCCCCCATGTGCTGTTATAAACACCATTTTTTCTGATGACAATGTAGAATACTTTTTTTACAACTTTATGCTATTAATACATTTTTGTCTTCTTAATTAAAACCTAAATGTCATCTTCGACGATAATTCTACAGGCATTCATGGCCCCTTTATGGATATATATATATATATATATATATATATATATATGAAGTCTGATAAAAAAAAAAGGTATCGGCAATTTTGTTAACGAGACTTGATCCCAGATTTCATATCACTGGAGAGAGATATAAAACATGGTACTTTGTCACAAAGCAAAGATAAGGATGAAAGAAAAACTAGTTCAAACCAAAAAAAGAAAAAAAGAATGTTTCTCCGCTTGCAAATATAATACGCATGCGTAAAAAAGATTTTATTCAACGTGTGTTTGCGCATAATAATTCTTTTACCCCGATATTTAAAACCGTTTTAGACTGTATGTCAGAGTCCATAGACACATTCTTATGCAGGGATCCAGTTCTAGATTATGTTTATATATACACCTTTGTTTATTTGCGTGATTTATCATCTTAAGCGCCTATCGTTACTTGTAAAAACAGATCATAAGTTTGAGCTCCCCACTATTAGTGTAGCCCCGTTAAGATTTCTTTTTTCATTTCACCCTATGTAAGTTGATAATGCCACTAAGACGCTAGAGGTTACTGCGAGTGTAAGATAATGTGAAGACTTTAGAAATGAGGAGAAAGCACAATAAAAAAAAATTGGTTACAGGAAGGCAGAAGATAACGATTATCACTACATTTAAATTTTTGAAAATCATATGTGGCAAGGAATAAAAATCTTGAAGAGAATTCCACAGGCGAGAAGTGTGAGATTACAAACTATTAAAATAAAACCTACAGTTAAATCTAGCTATTTAATCAAAAGGACAGTGACGCTTAGTTGCAAATCTCGTTGTACGCTTAAATTCATGTGAGGGAGAGACCAAGGACGAGAGAAATATTTATTTCTAAATATT
>OZ010589.1:86274471-86294471 GCA_963932145.1 Acanthosepion lycidas | reverse complement strand
TGTCGGAGGTCGAATATTTTCTGTGAAAATCTCTCGGACATTCAGGCCGGTAAATGTTGTTTAATACTGTTTATTATAAACAGAGCATTTACTTAAATATTTGTATCTATAAAAAGAATGTATAAACATAAAATGTCTTAATATATATATATATATAAGTACTGTTTCTCTCCTCGAAAAGGGTATTTCTAGAAGATAACTTTTTTTAAGGCATGTAGTCTTTGTAATTAGAGTGATCAATAGCAACAAGTAGAGCATTAATACTAAGAAATAAAATAAAATGTTCACTTATCTTGTGTTTCATCCACTCTTCAAGAAACTGTATCATTTTTAGTTTTATAATGAAGTCTTCTAAAGAAAAGATCTTTACATTTTTAGTGGGTTTTTTTTTTCAGATTTCAAATTAGCTGTTTCACATCGAACTCAAAATTATGGACTAACTATACTATGTTCAAGATTTTCTATTGATTTTACTTGAGTAGATACAACCTTCTCGGACACTATCAAGAACAAAATGCTGTCATTATCGTAAACCAAAGTTTTATTAGCTCCATCCTGGCATTTTTGGGATCGTTACATTTTGGCTGCCCTATATATATATATAAATATATATACATATATCAGTTGTTAGATTTTATTTTTATATGCTTCTTTCCTTATATATATATATATATATATATATATATATATTTACTCTTTTGTGTGTTTTTCTATGCGTGTACAGGGAGATACACATACTTCCCTGTATTTCAGGTTGGAGAATTTCGGGTTGTAATAATAATTTGCTATTCACTTTCGTCAATGGCTTTGGGCCCATTAAATCACCTCTGAATGAAATGTGTAAAAAGTAAATATTTTGAAATCTTCACCGAAAAGACTATCTCATGTAAGCATTGATTTTTTTTTTCAAGTTTTCATTGTGCTTACTGTTGACACTTTTCCTTTTTATTATACATGCGTTCGTCTTGCATTTTGGCAACAAACAACAGCGTAATGTTTGGGCTTTCACTGCATAAATATATTACATACGTCCTAAATGAAAAGGAAAAAAAAATGTTCGAATGGTATTAACTAAATTTCGTTGTGAGAAATGTTGGTTGATTTTACGAGATGTCAAACCTACTTGGGTTATTTAATGTTTAATTTTTCATTGGATACCTACTGAGAATAGTGTGAGTAATAAAAGTCAAGAAAATTATACTAGATAACTGTGATATCAAGTCGATTCGAATCTGTGAAAAAATAAGAGAAACGCAACTGGTAAATTGTGACGAATGAACAGTCTGCTTCTGAAAAATTAACAAGATATATATGATACAATAATATAAATTATCTACATATATATATATATATATATATATATATATATATATATATATATATATGTATATGTATGTATGTATGTATGTATGTATGTATGATGTAGGTCTGTATCTATATAGCCAAGTATAGGATTGGTGTATACAGAATACATTCCAATAACCCAAAAATATTATTCTGAAATGAGCGCTCAATACAGAGTACAGCAAATATAATTATTTAAAAATTACAAAATAAATATGATATAAAATCACTACAAAAATAGCCATTTTTGTTTCAACACTTCTGGTGTCTTATCAAGTGATGCTGTTGAATGTAGAATAAAGGGTTTTATAATTTTCGAATATATATATATATATATATATATATATATATATATAGTGATTTTCAAAGGATAGCTTAAATATCTGGGACACCGAGTGAGAATTGGATTTACTATACAATCGTAATTGATTTAGCGAGATACGCTTGCTAACCATTACACCGTCTTGAGGTGCTGAAAGACTCGGCGATTTTCTAAGCATAACTTTGAATGTGGCACAAGGCCGAAAGTATGGAAAACCCAGTTAGAATCAAAGTCACTACTCAGTCGTAATTACTCTAGAGAGACAAACTTGCTAACCTACACCACGCCAAGTGCCCAACGAACACACACACACACACACGAACACACACACACACACACACATATATATATATATATATATATATATATATATATATATATATATATATATACAAAGATACAAAGACAAGCTGAAGAGCAACTTGTCAGATGCCAGTATACCTTATAACACCCTCGAGTGCTTAGCCTTCGAGCGGGTAGAATGGAGATCAATGTCTTTTAGTGGACTCAGTAGTTTTCAATTATCTTGTCTGAATCTTCTTGAAGAAGCGAGAGCAAGATCTAAAAGGTCAGCGAATCTCAACCCACAATCCTTACTGTTGCTCCATATGCGGCCTCATTTGCAAATCACTAGAGTGTATTAAGTGCCACTTAATATTATTGCACAAAATTAACTGAATCAATTAAGTTGGCCGATCCTCATACGTCGAAACCGACGGGAGAATCCATTATATATATATATATATATATATATATATATATATATATATATATATATATATATATATATATATACGTGTGTGTGTGTGTGTGAGAGAGAGAGAGAGATAAAGAACAAACATGAAACGATTATCAATCTAACATATTTACCTTTTTTGTGAGAGATTGAGAGAAAACAGACAAGAAAGAGAACTTTGTTACTGTCAGGTTTGTATAAGTAGATTCTTATTGGTAAGTTATGTATCCCGTGCATTAAAACCGTAGATAATTCAACATGTATATAAGTTTGTAAAAATTCTAGTATGTTTACGCTGTCATCTGGAGGCAACGTAATTGTGTTTTGTCTGTTTCTCTCAATCTCTGACGAAGCTTTAGTAAAAGTGAAACATGTTAGATTTGGTAAACGTTTCCTATTTGTTCTTTCACTTGACATTCTTTCGGATTCCGGTCCATATTTGATTTATATTTGATCATTAACTCACACATACACACAAACACACACACAAACACACACACAAACTTTGGTGGGGGTGTTCCTGACACCAAAATAAGGCAAAATGTCCATATAAACAAATGTGCAAAAGGCTATCGTTGGACCTCACTCACCACGGAAACTCCTAACAAATTTTCAAAATGTCCTCCGCTTCCTTCTACACACGCATGCATCCGTCGGATTATTGACCGGCGGACCCTTTCAAATACTCTCAAAAGGTGTCGAATGATTTCGGAGGCCCTCATGACACGTTGATGAAGCGCTTATGGATCATTAATGTCTGCTGCTTAAACGAATTGTTTTAAGTAGCCCCATAGATAAAAATCCAAAGGATTGAAGTCGGGGATACGTGCAGGTCATGAAACCAGTCTTCCTCTGCCTATCCATCTTTCATGGTAGATGTCAGCCAATCCATCGGGAACAATGGGAATAGAATGTGCTGGAGTCCCACCCAATTTGTTATTCCACCTTTACCCGTAAAAAAAGACCGAAGAGACAAACAACGGATCGACAGTTTGTGCAATAAACGATTGGCAACATCTGTGATCAGGGAGCGAAAGATCCTGCACACGTTGCAAATGATACAGATAGAGGAGCTGCTCTTGAAATACCCTGCATGCGGTACTAACTGATGTACGACATGATAGGACAAACTGACCTGGTCAAGCGTACGAGCGGATCTCGGTCTTCCTCGATCCATAGTTTGTGGTGCCACGGATCCTGTCTCAGTAACTAAACGATAAACAGCATCAAAGTTTGTCTCGACTGCCTTCGGTCTAGAAACTCAAGCTGATACAGCCGTGCAGCTTCACGTCCATTACCATTCTCGCGGATGTATATAAAAATCTTATCTGTCTGCTCACGATATGATTATCCTGAAATTGTTAAACGAAACACTTCTCAGTTAATTCACTATTCCACACGATTAACGTTGAAGACAGACTTACCACAAATGTACACCAATGACAAATGTAACCTAGTCTATATTTCAACACAGCGCCATCTAGCGTAGACTTTTTAAGACTTAATAATTCAAAAATGGAGGATTTGCGGACATATGTTTATATGGACGTATGCCTTAGTTTGGTGTAAGGAACCCGTCTACAATGTTTGTAAAATATTTTTGATACACCATATATATATATATATATATATATATATATATATATATATATATATATATATATGTATATATATATATATATATTATACAATATACGTAATAATATATAATTTCATAAGCTAATATGAAGCAGTATGGCTTTAAAAGATTAATCAAAGACAATAACTGTGAACGTTGACTATAATCAACAACATCAAAAGCCGTATGTTATGGGAAAATATATAAACATCAAAAGCACATTTTAGCACATTTTAACTTGGCTTTTTTCTCGACATCCGTAAATTTATTGATAATCCAGAAAAAACAAACAAACTATATAACCATTTTCTGTCATCCATCAGTATGGCTGATGCTAACCTCCAGGAGAATGGCCCGTAGCACCTTCTCGGTCTAACGTTCTCGGCTGACATGAAGTAGAAAGACTATTGAACCCATTGCTAGGTCAGCTACTAAGACGGTTAGTTCGCTATCAGCAATATTATTGGTCCTGATCTGACGTCTCGGCTTCAGACATTTTTCCACTGCTTCAAAGTTGATTCCCTGTGCTTTTTCCATAAATATATTCATGGTAACTGTTCTGATGAGATCTTCGCCAATGTACCTCGACTCTTTGAATTAAAACGAGAAAAATCGGCGGATATGTGTGTTTAAAAGCAGTAATTCGAGCTTTGCTAACTGAAAGATCTCTGGCGCCGACTCTCATAGCACGACAAGCTTAAAGGATCCGTGTAGGATATAGGTCCAATTCCTATCGGAGAACGCATATTTTCTATGAAATTCTTCGAATATTCATCCCGGTAGATGTAATTAATACTGTTTAATTAAAAAACAAAACAAAACAAAAAAAAACGAAAAAAAAAAACAGAACATTTACTCAAATAAGTGTATTCAGACAAAAAAGTATAACCAGTATATATATATATATATATATATATATATATATATATATATATATATATATATATATTAATGCATGTATCATTAAATAATATAGACAAGTTTTGTTTATTTATTTTAAGTAAGTTCCTTTCATATTGTCTGATAAGCTTAATCACACTATCATTGAAAGACGAAAGGAAAACACCATATTGATACATGTGTAAATCCAATCTCAGCTTTCGGTTTACACAAGCCATTATCAAAGATGACAATTTCAATAAATCAAACAACAACAGACGAAACAACAACGATAATCCGGCCTTGCTGCATGAAAATTTCCAAGTAACGACAAACTCGTATATACGAGACGCGCAAGCGAAAATCGCGTCGTAGATCGTGACGTCACACATGTCCACGCGAGAGTGAAAAACGAGAAGTATTAAGTATGGGAACCGCCGGTATAAACCAATGGTTTCTATTATAAATTATGGGAATTGTGGAGATTTCATAGTTTATTTTGTTCAGGTTAGGTTTCAACTGTTTTATGCATAAAGCTTCAAGAATTTTTAATGTTTGTTTATTGTTTTCATGTTTAAATATAGTTGTCAATAAGGATTTTCCAGAATTGAATACGCTGGCAGGCAGGTTGTTTTAAATGTCTAAAGATGTTAGAGTTATCATATATATATATATATATATATATATATATATATATATATATATATATATATATATATCATTACACCATTAGTAATAAACATTTTATGTGTAAAAATTCAGATGTAAATAAAATATATCTGTAAAAAGATAATGTGAATTATAACTTGTTATAATTCACATTATCTTTTTACAGATATATTTTATTTACATCTGAATTTTTCTTTACCGGCGCGTATCGAGCTTTGATGATTTAAACGGAAAGTTCTTGAGTGAATCGCTATCGAATCTTGCTAAAATGTTAACTTGCACCCCAGACTTTTCTCCTTTCCAAAAAGAAACACTCCTTTCCCAAGCCAACAAAGGTGGTCATAGAAATTTGAAAAAAAATTTAAAAAACAGGTTAAATTAAAACCTATTATTTAAGATTAATAAATGCATAAATATTTTAGCAAATTAAAAATATATAATAATTACATTAATAAATAAAAAAGAATTATAAAAAAATCAACAACGATAATTTAACTCAGTTTACTCAATTTTGTTTATTCGACATGAAAAAAACATCAAATAGCATTCTCCTTCATTTCTTATGTTTTAAAATGCGACTCCGAAAACTGAAGATGCATTAGAATAGAGAAATATGTTTTCGAAAAGTTAAGCAAAGTATTAAGAAACAAGAAAATGTTGTTAGGAACAAAGAAAAGAATACTGAACTGTTATCTAATATAGATCCTCCTATATGGTAGTGAATACTGAACAGATGAAGAAGAGATTTAAGGCAGCAGAAATGTAGTTCTAGAGAAGATTACTGAAAATACTATGGGATGAATATGTGGATACATGAAATTTTGAGGTTAGTTAATAAGGAAAGAAGACTTAGAAAACCTGACACTCACAGTACATATGGAAGACAAGAGTGACAGAGGAAACTAGCGCAAAACTTAAGGCGCTAGTGTAAGTGGTTGAGAGACAGGGATTAGGAGAGCTAAGATAAAGATTAAATTTACTAAAAGCGACAAAGGACAGGAAAATGTGGAGAGCCATGATTAAACCCGTCCTGAAGGGATAAGACATGTAGATGAAGAATCGATCTTAACTTTTCAAAATAAAATGATTGCTGTGATATTGAAGTTTCTAATAAAATCTTATGTAAACTTGCAGTTCGGTTTCAGTCACTTGCCCACCGCCGTAAGTTTGACTCATGGCAATTGTCCGGATGAACACTTTGATATGGTACCTAGACTCTGTTAATTTAAGCACAATGCTAGACTGACGTTCAGTTCTCATCAATTTACAGCTGACCTAGCTAGATGTCGCCATAAATTCTACACTAAGAGTTTCTTTTCTCACTTGTGTAACGCCCTTCCGGCTCTATGCTTTCCAACCAACTTTAATCTGCAAAAATTTAAATGCAATGTCACACGCTATCTACTGTCCTCTGATTACTCTCTTCTGTTTCACATCATTACTAAGATTTCTGTCCTTAATGCCTCGACACCCTGTAAACCCTTGCGTTTTAGTAGCTGTACTGCCTTGCTTGCGATGATACCGATAAAAAAAACAAAAAAAAAACATTCATGATGTCGCAACTCTTACAAAAGGAACCTGTTCAGCTTTTACATCTGTTTGATTTGGTTTGTTTGTTATGTTTTACGGCATATCAGTCTTAATTTTTCATTTAAGATATTTTATTGCTGACTATTTACATTATTCGGACTATTGTCCTCATCTTTGTCGCCATATTTATTACAACGTTTCGGCCGTTGTACGCTCCGGCCTTCTTCAGGTGGTTGGAATGTCGAACTAAACCCTTTACAACGGCCGAAACGTTGTAATAAGTCTGGCGACAAAGATGAGGACAATAGTCCGAATAATGTAAATAATGTACATAATACCTCATCTTTGAAATATAGTCAGATACTGAAAGGCCGAAACGTTGTAATAAATATGGCGACAAAGATGAGGACAATAGTCCGAATAATGTAAATAGTGTACATAATACCTCATCTCAGAAATATAGACAGATTTTATTGCTGGTAATATATTATTTTCAAAAATGTATTGCTGGTAATTTTTTTTTTCAAAAATGTATTGCTGGTATTTTTTTTCTTCAATGATGTATTTTATTTTTTTCAAAAATTTATGCTGCTGATATTTTTTTTTCAAAAATATATTGCGGGTAATAATTTAAAAAAAATTACTGTTAATATTTTTTCAAAAATGTATTGCTGTTAATATTTTTTTTTCAAAAATGTATTGCAGGTAAAAATTTTCCCCCAAAGTATTTCTGGTATTAAAACCTTATACTTTCATAGTGCCCTGCCCCTTTTGGGGGACCAACCACCTGCCCATAACTGGAACCCCGAAAATTGCTACTACCCTGGGTCAAGGTGGACCGGGTAACACCAGCAATTAAGAGGTGGTTCCACGCTTCTCAAAACCTCCTGATCAAAGGCATTGCTGCTGGATGTAGTTTATCGTCTTACCCCGGACAGTTTTGCATCTATCTGCACTTAAAACTCTGTTGAGGTCTAAAATCACTGATAAGCTCTTATGTGTTTCTTATTTTTCTTTTATTAGATGATTCCTTTCCTTTTATCCGCAGTATTTCAAACACTTGGAGTGTTATCACGAAAAGCAGATATCACGAAGCGCGTTTATTAAGACAAGGGAGACAAAAAGAAAATTCAACATTATTTTTGGATTTATTTTAAATAAAATACATTAATTATTAGGTTGGTACAAAAATAATATCGTTTTTTGACATATTTTTTAACGTCAAAAACCGTCATTATTTTTGCACCAACCTAATATCTAAGAAATATATAAATTTATGCACGAGCATTGGATAGATAATAACTTGGGCGCAACTGGCGAGATATCTTGCAAGAATTTTTTTTTTTTTTTTTACCTTTGCGCAATTCATCTACTGTCTGGAAATCAGTGAAATACATTTTTTTTTATATTGGCCGTGAATCACAGAGGTATTAACGATGATAATGATGAAGGAAATGAAGGCAGTGATTGTCCTGAAGCAGCTGACGGGATATTTTGGTATGAATTGGTTTGTTCTGACTGTTCTTATTTTGACAGCTAACCAGGGAAAGATTCCAGAAAATTCGATGATCTTGATTGTAAGCAATGAAAGCAATAAATGGCCTTGTGATTTTGATGAGATGTCTCTCGAGAAAACAAAATCTCCTGCATTTTCTCAATTTGACAATTTGTACATTGTAACATATAAATGATGTCTGCATAAATCTATACAAAAGTGCACAAACACGCACACATATACACACGCTCATATAAACACACACATATATACATACACACACACACACACACACACATATATATATATATATATACATATATATAACTAATAACCTAAAGAGCGAGGCAAGGCGACATAGGTTTCAACTACGCGGATCGCATGTTCATTTACAAGCCAATACAGCTAAGGTTTTTCCAGACGAGTATACTTATATTTATAAGATTCTTATACTTACATACATACATATATATATATATATATATATATATATATATATATATATATATATAATTTCTCTATATATTATATGTGCGTAGTAATTATTGGATAGCGCTTAACATCTGTGATAGAGCTCGCATATTCAGTTGTATGGATATGAGTTTCGAACAAACTCATACCCATAGAACTGAATATATATGTGTGTGTGCGTGTGTATGTGTGTTTGCGTGTGTATGTGTGTCTGTGTGTATTTAGGCAGCATATTTTCATTCAACCCTATTTGCTTAAATAATTTAGCTGTAATTTTATATATATATATATATATATATGTATATATATATATATATATATATATATATATATATATATATATACATATATATATATAACACTTTACTGCTTCAAACATTTAAGAACTTTGTTGCTATACTCGTAATTGACTTTTATATAAATGGCTTTAACTTTAAAGTTTTTGCTTATCATTATCTTGATGAAGCACTGATATACTTTCGACTAATATCTGTCTAAACTGTGAATGTGTTCTTTTAAATGTTCTGAGTTTGAACTATAATCGTTCAAGTGAAACATAAGACTTCTCGTCATCGTCATTGTTGTAAAACCAACATACGTATTAACATTTTTATCAGAGATGCAATCTCTCAAAATACATTTAAATTGATATATGATGTTGGTTTTTTGTAAGACGCTAGTTGTTATGGATGACTATGTTGGTTGCATAAAATTTACTATAGTATATAATTCATTTTATTTATTTTTTTTACTCGACCAATGGAAGTTATATTAGTGTTTCTACAGGCACCAAGAAATTAATTCGTGGATTTGAAACGATTAAAACTTAAATAAATAGATGTAATACATCTGAACTATTTAACCACACACACATACACACGCACACACGCACGCACACACACACACACACATATATATATATATATATATATATATATATAGAGAGAGAGAGAGACAGAGAGACAGACAGACAGTCTATGGATGACTGTATATGCTCTCGAAATAATTCGATTGAGCTCTGGGAGAGGAAGGGGGGATTTTATAAACAGTGGCTGCTGCTGCTAATGCAGTGCTCTTCTACACGAATCGAGCTCTCTTATTATTGTGAGACCGGAAACTACCTACACAATAGACTCTTCCAGGCCTATATTAAGTAGGCGACATAGCACTCTACGAGAGAGTGACAAAGAGTGATAGAGAGTGACAGTGAGAGTCTAGTACGACTACCAGTGTTGGACACTAACTTATAGTAAGCTCTGCTTACACTATCTCTGTAACCTGTTGTTAATATATCTTTCTTACATCTAACCCGTGTTCCGTGTTTTACTTCTGTGGGCCCAACTTTGGCACCCACATCACTTATCTACTGACGTATTTCGCCTAGTAAAAAACATTAAAATTTCCCTTCCGCTCTGCCGAGCGACGTTAGATTGTGTGTACAATCTCAGACTTGATGCCAAATCGCCCGGGCTTCGATTCCGGCTTGAAGCAATCGGATGTCTAGCTACACTGATGAGTTGTGCTACAGCGAAACAGTCTATCTCCGGATTACTCTCTCTCTCTCTCTCTCTATCTATCTATCTATCTATCTATATATATATATATATATTTCTTTGACATTTAGTGAATTTGGTTAATTATTGTTTGCTACCAAAGAGTGAGGAAAAATGTCGGATTAATAAAAAAATCCATTTTAAAATTTTCTTCGTTTTCGGATTCGATACCATGTGCAGATATGAGAAACTTTGAGAGGTCTATAACCCCATAAATTTCGTTTGAAAAACATTAATTTGGCTTGACCGCCTGTTTCTTCGATGCTAAGCGGTAAGGCTGAGAGACGGAGGTCCGATTCCTACCAAATAAGATTTCTCGACATTCAGGCCGATCGGTGAAAATAAATTAAACAGTTTAATATATAAACGAATCTCGTCTACTCAAATAGATGTATAAACTGCTAATCACTGCTAATTAACTGCTAATTTAAATATATATATATATATATATATATATAGATAGATAATATGAGTGGTAAATATACATATATATGCAAAATCCACAGGTGCATATATACACATGTATATTTTAGAATAAAAATTTCCGAGAGGATAAAATCCAGGTAGAACTCAATGTCCAGGACAGAGTAAGGATATAATAAAAAGGCTTAAACACTAATATTCCATGGTCATAATTTATTCCATTGGAATCGTAAATACGATCCAATTCATCAGACCTACAAATTAAAAAAGAAAAGAGATATTTTCTAAATGTAGACATAAGAAAAGATTCAAAACATAAACACCGTTTTGTAACTTTCTGTCACTTATGTCAGTTCCATCTTGGTTCAAAACATCGGACATGACATTTTAACGGAATGACTATTATGTTTATTTTGTTTATCTCTATATAGATCATTGTGTATGTTTTTGTGATGCGCTATGGTTTTTTTTTTTTTTTTTTTACGCCCAAATTGTTGAAATTTTACTTATTTAGTTCTTAAATTCTAATTTATATGTATGTATTTGTACGTATTTGTATGTATGTGGGTATATGTGTATATATAAATTGTTGAAATTTTACTTATTTAGTTCTTAAATTCTAATTTATATGTATGTATTTGTACGTATTTGTATGTATGTGGGTATATGTGTATATATAAATTGTTGAAATTTTACTTATTTAGTTCTTAAATTCTAATTTATATGTATGTATTTGTATGTATGTGGGTATATATATATATATATATGTATATATATATATATATATATATATATATATATATATGTATATATATATATATATATATATATATATGTGTGTGTGTGTATGTGTGTGTATATGCATGTATGTGTATGTATGTATGTACTTGGCTACGGGTATATGTAGATATGTAGGTATATATTTAGGGGTGTGTGTATTGGTATATATATGTATATATATGTATGGATATATGTGTGTGTATGTGTATATATTCATGTATACGTATGTGGGTGTAGGTATATATAGAAGGATATATATGCAGGGATGTGTGTATATGTATATATATATGTATATATATATATGTATATATGTGTATGTATATGTATGTGTGTGGGTGTGCGTATGTTTTGGTATATATGTACCCATATATATGTATGTGTATGTATGTATGTGTATATATATGTGTGTATGTGGGTATAGATGTGCGTATATATGTGTATGTATGTATAGCTAGACGGATAGATACAGGGATACATTGTTTTTTTGTTTAATTGTATAGAAATGTAAGGTTTTAGGTATATCTGTTTATGCGCATGTATGCGTATGTTCATATGTACAAGTGTGTGTAAATGTGTAAGGAGTGGATGCCTATGGATGTATGTGTGTATATGTAGGTATATGTGTGTACATTTTTGTATGTATATATATATATATATATATATATATATATATATATATATATGTGTGTGTGTGTATATATATCTGTTTTTTGTATGTGTGTGTATGTATATATGTGTATGTGGGTGCATGTGTATTTATGTATATGTATGTGGAAAATGTGTGTATAGGGTATAGGTGGATATACGTGTATATATGTGTGCGTATGTATATATATGTATATGTATGTGTATGTGTGTATGTATATATATATGTATATATATGTGTGTGTGTGTAGTATATATATATATATATATGTATATATATGTGTGTGTGTGTAGTATATACATGTATGTATGCGTGTAGATGTTTGTGTATATGTATGTGTGTGTGTGTATATATATGTGCGTGTGTGTCTATGTATATATGTATGGATGTATGTGTGTGTGTGTACGTGTATATGTATCTATGTATATGTGTATATATGTATATATATATATATATGTATATGTATGTATATGTATATGTATGTATGTGTGTATATATATATATATATGTATATGGAGGCGTGTGTGTATGTGTATGTGTGTATATATGTAGGTGTAATTATTTGTTTATCATATGCGCGGTAATTATTAGAAAGCGCTTAGTATCAGAGATATTGAATCAGATATATAGATATGTGTGTGTGTATGTATATGTATGTGTGTATGTATGTGTGAATATGTGGATATATGTGTATGTGTACATGGATATATGTATGTGTGTATGTAGGTACACGGCGATGTGTATGTATATACGTGTATAAGTTATTGTGTATGTGTGGTTTTGCATGCGTTTTAAACATAAAAATATAGGTCCTCGCCAGATTAGATAATCGTCATGTTTATTGTTTATAATATTTGATTTGTAACCTGCAGTCGATATTATTTTTGTCAAATTTTCTCAATTACACAGCGTCCCTTGCAATTTTAATTTCACCCGCCCCATCTTTCTTCCCCACCACTTCTTTCCTTACCTCTCCCGCCTTCTTTAAGATTTGATCGGCCATGGTGTGTGTATGTCACCTCTAAGTGTATCCTTATTGTTTTAGACATCCAACAACAGTCATTTTCCCCCTTCCACTCACACCTAGTTTTAAATAAAACTCTCTCTGTTAAACCCCTCTCTTATAAACTAACATTTGTCCCACACTCTCATAATTACACTCTCTCTAAATTCTATTTTTATTTCCGGAGTGGGTTTTCTTTTTGAATTTGTAGGTCTGATGAATTGGATCGTATTTACGATTCCAATGGAATAAATTATGACCATGGAATATTAGTGTTTAAGCCTTTTTATTATATATATATATATATATATATATATATATATATATATATAATAAAATAAGAGCTAAATTATTAATTAATAAATATCAAACTATGGTATTTTAATTGTGTAATATTCATGAATTAATAATATATATATATATATATATATATATATATATATATATATATATATATATATATATATAAGTACTGCGCATATAAAATAATATATTTATGATGAATTGATAATAATATACCTATATGATATATATGATTATATATATATATATATATATATATATATATATATGTATATATATATATATATATATATATATATTTAATGGATAATTTATGGAATTCCACTTGGTCGCGTAAAAAAACAGCATAGCATGATGAAAAAAGGCCCAAACTCAATAAAATCAAAGTTTTGTCACTAAAATGTTTATGTTATTAAGATAAATGACCAAAGTGTTTTTCATTATTATTTTTTGAAGTTTTTACTACTTTGTAGCACGTTCGAAATTTTGGTTATAAATTTTTTATTTTTTTTTTTTACGTCAACGGTAGACGAAAGATAAAGGTTAGAGGCTTTTGCGCTTTTTCCGGTGAAAAACCCACTGATTTGGAAATTCTTTAAAAAATCAAATAATTGTTGTATATTTATGAAAATGTTAGGACTTATTCAGAAATTAATTAAAGCTTTTGTAAAATCTTCTTTTTAGAAAAACTTGAAATTTTTTTTTTTTTTTACATTTTTACTTAATTCCATAAAATTTCGAGAAATTTAATTTTTAAGGGCGGGAATTTTTTATTAGTTATAAGGAAGACTCCTTGGAGATCGTCAATCTGCTCTGAATTGTAAAATAATAAGTGCAATAAAACTATAATATTACTTAATTAGAAAAGGTTTTAATTGATTTGCTAAGTAAGATTCATTAAGGATACTATTGTCGTAATATGAAATTTTATTCGATAAATAATTAATTTTTACAAGATTTTTTTTTCATTTTTTATAAATTTTAATGAAATAATTTATAATATCTAAAAGTCGTTTAAAATTCTGCATTACTTCAAGCCGGCGGTTTGGTGATATTGTTAAGTGAAAAGCACATTTATAAATCAAAAATTGTAAAGCAACAACAGTTGTTTGTAATACAATATTTCTAAAATAATTTAAAAAAAAAAATTTTTTTTCGTCTTTAAGCATTCCTAATTTCTACGTATGAGAGCCTATACATGACATAATCCTTAAAAAAATTAATATTAAGGGTATTGGGTTAAAATAATAAAAGTTTAAACACTTATGTAATTAATAATAACATTTAAAGTACTATAAAAATTTAATAATAAAATAACTATCTTGATAACAACTTATAGTAAATAAAATACCGTAACATTTCATAAATTATTAATTAATTTCTATCATGTCAATTTATGTCCGTTGTTAAATTTAAAAATGAATCTAAGAAAATTTTGTATTATTTTCAGTTTTATTATTTTTTCGTAAAGTATCTTCAAGCGTAAATAAAAATCAATAAAATATTAGATAATTGCTGAAAATATTATGTATGGCTTTGTGTTTTGTCGAATCGGGCAGTGATATCTTGTATGTGTCACTTAATGAGTTATCGAACCCTAAACTGGGGTACAATCAGTTTATATTGCTTGATGTTGTCTATGTGAGTGTTTGTGCTTGAGGATTTACATCACGAATTAAAATAAGTGAGATTTGGTTGCTGTCGTCGATAAAACTTTATAAATATTGATGTATTTTCCTGTGAAACATGTATCACTTAAATGGGATTATATTGCCCGAAATAACTCTTCCAAATGCATATATCTATGCGAAAGTACACACACACACACACACAGGCGCCCGGGAACATATATATATATATATATATGTGTGTGTGTGTATGTATAGATATATATATACATGTACATATATATATATATATATATATATATATATATATATATTATAATAAAAAGAAAGAACAGAAAGAAAGATATGTAATTTGGTGTTCTTAATTGAGATTTTTATTTTTACAAAACAATGCTCAATGTAAATTTACAGAGCATAAATATTATAAAATAACTGATTTGAAATATGATTTCTTCGCTACACAGGAATTACCATGTTTCAAAACGTGAAGCTAATAACTTCAAATTTAATTATATAATTAAATTAAAAGCATTAATACTGTTTCATCTTTTGGAATTTTGGAATAACTTATTTTTAAATTTACTGAGTTTTAAACGCACATACAATTCATAATTTTTTGTTTCTAAGGATACAGAGAAATCCAATCCATTAGACAGGGGCGCTAGTATGTTCATTTTTATTAACGATTAGTGTATTAATTATGAGTTACGTTCGAAAAAGAGGTTAAGTTTAGGGATGGTAGGCGTGTATTTTTCAACGAATTTTGACATCCGTTCAACGCATGTCGTCTGTTTTCGTTTTTTTTTTTATCAATGAGAAGAAGTTTTTCGGCATTTTTTCCGTTAAATTCGCACTTGTATACATAAATATTTTTTCTAAAAATGGGGTGTTAGAATACGTTATATTGAACTACAATTTTAAAATATTATTTTTACTCTTAATTACTAATAGACTATATTTCTTTTTAAAACAAATAAATGTAATACTTGAATTATTTAAAAAATATTATTACATATCAAAAAAGTATGTATATTAACAGCTCCCAATTTTTTTATTATATTTTTAAATATTATTTAAGGAAGATTTTTGACAATGTCGGCAAAGAATAGCTTTTTCATTTCTTTGATTCAGTAAATTTTTATTTTTTATAAACTTAGTAATATATAGTTTCTGATGTATGCACAAAGGACATGTGTCATATAATGACCAACATATTCTACCTTTTCTTATTAATTTCCATTTTACTGTAGGTGTTTTCTTGGTTTCTTTTAAGTGCCAGAAATATTTCGATAGGGATCTCTGATTTCAGTTGTATGGATGTAAATATAACTAAGTATATATATATATATATATATATATATATATATATATATATATATATATATATATATAAATACATGCATAAAACTAAGTATGTAAGCTCTATCACTGATATTGAGCGCTTTCCATTAGGTAACGCACATGTATAATATATAAAAAATATATACATAAATCACACACACACACACACACACACACACATACATATATATATATATATATATATATATATATATATATATGCATATTCGTACATACATATATATATATATATATATATATATATATATATATATATATATATATATATATATATATATGTGCATGTATGTACGTGGTTATATAACATACGCCCTGTTTCTGTTACCCATAAATATAGAATACCATAAAACTATGTTTTCTAATCATTTCACCTCCAAGCAAGGGGATAAAGCCCCTAAGACGTCAGGGTTTGCTGAGTGTTAGAAAATATAAGGAAAACATTGTGAATGATAGAGAACAACAAAAGAACAGGAATTAAGAAGACAGAAAATGATGATTGACATTGCATTTATTTTTTTGAAAATCAAAGTTGACTGGAAAGAAAGATACCAGAAGAGAGTTCCACAAGCAAAATGTGCTATAGAAGAAACTATCAGCATAAAACTTGCGGTTACGTGTAGCCATTTAAACTGTAAAATGATGATAGCTTACCGCCAATCTAGTACTGCGCTTAAATTCATAAAAACTGTGTACCATAAAGGACAGTTCACCAGAACAATTCCTCTCATCCTCTACCTTTACAAATGCCGGATCAGGCCCACAATGATGAATTGTTGCCATATTTGGGCGGGAGCTGGCCAGACATTACTCTCCAGCGTTGATAGAGTTCAAAAGCGTCTCCGGGCGGGATGTGCCAAGCCTCTTGCTGTTCTACCGCTACTTCTAAGAAAAGTGCATGGACAAACTACATTCCCTGGTCCCGCCGAGGCAAACCTTCACACACCATGCCACTTGCATAATAGCAAACGGCCCACATTCTCTACGTATTTCATCGTTGAGAATTAAGTTTCAATCGAACAGCTCCTTCCCGCGACCCACTGACGGTTTGAACCGACTCCCAACAGGATGTTTCCACGATCACTACAATCTGAACCTGTTCGTAGGGATAACCGTTATCTTCCAATTCTATACACACAAATGATCCCCAAACGTAACCCTCTATCTCAAGTGTCCTTTGGCCCTCGTTGAAAAAAATGAATGTGTTTATAGAAAAGACACAGAGAAGCTACATTACAGAGGTATATAAGTGACTGATTGTGAGATGCCAGGTCAGGACCAATAACATTGCAGATTATACTTTGGATGTTATCAAGAATCTCTGAATGCATAGCAGAAGCACCAGACTAGATGCGGCAGCAATATTCAGTGCATGAACGAATGGTAAGACTTATAAATATATAAGGTAGATTTTGGAGAGAAACATTGTCTAGTACGATACAGTGAATCAACTTTACCAACAGCAGAATTAGCAATTGATTCAATATAGTCTTTCTGCTTCTTTTAGCAATGAGTCACACTCCTGGAGGTTAACATCAGCCATGCCGATGAAAGGTAGAAATAATGCATAGTGATTTGAAGGTCGGGAACACTAGAATCAAGCAAACGCAGAATTTAAATATCTAGGAAGCGTCTTGACAGAAGAGGGTAAGTGTGACACTATAGATCCGTAGACATGTTGGGATGGCCAAAGACATATTCCAAAAGCTGGGCAGAGTACTGCGAGACAGGAGAATTTCTTTGGTAACAAAGTAAAGAATACTGAACTGTTACGTGGCATCTGTCTTTTATTACGGAAGCGAATGTTGGAGGTCTCCTCAAAGATAAAGAAGAAACTCGAGGCAACGAAGATGTGGTTCTACAGAAGGATGCTGTGGATATCATGAACCGAGCGTGTGAACAACGAGTCTTAGGGTGCAAACAATGAGGAGGCTTATACTTAATATCAGAAAGAGGCCGCTGAAGTTTCTAAGACACATAATGAGAAAGGAGGGCTTAGAGAATCTGATACTCACGGGTCGAATAGAGGGAAAGAGAGACAGGGGAAAACAATACGTGACATATCTGCTGGACTTAAGCAAGTGGATGACAGAACGTGGTTTGGTGGGAGGAAGCAGAGGGAAGGAACTTGTTTACAGCTTCAAGGGATAGAGGGGGATGCAGAGCCATGATCGCCTGCGTCCTGAAAGGACATGGCACATAAAAAGAAAGAAGGAATATTAACAAGAGATTGCAGATCATGTTTGAGATCAGGTACTAATTTGACAATTGCATCATGAGCTCATAAGTACCCAGTTGAGAACTGATATTTATCATATATATATATATATATATATATATATATATATATATATATATATATATATAGAGAGAGAGAGAGAGAGAGAGAGAGAGAGATTATAAATTAATTGATTTAAAATATGTTTTTTCGCTACACAGTTCTAACCACGTTTCAAAAATGGAAGCTGAAAGCTCCGCATTTAATTTTGTAATTAAATTAAAGACATTAGTTCCATTTCATCCTCAAGCGAATTTTGGAGTAACTTTTAAAATTACTGGGTTTTAAAGACACAGCAAAAATCATAATTCACGTTTCCAAGGATACAGAGAATCCAGTTCAACCAGACAAGGGGTGTTTGCTCTGTAAATTTACATTGACCACTATTTTGTAAAAATAAAAATATCTATAAGAACACCGCATTATATAACTTACTGTTCTTTCTTTCTTTATATATATATATATATATATATATATATATATATATATATATATATATATATATATATATATATATATATATATATACACACACATTTGTAGGTATGATGAATTGTATTGTGGTTACGATTCCAATGTAATAAATTATAACCATGGAATATATTTGTGTTTGAGCCTTTTATATTATATTCTTACTCTGTCCTAGAAATTGAGTTCTACCTGGATTCAATCCTTTTGGGAATTTAGGAACATATATATATATATATATATATATATATATATATATATATATATATATATATATATATATATATATATATATATATGCTCCTGAAATTTTTTTATAAAGTAATTTCTGTTGAGCTCTCTGGAGGAGGAAGTGTGGATTTGTTAACAGTAACTGTTACGGCTATTATAGCAAAACTCTTGGGTAAAGCGAATCGAGTCCGCTCCCTTACTGAGTGTTTATCTAAAAATAAATACGCTAAAATTACCTTTCGTTCATGCCTTGCGCCGAAAGCT
>OZ010589.1:86214471-86269471 GCA_963932145.1 Acanthosepion lycidas | reverse complement strand
AATTCCGACAAGATTTTTAGGATACGATGGCATGAATAGAATATGCATTTTGTGTAATAAATCAGGTTGTAGATAAAATTTCATTGACGTCTTTTTGTAAAGAGGGTTTTGGTCGAAAGACTTGCTGGTAATTTTTTTAAAAAAATGTATTCCTGGTATTTTTCGTATAAAAATTTATTTTTCATATTTCCATAGAGTTTTGACCCCAGATTGGAGATTAACTATTTGCCCATAGCTGGGACCATAACAGGTGTTGCCACCGCGGGAACGACAGCAATTAAGAGGTTTTTCCACGCTCCACAAAACCTGATCAGAAGCCTTGCTGCCGGATGTAGTTTATCTTCATACCCAGGGCGATGAAGTAGTAGTGTCAGTAAACATATAGTCTCATCAAATTTGAAGATGTTGCAAAATTATATGCAGAGAATTATTGTAAATTGTTGGAGAGGACGTTATTTTTGAACGGGAATAAAGAAGCTGTAAGCTAAAGTCTGTGTGTATATATATATATATATATATATATATATATATATATATATATATATATATATATATATATATATATATATGCCAGATATTCTTCACATGCTTTACAATTGACTTTTTCCCACTTTGCAACCAAAAAAAGATTCAATTTTTTTTAAATTCATGGTTCAGTGTTGAAAGAGACGTATATTAAATAGGAAAATATTATTCAAGATCTTCGGGAAAGCAAGGCAAAAGTTAATGCCAACGCTAAAATGCTAGATGTTGTAGCATATCTACGGACGATAATGGGTATGTCCCATTCACATAAATACAGTAGTAAATACTGTATGTTGGTCTGCAGTTGGAGATTCATTGTGGAATTCACTTGACTCACTTCTAGCATTTGATTACTTCTTCTACGCGCCGCTGGCGAATCTTATATGGGTTGTTCTTGTCCAATGTATTATCGTTTATTACCAACCTTCGTGCGATTATTCTATTCAGGAACCTTCTCTAGATAACAACAGTGGATAAGGCAAATGAGCTGATATTAACATGTAAATGTATCTTATTATCATTCCGTTTGTATCTCCATTAGTTAATACGTCCTAAATAGTGGACTGTTCGGTTTTGAGCGCGTGGAAAGATGGAAAAGACACAGCAGAGAGGCTGCCAGGCTTCAGTGAGAAAAGAAAGAAAGAAAGCAAAAAAGCAAAAAAGAAAGAAAGAAAGCAAAAAAGCAAAAAAGAATGAATGAATGAATGAAATGTTTGGTGCCTTCTGCCAATACCACATAAATAATGGACTATTCCGTATTGTTCGCGTAAAGAGACGCTACTTGGTTTCAGGGAAAAAATAAAAGAAATAAATATTTAACGTCTGTTTCAGTCAAATGGAAAAAGTTGCCAATTTCAAATCTTTTCAATTGTACCCCTTAAAATTGCGACCATCATTCATATTTATGATTGTTAATTAAATACTTTGTTAAAGTTGTTAAGCTTAAATATCTAACGATGCTTTATGGGGATTTCTACGGATATTTTATTGTCGTAGAACTCGGCCTGAGCTTATTCAATCATTAACTTAAGAATCCAACAAGAAAAAACCGTGAAAGTTTGGGTAATATTTTCAAGCCCTTATTATTATTATGAGAGATTAACACGTAAACAAATTGACACTGGAATACAAATACACATATCACAACACCCAGTAGGATAATTGTATAAAACGCACTTTCCTGCCAGTAACGTAAACTCTTATATTGTGACAGGTTTTGATAAAAGTAGAGTATAGAATTGCAGAGGAGGTCCAGTTAGAAATGTCTTCAGACCGGCTTCAAAGACGATCGCCAATGGAGGTCGTTCCCAGTTATCTAGGTGTGAAAACCGTTATCATAGGTATTGCGAGTAAAATAATAATTTATTTAGATACATAATATATTTAGTTAACCAAATATACGAAATTTTTAGCCACTCAATCGATATAGAAAATAAATATTTATTGGAATGTAAACGTTTATTTGCTGTATAACAGCAACATCTCTCTGCGCAGACAATATGTAAGTTGGTTCGTTCTGCGCAAATATAAACAAGCAGCTGCAATTTATAAATGTGTTAAATTTCGAATTCTCAAATTAATAACCATTTCACAAGTTTTATTCCGGAAAGGCTTAGTGTAAATATATATATCAGTTTGGGGAAAAAGTAATTTCTTTTATCGAATACCAACTCTAACGGCAAATGTATCAGCCTAATTAAACCTTTTTTAAAAGTATCGGAACAGATGCTGAAAGTGGGTTATATAGTAAAATGCTCAACGCAAAACCAGGGGTGTGACAAATAGAAATTACCTCATCTGACCCCCAAAATCTGAGCCCCATGGCAGAAGGTTATTTCCGTGCGTGTGATGAGATCGCCAGAGTATTATCTATTTATCTTTTTTTTAAAAAAACGCACTGAAACGTTAAATGCACATTTATATGTCTAGCAGCTACACCGTGTCTGTAAATATTTGATCTAAAAGCATCCTGTTCTCATCAATAGGGAAAACGTTATTATCTTCCCTGATAACGCAAGCCTTATGTTGAAAGAAAGAACACAAGAAAAAAAATTTGGATCTCGTTTGGTCTGTTCTACATACCCAACGTCCTACTCTGCCATATCCACCTGACCTTGCATCAACCTGATTATTAATTTGCAAAAGAGCTTTGCTAGGGTGGGGAGTAAACTTTCTCTACTGAAAACCAGATTCAGAAGTTCGACGAAAACTTTTTCACAGCAACACCTGCGGAATTTTACACCAAAGATATTGAGTTAACTGTAAATAATTGAGTGAAATATAATTGTGTGTTTCGAAGGTTAAAACTGATAATCAAAAATGGAAATTATTTATGACGCAACCTAATAAGATACACAATCTAAATGCTACGGCAATACGTAAAATATTTGCCCTAAAATAGAATTACTTACTACCGATTCTTTCATCAACCATTTCTTATACGCCTCCGATGTCGTATATAAGAATTCTCCGTAAGGAACAGTGACACATGGTCTGAAGACCGCTTGTAGCGGGAAACTGATACTCACAATGCAGTGATAATTTGGATTCATAATAGATACTTACAAACGCTCACATCCGATACTGAAATTCCACCATAAATTTAACAAATTTTAAGCAAGGTTAGCGGCTCTGAGTAAGGAATCGGAGAGCCGATTTCGAACTCCAGTCAGTTCTATTACTTCTTTGGGAAAGGTATGAATCCTCTTCTACCCTATCCACACCCTAGCTATGGGTAAATAGCAGGACAGACTGGGTTCTATAACCTTTGGTGGCACCCGGTCTAGGGAAAAAGCTATTCTCTTCCATGACAACGAAGATAATGAATTCGAAGTAGGTCTGGGGATGGTTGGACTCTTTCAGTCTGTCTTTCCCCTAAAAACATCAAATTCATCAAAGGGATAAAAAAGCAAGGTGCGTGAACTGATTGTATTTTTGTATGTGCATGTTGTATTTGTATCCATAATAAATACTTAAAAACGCTCACATCCGATATTGAAATTCCACCATAAATTTAACAAATCTTAAGCAAGGTGTGTGTGTGTGTGTGCGTGCGTGCGTGTGTGTGTGGGCGGGAATTAATGTATTTTTGCATCTGGTTGAGTATTTGTGTGGAAGAACTGTTTTCACTGATTACAAAACGAAAGACTGAGAAGAGTCAACAGGATGTGACTGTTCTGAAAAATAGTTACCATGTTTCTACGTATAATTTATATATCTTCTATTTTACTTAAATTCCGGGCTTGCGACCATACCTCGTACAATCACTGAATTTAAGTAACGTCAAACCTGTTCAGTACCTCGACGGATGACCGCTTTGGGAATACCAAGTATTGTAACCTTGGGTGTTCGGAATTTTCAGTCGGAGTGCCGAGTTCAAATTCAGTCAGGCTTGCAAAATCCCTTGGGAGAGGTTATCAATCTCCCTCTTCTTAGTCACCTATTGGTTACTTCGTAGTATTTGTATTAGGTTGGTGCAAAAACAATTACGTCATTATTTTTGCACCAACCTAATATCAGTAATTCATTATTATCTCCAAAAATCTTACAATCTAAACTGACATTGAGTAACCTGAGAGAGGTTGATAAAACGTGAAAAACAAATTAATGAATCGATATTTAATTAAATACCAAGGTTTTAATTTAATTCCTTAATTTGTTTTTAATATCTATTTCAATTATGAACCAAATTGAGAATCATAGTATTAAGTTATATAAATGAAAATATACTTGATAATGTGGTGATTTTCTAAGATGTGACACAACGCTGAAAATATGGGGTACCCAGAGAGGATCGATTTCACTAATTAGTCTTAATTTTTCTCTCGAGACACGCTTGCTAACCATTACACCACGCTGAGGTACACAATGCACTTGATACAGTGACCTAAAACATTTGAATGTGTTAGTAAGCTTGGCTTAATTTTGTTTGATTTTTGAGATGAGTCAATTTATTGTTTAAGTCTTTGGAGATTTTATTACAAACACGGATTTTCGGCTATGTACTCTTTGGTTTTTCTCAGGTGTACATTAATTTATTTTGTGGTTGAAGTGTCTGTCGTTTGTTCGTACTGGACATGAATATCTGAACAACACAGGAAAAATCCACTGGCGCTGACAATAACTTATCCCAAACCCAAAGCAAGTGTCCCGATCACACTGTGATAACCAAATGTTGAAACGATCAAATATGAAAGGCTCCAGTAATATACTAAAAAGTGTCGTTGAAGGCTGACACACCGTGCATAATTTCTTTTGTGTGCCGCGTTCTTTCATAGTATAGTCGTTCTGGATATAGCGATAAACTACATCTGCGTCCTGGATAAGACTATAAACTACGTCCAACTGCAAGGAGGTTTTGAGGATCGTGAAACCACCTCTTAATTGCTGGTGTTCCCAGGTCCACCCTGACCCGGGGTTGTAGCACCTGTTAGGGTCCCAGCTATGGGCAAATAATTGACACCCAAACTTGTGTAAAAATAGGTTTTAATACCAGAAATACTTTGTAATAATAAAATTATTACCAGCTATAATTTTTAAAGGAAAAAATTATTAGCAATACGTTAAAAACATACCAGCAATACAAACAGCTATACATTTTTGAAAAAAAATATTACCAGTTATAGATTTCTTTAAGGTAAACTATTCTCAGAAATAGAGTTTTAAAGAAAAACATATTACCAGCAATAAAAACTTTGTCGGCATTAAATAACCCATTAAGGTTGATATGCCGTAAAACAAAAAGAAACCAAACCAAACCGCCATAGTAAAGGCGATCATGGCTCTCCACATCTTCTCAGCCCTTGTGACTCATTGAGGTTGATATGCCATAAAACAAAAACCAATCAGAACCAAACCATCGTAGTATAGGTGATCATGGCTCTCCACAACTTCTCAGCCCTTATGACTCTTGGCAGTTTTTCTCCCTTTGTTAATTCTCTCGTCCTCGTTACGCCATCCATTACTATAAACTCGTCAGGTAAGTGGCTTGCTGCTTTCCCCTATCTGTCTTGCCATCAATATGCCCTCGATGTGTTAAGCTTTTCAAGCCCTCCTTCCTCATTATGTATCCGAGATTTAACATGACCCTCCCCATTGAGTAAGGTTGTGATGCAAAGTCGGTTTTTAACGTGGAGACCCTAGTGTTTCCACACGTGCCGATGGAGAAATGGTACCGTCAAGGGCAGTGACTGAAAAAACTAAACAGCTCGCATTCTTTAGCACACTAAAGCAGACATGAAAGAAAGATGCCTCTTCATCAATGTGGCTGCTCCTGGTGAACAAAATATCATGGTAAAAAAAAAAGTCATGCTTAAGAAGTACCCCGATTATGGATTAAGGTTGCCAGAATATGTAGGACGTTCAGGCCACTATTGCCCCAGTCATCATTGGGGTGTTGGGGTCTATACAACCGAACCTAAAGATCTACATTAAGAAAATCGGAATAAAACCTCGTAACAGATCGTTTCAGAAGTCTGCGTTGCTTGGCCCTACAAATATTTGGCAGAAGGTGCTATCTGTTTGAGGTTTTACGATTTGATGAAAAACACGGATCATACAAGATAATCTGTTTGTAAAAGAAATATTATACACAAGAAGAGAAGAAAATAATTTAAAAAAATAATACAGTGATTTATGCCTGACAGCAAAATAATTAGTTTGAGTTCAATTCTTGAGTCGGGCAGTGTGTACTTGCACCGTGTGGAAACAATCGATCAATAAGTAAACAGTACTAAATATTAGGTTGGTGCAAAAAATAATGACGTGCTAATGTCGTTTTTTGACGTGTTTTTTAACGTAAAAACCGACATCATTACGTCATTATTTTTGCACCAACCTAATAAAATTAAAAACTAGACGATATTCCTAGATATGTGCAATGGAACCCACGTAGATTAAGTAAAAGGTTCAGTTCAAAATTTCATGCAATTTACTTAAATCGATATATAGCTGAAGATGGCCGGAGAGCTCAACGGCCGAAACGTTGTCATAATAACAAAGATAAGTACAATAGTTCGATTATAAATAGTGTGATTAATAATTAATAATAAATCATTACTTTCGTACTGAATTTTAAATTCAATGGGAATCATTATCATCTGAGTGACGAGTTTCTGACTTTCATCAGTATGGCTGATGCTAACCTCCAAGAGAGTGACGCGTTGCGCCATCTCAGGTTAACATTTTCCACTGACTGATGAAGTGGAAAGATGATATTATGTCTGCTGCTAGGAAAGGTTTTTCACAGCGATGTACTAGAAAGTTTTTCTTTCCAGAATCGTACATGCTTTGAATATTGCTGACATATTTACTATCGTGCTTTATATATTCATGATAACATTCAATCTGCAAAGTTACTGGTCCTGACCTGGCATCTCGTTTTCAGTCACTTTCCTACCAATGTAATGTAATTTCCCTGTGACTTTTCCATAAATACTTTCACGGCAATTGTTTTCGTGGTACCTAAAATTTATGGATTTAAGCGCAGTTCTAGATTAGCAGTAATGTCTAAACATGTTACTGTTGAAATAGCAAGATGTTACCGTAAGTTCTATGCTAACAGTTTCTCCTCGTTTGTGGAACTCTCTTCCCGCTTCCCAGTCAAATTTGATCTTTAAATGTAATACCAATCGTTTATTGTCTATCTTTTTCTTGTTCTTTTATTATTCTCTCCTCTTAATAACATCTGTTTTTCTCATATTCTCTAATACACAGCAACCCTCTTACGTCTAGGTGGCTATATTACCTTGCTTGGGGTAAAATATATTTTTAAAAATCCCGCAAGTGTTGATTTGTGGCATGTTAAACTGGTATAATCGAGATAGGGCGAGTCTCTATAGGGCAAAGTTTAGTAAACTTCTTAACACAGAAAACTCTGAACCGTAGGACGATCCCATCCAGTAACAAACGAAAACGAAACATTGTTTTATATTAAAAACGACTTTAGCCATCAGTAGCGACACTTTCATTCAATGAAAGGGAAATTAAGAACTATATTTAAAAAAATCCCGCAAGTGTTGATTTGTGGCATGTTAAACTGGTATAATCGAGATAGAGCGAGTCTCTATAGGGCAAAGTTTAGTAAACTTATCAACACAGAAAACTTTGAACCGTAGGACAGTCCTATCCAGTAACAAAGAATGAGAGGATAATTGAGAACTATGTTTGCGATGCCAGGGTTTGGTCATTTCTGTTGAACCAATAAACGTACTTATAAAATCCAGTAATTGAAATCACAGTTAGATGATAGCCACAGACCTTTTAAAGAACTTCTATGTCCATTACACCACATCCGGTAGGACCTCAGCGGTGTATTTTTGGAGCCTTTATATTCAGTTTTACTTGCTTTCGATATCTGTTTATTATATGGCGTTCGTATCGCGTTTGATATTTTCTTTTAATGTTTTCATTTTTTGCCAATGTAGTGTCAATAACAAGAACTGGCATGCATCTGAGGGATAAAATTTAAAAAATTAACAATAGATATGCCATATCAGCCAAAACAATGGACACCTGAATATAGCCAGAGAGTAATCGGTCGAAACGTTATGTTTGCAATAATGTCAATAACGACATGAGAACAATAATTTGAAATGATTTAAGTACATTAGCAAGTCTTCATCTCAAAAATGAAATGTAAAAAAATCAGTTAAAACATTTTATTGTGAAACTAGAATTGGATAAAAAAAAATACCGATAATTAGAAGAAAAGGTGTTGTTAGATAGATAGATAGATAGATAGATAGATAGATTGACTGATTGATTGATTATATATATATATATATATATATATATATATATATTTAAGTTATAAGGAACTTGGTAAACCGAATTGGTAAATCCAAAGAGGATGAAATCCTGAGAGCTTAATTTTTCCTCTCAATTCGTTGTTGGAAGTTTTACCTGATGATCCTGAATCCTTAAAAAAGGATTTAGGTGAAATAAATTATCGTAATGGTACCTTAAAGTGGTTTGTTTTTCATTACATATTTATTTATATATATATATATATATATATATATATATATATATATATATATATATATATATATATATTATTAGTAATCTTATAAGTATAAGAAATTATACTTGTTCGGAAAACATTCGGTGTCTTGATTTGCAAATAATCGAACCAATACCAAAGGGAAAAACGGCATAAAAAACGAAAGAGTCAAGAACTTGTACGTCAGCCGAAAATAACCGTCTACCATGCAAGTCCAAAGCCCAAAGAAAAAAAAAAGCGATACGAGGAAGCAAAAGAACTAAATAAAATGCCTAATACGGTAAGTAGAGCAGACCTAGTTAAACCTAAAGAGCCAGACAAACCTAAGCCAAGGTTTCACCTAAGCCAAGGTTTCACCTAAGCGGATCGTCAGGGCAGCCAGCTGGCTTCCCTGACGATACACTTAGGTGAAACCTTGGTAGGTTTGTCTGGCTCTCTAGGTTTAACTATATATATATATATATATATATATATATATATATATATATATATATATATATAAGCACTGGTCGGTTGTTTCGTACTATCTGGGACTCATCAGCAGTACGCATCACTTAAATTATATATATATATATATATATATATATATATATATATATATATATAGATAGATAGATAGATAGATAGATAGATATGTGCGTTATGTTGAGATATATTAATAAAATGCTGCACATATTTTTACAAGTGGGGAGCAGTTTGGAATACCTTCGAGTCGAGTAAACCAATTCTCCGTCAAGACGGTCTCCAACTGATGATATCTACAAATTTCAAGATGTGACTCGCAAGTTGCCTTGACTGTCTCATCTTTCAAGCCCTACAACGCTATTTACACCCATACTTCTCCCTGAGTACTCACCCTCATGAACAGAGATCTGCCATCCCCTAGGGGAGATCCCAAACTGGGTAAGATAAATGATCTAACAGGCAAATCTGTGATACTTAACCGGATATTTAGTGTAGCCCATGAGAAATATATACATATTAAGACAACAATACATGATCAGAAGCTATTCTTGGTTCGACATCGTAGAATTTATTATTATTATTATTATTATAATTATTATTATATGTTATGTTTTCTGCTTTGTATGCTGTAGAGCTGGGTTCAAACTATGGCCCTTAGGCCTTATACGAGAATTGCCAATTGACTGATAACACTTTTCTTAGTATATGAAAGGTTCCTTGTAGGGCGATCTTTTGCGCAACTTGTATGTTGATGCTACTGGGGAAACTGTTAGCAAAATTATCCAATCCTTTTCTCACGAGGCCCAGATTACTACTGGTAGTGTCTCAGTCTTCATTCAACACATCCTGTTAATCTTGATCTTCAAGTCCTACTATTTGAAAAATGTATCGATAATATTTATGGAGGTGCTTCTCTCAGACGGCACTGCTATGTCAATAGGTACACACTTCCTGAATTTCTTCTCTTTTATGAAAATATCAGGTCTGTTGGCTTTTATTTCCCTGTCAGTTTGAATTGGCATATCCCATAGGATAGTTACATCGTCATTTTGTCTCAGTGGTTTCGATTTTGTGCTTCTTGCATATCTTCCAGACCACATATGTCGCTACCTTATTATATCTGTGGTTATATATATATATATATATATATATATATATATATATACGCCTCTTTTCTTTAAATAATTGTTCTAGCCATTACCATAGAAATTTTGATTTTAATAATGAATATGCTTATAAAACGCGTAAAATTCAGAAATAAGTTATTCCAAAAAAATTTCGCTTGAAGAGGGAACAGAGCTTAGTACTTTAATTCAATTTAATTCAAATAATTATATTGAAGTTTTCAGCTCTTGTTTTGAAACATGAGAATTCTTATGTAGCGTGTTGGGATCATATTTTTAAATGTTGTGTCGTGGCACAATAGTAAAAATAAGAAAATCAAGTCGAGGTTGGTTTAAGGAACAAGTGTATTTAACATCACAGATACAAAGGTAGGAAACGGTACTACTCAGCTAGGAAGTTGTAGTACTGTCGCTGCTTACACCGGGTAGGTATTACTGGCACTATATATAGTGAGAACCGGTGTAATTCCCTTGTGTTAGAAGGCCGGTGTAACATTAAATAAATAATTATATTTATGCTCTACTTTTGTATCGAGCACTATCTTTTAAAAATAATAACAAAAATACTAAAGCACTTTTGATTATTTACCTAACGAGTTCTTTCCTGTTTTCTATATATTTTTCATATATATATATATATATATATATATATATATATATATATATATATATATATGTGTGTGTGTGTGTGTGTGTGTGTGTGTGTTATTATTATTATTATTATTATTATTATTTCCTTTGTTTTCTGTTGTGTACATCTTTCTTTCTGGGCCACGACCAGAGACCTAAGGTCAGAAATGGCATCATGACATTTTCCACTGAGCAATTAAAAAAAATTACATATATTTTCCACATAATTTACATAGTTGTGGGCTGTACTCATGGAATTTTTTTTTTATTTTTCTTTAAGGTATGGGCTATCGGGAATCCTTTTTGTGAGTCTTTTGGAATCTTTTACAATAGACTCATAGAAAGCGCCCAAAAGTAGCAAATTTTGGATGACTTCAACTTGGTATTTTATTTCGAGTTGGTCAAGGAATTTACAGTTTTAATGGAATCACCTTGAAATACCCTTTCCGCTTTCCAAGCAATCTTGTCATCTTAACTTTCAAATCAGTTTGTAATTTTCTCAATCATCTAATTTGCTATATTTGTATCATTTGCCATGGCAACATCAATAGTATGACAGTTCTTGTGGCAGCTCAATAATTATCCGGACGTTGATGGCAATCACGCTGTCTCTCTGACAATCATAGTCCCAGAATATCGGGAGCTTTCCAACTTTTTCAATTGTTCTCCGAAGCACATACTCGTATCATTTTTTGGCAACTTGGTACCCATACTTTCGACACAAAAATCAAGCTACATAAAGGCATATTTTATCATGGCGGCTCTTTTTTTTTTTTTTTTTTTTTGAGCTAGCCTTTTACAATCACTGATAAAGTTAGTCATATTCTCAGAGTGTTCACCACAAAGCCGACATTTTGGAGTATTTGGTATTTTTAGGGATTTATAGTAAGGGCTTAGTCTTATGCTGCAATTATCAAATTTGGTATCGTACATTGGTATAATCAATTGATTTTCTTTTTTTGTAAGAATTCAGGCCCAAGCAAGGCGGAAAACCACCAGCACGCAAAGGGTTTCAGAGTAGGAGCGAGAACAAAGAGGAGTGGTAGAAGAAAGGAGTGAAAGAGGAAAGAGGAAAGAGACGGTTAGGGGATAGATCAGGGCATCTGGAGACGTCGATTGACATTACATTTGAATAGTTGGAGATTATAGTTATCAGGAAAACAAGAAATGGGGAGGGAGTTCCACAGGCGAGAAGTGCGAGACATGAAGCTATTGGAGTAGAAGTGACGGATACATTTAACAGTTTCGACAATGAAAGGGTGGGAGCGATATGCCAGCCTAGTTGAGCGCTTAAATTCACGATGTATGGGAACCAGCGAAAGCAGCGCACCGGAGCAGTTACCGTGAAAGTATTTGTAAAAAAGACAGAGGGAGGCAACGGCACGTCTGTGAGAGAACGGCTGCAGACGATATGTCAGATCAGAGCCAATTACATTGCATATCCGTCTTTGGATTTTATCAAGAACCTTGAGATAAACAGAAGGGTCTCCAGACCATATATGGCAGCAATACTCCATGCAAGAGCGAATGGTTGATTTGTAGATTTGAAGGATCGACTCCGGTGAGAAAAATTTCCTGACGTGGCACAGGGAGCCAACTTTCCTCGCGGTGGATGAAGCTATTGACTCAATATATTCATTTCATCTCAGTTCAGCAGACAATGTAAGACCGAGCAGTCGCAGAGAGCTGCTTTCGTTTAGTTGAGCGTCAGACATTCTAATGAGAGGCAGGGATGGTTCATTCTGGTGAGTAATAGAGAGCGGTTTTGTTTTTGAGGCATTAAAGTTAACCAGCCAATATCTGCCCCAGTCGACATCCGATTGGAGGGTTTTTTTCAAGACAAATGGCCACATTAGTTTTGTCGGCGATATGATGTCAACTAGATTTCATTCATTCTGATGGCCTGCTGTCATAGTGCAAATATGAGGGCTTCTGATTCTCTAGTTATAAAACAAACAACTCAAGAACTTTCAAGAGAATCCTCGCAGATTCATTGATGGCAGTTGTCTGGAGGTCTACAATATTGGTCTCTATTGCAATTCTCCCTCAGCACTCTTTCTGTTTTCTAGGTGATGTTCCAAGCGCAACCATTACTATAGGATTTACTCTGTCATTTTACATTGCCTTTCCAACTCCCTAGCGAGATCCTGGCATTTTTCAATCGTTTCGGTTTTTTGGAGTCCACTCTTGTATAGTATGGAACAGCAAAATCAATAATTTAACAAAGCCGAAAGTATGGGGCACCTTGTGAGGATTGAACTCACTACTCAGTCATAATTGTTCTAGCAAAACAAGCTTGCTAACCATTACACCAAGACACGTATTTTCTAAGCGTAGCTTAGATGTGGCACAAGGCCGAAAGTATGGAGCACTTAGTGAGGATCGAACTCACATTTCAGTCATAACTGATCTAGCAAGATAAGTTTGCTAACAATTACACCACACCGAGGTACCCAACATTATCATTTATACTTTTATGCAACTCTTAATCATAAAGACAGACATAATGTCGAAATAGTGGTAAACATTAAAAAAAAAATATATAAACGAACACACACACACACACACACAAACAATCTGGGTTTTAAGTATAACTCGATATGAGTTGTCCCCCTTTCATTCTGGCGACAGAATCGTGTTTTATCGTGTTTTCAAATTGATTTCATGCAAAAACAATTGTGTTTTTCCTATTTTTGGCGCTGTCAGAACCACCGCAAGATAATTTTACGCAGTCCTGTGAAGTTTTGTTGAAATCGGTTGAAAAATGTTGGAAACCCTATCCAATATATAAACGTGTACACACACACACACACACACACACACACCCACACACACACACAAGCAATCTGCGTTTTATAATAAGTAAGATTGTTGTTATTATTATTTTTGTTATTTTATTTCCTTTGATTTCTGATGTCTACTCATTTTTTTCCGGGTCCCGCCGAGGGACCTAAGGTTAGAAATGGCATCATGATATTTTCCACTGAAAAAAAAATTGTTTTACATGGACAAAGCCCTTCGTAAGGTGTGGGCTGTAATCGTGAGAACATTTTTTGTATTTCTTTAAGGCATGGGCTTCCACAAATGCCTTCAATTAGTCTACTGGAATCTTTTCCAACCAATCTGAGGGCTCCAACTACAACGGGGATTATTGATGTTCCCATGTGCCACATTTTTGAGATTTCGATTTCAAGGTCCTTGTATTTTTATAGCTTTTTGAAGATCTCCAAAGATACATTGCAGTCCACAGGTACTGCCATATCAATAAGGACGTATTATTATTATTATTATTATTATTATTATTATTATTATTATTATTATTATTATTATTATGTATATTAAACTGATTATGAATGTTTGCGTAATTTAAAAAAAAAATGGGTTGGTTCGAATATAGGTGAAGGCAGTTGTGGTCGACAGTCAAAACTAATATGGCGTTTTTGGGGTTTTTTTTTCTTTTTTTTTTTTTGCATAGATGACAGCGCTGTTAGTGTTGGTGTTGGTAGTTTGGGTATTTTTCGAACGTGTCAGTTCCATGGATGACAAACCTTGATATCTTTTCCGAAAATTTTTGTTTGTGAGAACAGTGTAGATTAGAGGTGTCAGACCAAACTACTGTTCAAATCGTCTAGCCTGCTTATACCTCACCCTGCGCTTCACCTGCGTGTCTCAATCGATACCTCGCCGTCACCTACAACCCATCCAGGCCCGTGAGAACATCCTCAGCAGGTAAAAGCTTGTCACATCCTTATCTACGGGGTTTTTCTCACCACTTGTACCGACCTTCACTTAACTGGCGCTCTTACTCTTCCTGTGGCTTCGTGACATCATGCGTCCATCAGGTGATATCTTCTTGAGCGTTTATCTATGGAAAATAAACCTCTTTCCCACACGCACATCAACTCCCTCCAACACACCCACACTTCCCCCTCTCTATCTCCAGCTTCCCCCCCTCTCTCTCTCTCTTTAGTTTCTCCCCCTTCTCTCTTTTTATATTACCCTCTCTCTCTCTTCTTCTCTCGTTTCCCCTCTCTCTCTCTTCTTCTCTCGTTTCCCCTCTCTCACTTATTTACTTCGCTATGGGATAACGATTAATGTACTCGTCTGACAAACCATTACCAACGTATTTTCAGTTCGATTCTCACTGAGCATTATACTTTTTTGTGCCTCGTGTACTCTCAGGACATAAGGCTATCATAGCTCTCCACAACTTCCGGTCCCTTGTAGCTCTTAATAAACTTTTTTTTTTCTATTTCTGTTTAGATCCCTTCTCCATCAATTTTTTCAAGCTCATTAAATATGTAATGCATAGTCATCCTCAGTCCCTCTTGCCCTCTGCCTTTCTTGTGAGTATCAGATTTTCCAAACCGTCTTTCTTCATTATATGCCCTATAAACCTCAACTGTCTCTTCCATATATTAAATATAAGTTTCCTGTTTGTTTCCATTTACTCCAAAACTTCGTCGTTGCTCACATGCTCAATCTACGATATTCCCAACATCCTTCTGTAGAACCACATTTCTGCTGTTTCCGGTCTCCTCTTCATCTTCAAGAAGAGTACTCACTGCTATACAGGAGGACAGATATCATACAGCAGTTTAGTACTCTTTTTCTCGTTTCTAGCGAAATGTCCCTAGTTCTTAGTAGCCTGTTTAGCTTTTAGAATGCTTGCTTCCTTGGTCATCCATACATTTTCGGATGTCAGTGTCTAGTCTAATCGAAGTTTCGTACTCTTGAATCTATGATAAAAAGATAGGTTGGAAAAATAATTTATTTGTTTCCGAAGCGATAGTCAAGTGTTTAGAATAAGCGATATGTTAGAAAAAATGGGCAGGTTACAAAATATATGGATAATATTAGGTTGGTGCAAAAATAATATCGTTTTTTGACGTATTTTTTAACGTCAAAAAAACGATATTATTTTTGCACCAACCTAATATTAGGTTGGTGCAAAAATGATGACGCAATAATGTCGTTTTTTTGACGTTAAAAAATACGTCAGAAAACGACATTATTACATCATTATTTTTGCACCAACCTAATATTAGGTTGGTGCAAAAATGATGACGCAATAATGTCGTTTTTTTGACGTTAAAAAATACGTCAGAAAACGACATTATTACATCATTATTTTTGCACCAACCTAATATTAGGTTGGTGCAAAAATGATGACGCAATAATGTCGTTTTTTTGACGTTAAAAAATACGTCAAAAAACGACATTATTACATCATTATTTTTGCACCAACCTAATAAAATAAACTGGGCTGTTGGCTAAAATAATAGTGAAAAGATTGGGAAAAATATAAAAATTGAATTAGCCGTGAAGGACCGTTTACTCCGAACGTATGTGTATATATATTTTTTGTGTCTTGTTTGAATGTAACGTTTATCAAGCAGCACTTACAAAATCCTTATTACTAAGTGGTGATTTCAGCCCTCAGTGGGTGTAATACATTTTTATACCGAATAAGTGTTCCGTAGGGAATTGTTATATTGGTGGAAATTGTTCAACTTATAAAAAATAAGTTTATAAGATAATAAACTGTGAAAAATAATCGTGACACGTTGAAAACTATTTGAAAAATATGAAACGTGCCAGATCAAATAAATGCATAGAAGGGTTATATATTAGGTTGGTGCAAAAATAATGTCGTTTTTCTCGCATAGTAAGATATGTGAAAAAACGACATTATTTTTGCACCGACCTAATATTATATGAGAATATTTTTCGGGATTTCGCTGTCATAATTTAAGGTTGCGTGTTACACATGAGATCGTATTATATGCGAATATCTATATATACAGAGTGTCGAAAAATTTGACGTCATTAATCAAAGCAATTATCTTGAAAACTGCTAAGTTTAGCTCAATGAAATTGAACAGTTTACGTGTTGAACATCATGAGTTTATTCTGGGGCCCGATTTTATAAGTTCACTATGTTCACCGCCTGTGACACGGCGCATGTCAGGTCGATAGTTAAGCTCTTGCCAAACACGTTGTAGCATGTTTCTGGTAACATTTTCCAGTGCGGAAGTGATTCTCCGCTTGAGTTCATCGATACTAGCAGGAAGAGGAGGGACATAGACCAATGTCTTCACATATCCCATAAAAAGAAATCACACCGGGTTAGGTACGGTGACCACGGCACCCATTTCATCAGAAAACTGTCTTCATTTCCAACACGCTCGATCCATCACTCAGGCAGATTCTCACTGAGATAACAAAAATAAAACATTAAATATATAATCTTGAACTGTTTCTATGCATTCTGTGAAAATTTGTGGTTATTTCAACAAGAATTGCCAAAATTATTGACCTACAAAATGATGTCAAATTTTGGGGGACACTATATATATATATATATATATATATATATATATATATATATATATATATATATATATATATATATATTCTTACACGTTTCATTAAATAAATATAAATAAATATATATATATATATATATATATATATATATATATATATATTATGCAGTGTTACATTAGAACATGCAGATATCCACTACAAAATTGAACATTTTTGTTTCAACGTCAAAAAAAAGAAAGCCAGTTATAAACGTCTCATCAGGTAGGGAATCTCGGCATTATTAAAATAAAAAAAATTAACGGTGTTACTAATATAATAAAATTAATGTTCTGAACGCAGTAATCTTACTGTCCATTCTTCTACACTTTGATATATATATATATATATATATATATATATATATATATATATATATATATATATATATATATATATATACTACAGGCAAAAGTTTGGGACCACCTTGCATTAAAAAACACTTTAAGATGAAATATTTTTTTTAATTAAAAATAGAAATATCTACAGGGTATTTGCTTTTATTTTGAGAAAAAAAAATAGGCATTTAACTGTAAAATATTTAGGCAACAACGGCATATTTTCGTCAATAAAATAGCTACCTGCTTTAATTACTGCATTTCAATTTCATGCTATCTTTTTTAACAGTTTTTTTCAATTAGTTTGCAGATCTACCCAAACATTCATCATGCACAGAAAAAAGCTTGCTCTTACGCTTTGGGTATTCTCTTTAAACTCTTCTATCCAATTCATCCCATACTAATTAAATAAAAAAAAGAGTGAGAGAGATAGAGAGAAAGAGAGCTCAGAATATTGTTCTAAATTGTTAAAATTACCTCGATTTAAAAAAATCGAGGTAATTTTAACAATTTAGAACAATGTTTTGGAGTTTTGTCTTGTTGAAAAGTGATCTCTTTCCAATTATACGTAAACTAGATATATTTGCAAAATCGAATGATATTTCTTGTTTTTTAGGGGGTTTTTTTTCATGATTTGATTCACCTGAATCATATCTGCGGCATTTTTCGCAACTTTAAAAAATCTACTATATAATGTTTCTTATACAAAATATTCTTAATTTGGCAAAATGTATTGTGAACGAACGAATCCAAATTTGAAATTTTCAGTAGTAAGAACAGCCTGGAGAAAAAGTAAAAAAATAAAAGCAAATACACTGCAGTTATCTCATTTTAAGGTGTTTTTATTTTTTTAAAAATACAGGGTTGTCCCAAACTGTCTGTCATGTATATATCTACGTAGAACATCAACCAAGCTATGAGTTCATCTCTAAATCACAGTAATGTCGCATAGTGAAATATGTATCCACTTATGTCCACATCTAAACGCAAACCTACATTCAGCTTCAGTTGAACACATGTACTTAGGAGTCTATTTACACACCTTATCATTTCCGTTGTATTACAAATAGGTGTATGAACTTTGACCCTCTTGATTTCGGCGAAAAGAAAAGCAGCTGACTTCGTTATCAATTTTCAAATTTAAATCTATTTCCCATTATCTTCCCACACACCATCTTTCCCCAGACATTTAACTTTTTTATTCTCGATCTTTTAGAAAAGGAAAGATACACTGCAGATACATATAAATACACACATATATATATATTGGGTGTAACAATAAGAATGCGTCTTTCTCTCTCTCTCTTTCTCTCTCTCTCTCTCTCTCTATATATATATATATATATATATATATATATATATATATATTCTGTATTTAGGCAGAAATCCTTCATTTATGCATGTTTCATTAAAAACGACAGGTACTACGGTTAAGCTTTTTATTTAATTTTTTTTTTTTTTGTGTGTGTTCGAACAAGTGCGTGCTTTCTTTTTTGGACAAAAGTGTGTAGAAACTGTCCAAATGTTCTATAGATCCAAGCACTTTCGGCTATACTTTTAGACATTATCAAGGATGATTTTATTTTTTTCAGTTTAATTGAGTGTGTGCGTTTTGTGTATGTTTTTATTGTGTTACAGAAATGTTTTATTTTCCGAACACGGTCAGCACATTGTGGCCTAGTTCATAGTTAATATTGTTAAGAGTTGTTTTTTTTTTCTTTTTTATTCTTAGGGTTTCCATTATATTTAATCATTTTTTACATGTGTTTGAGGTTATTATGTTTGTGTTTTCTACTAGTATGTTTTGAATGGAGTCTGGTAACTTTGTGTGTGCGTGTTTTAATGTGTTCTAATAGAGCTCTTGTCAGATAGGTGTGACGTAAGGCGTCTGTATAGGCATATAGTTGTGTGACCGATGTAATTATTTATGAGTTTGGTTTGATCAGGAACACGTTTCCTTAAGGGGCATTTGAACTCAAAGATAATGTTCGTTCTTTGTAAGTTTGACTTAACTGGTGTGTTGTTATTTTTGAGGATAAGGTTGTCTGCCTTAAATTTTTTATAATAGATAATAAATTTGATTTTTTTTATTCGGGTCAATTCGGATAATGTATGTCTTTATAATATTTCTAAATGGAGATTCATCTTGTTTGTAGTTAATGTGCATTTGTTTTTTGTAGAAGGTATTTATGTAATTTTTGACTGTATGTTCACTATCGTTGTTCGTCTAATTTGGTGATCTCTAATGTGGCTAGGGAAGTCATTGTTAATTAGTGTCTGTTTTACATTATTAAGTTCTTTAAGGAAGAGTAGTCGAGAAGATGAATTCTCGTGTGCTCCTTTTAGGAAGTTTTTTATGTATTTTGTGTCTGAGCGTGCATTCACTTTTAAAATAAAGGTGGCAAGGGTTTCTGCTAGGCGACTTGTAGGTTTCAGTGAGGGCCGTCCTTCTTCAAACCTTGTAGACTGGCGCTATATAATCATAAACAAAAAACTGTACCAAATAACATAAATGACATCACTTGAGAACTTTCGACAACGGCAGGAACGAAAAATGAAGAGCACATATAACTCAAAGAGAAAATAATGACATATTCAAGATTTTGGTATTCTACACTGTTTCAAGCAAAATTTTAGAAAGGAATCCGTCATCAATACTGGAAATATAATATTTAAACAGGTCTGTAAACCTAAAATATATGGCCGCAACGTAGACGATATTTCTATTTTAGCAAATAACACTAAAAATAGATACACTTAAGACCACATTGGAGAAAAACTCTGTCCTTAACTTTACTTATGAACTTAGTGAAAAAAAACAAAAACAAAAAAACCTCCAATTCTTGGATGTTTTCGTAGAATATAGCAATAACACTTTTTATCAGTTCATTATAGCAGAGTTTCATGGATGTAAGAATTGTACAATGTAATTGTATCTAGGATAGATTATGAATATATTATTATTTTATTTCCTTTGATTTCTGGTGTTTACTCATTACTTTCAGGGTCCCAACCAGAGAACTAAGGTCAGAAGGTCAGGCATCGTGGCATTTTCAACTGAGCATTTTTCCGGAAGATAAAGCCCTTGATAAGGTTTGAATAATTTATTTAAAGACAATTTGATATACGTACAACCTTAATTTCCGTACAGACAATTATTTTTATTTCATGGGTAGTTACTTTCGCTTATTCAATCAAAAATTTTTGTCGTACAAAAAAATTTGTCGCAAAAAAAAAAAAAAAAAAACCGTTAAAATCGCCAAAAATAATGACAGTTATAAAATCTTGGTAATCCAAAATTTCAGGATTGCGAATCCGGATCCGGACCGGAAGGTTTTTAATTTTTTCGGCCTGATTCCAAAATTGTATATGTTGGGCTACGCCTTCTAGGAGTAAACTTGATAACACAGAAAATTTTATTTTGAAATACTGTAATTTGAAAAAAGTATTTTTTTTTCATTTGAACATGAGTTATTGAAAGTTACAGAGTTGAAAACCTTTAATTACTTTTTATCAGTAGAAGTTAAGATAGCGGAATCCAAAAACAATGGCAGTAATGAAAAATTAGAAATCGAAAATTTCAGTATTGCAGGTCCGGATCCACCCCAGAATGTTTTTAATTTGCTCACGTAGTTGGCCTGATTCAAAAATGGTATGATAATTGGGGCTACGGCATCTAGGAGTAAAGTTAAAAAGTTTGACAGAGCGACACATTGACATTCATATATATATATATATATATATATATATATATATATATATATATATATATATATATATATATATATGTGTGTGTGTGTGTGTGTGTTTGTGTGTGTGAAGAAATATAGTTTTAATGTGTGCTATATTTATGAGATAAAGTTAATATTGAAGTCAGTCAACACTCAGAGGCGACAAGCTGTTTCATGTTCGATTGCGTCTAGCGTGAAACAGCCTGTCACCTCTGAGTGTTGACTTCAATGTTCACTTTTATACACACACACACACACACACACATATATATATATATATATATATATATATATATATATATATATATATATATATATATATATATATAGTTATGTTAAGGTTACTGCATCTTTTGAAACATAAACTTGTTAAACAAAAATAAAGGTTTGCAAAACTATATTGCTTGATTCCGACAAATTCACGCACACACACACACATACACATAGATTCAACCACACACACGCACACACACACATCTATATATATATATATATATATATATATATATATATATATATATATATATATATATATATATATTTGCTCTACTTTGTATTGAACACTCTTTTAAGAATATTAATTTTGGTTATTGCAATTTATTCCGTATACACCAATACTATACTTTGATATATATATATATATATATATATATATATATATATATATATATGTAAGTATGTATCTGTGTGTGTGTGTGTGCGTGTGTATTCCATTAGAAAACAAAGTTCAGTTGACTTATCTGACCGACCGACTTCAAAATTTTCGCATCAAAATATTTTTTTTTTCCCCAGTAAGTTTCAACTGGTACAAGACCCGAGGACACTCGAAATAGAGGGTGACGCTAACGGGTAGATAACTGTTAAATGTAGATTTGAACTGATTAAGATTCCACAGAGCTATGGTTCGTGGGAAGAATCTGTTTGAGTGGGACTTCTCGACGATGCAATACGAAGGAAATGTCGGTCGTTCGCTACAATGTAAGTGGCATGACGGGCCTTAGCCGTGAATGCTTAGACCTGAACGAACCAAGGAATATAGTTCATCCGAGCACTTTCCAGTGTATTAGGTTGGTGCAAAAATAATGACGTAATAATGTCGTTTTTTGACGTATTTTTTAACGTCAAAAAACGACATTAATACGTCATTATTTTTGCATCAACCTTATAGTATCCATAGAGCAGTAAGATGCTCGCCACTAACCGCCTGTGAGATCAGGACGAAATGTTCGTAAAATTAATAGGAATTACGCTTATCTTACGTCAGGGTTTCGTTAAAAACAAATATATTTAAATTTAGAATTAGTTAAAATGTCTTTTGTTTTTGTTTTTTTTGGTTAATATAAGTAAATATACATATGTAAAATATCCGTATATTTTAAAGGATTTTATGTACATAATTTGGCCACTACTGCAAATCTAACAATCACATAATACACAATATTCGTTAGTTATCTGTTTGTTTATTTTTCGACTTAATTAAGTATAGATACAACATTTACGGCCGTATCACGTTGAAACACCGCTTCCCGTACGATCACCAAAGTTAAGCAATTCATATTATGACGAGTGACCACTTGGGAATGCCAGATGTTGTAAGGCAAGCTTGAATGTGCGGCTGTTGTAGTGGATAACGGCTCGGAATTTGAAATCGGAGAGCCGAGTTCTAATTAATGTCGGGTTCATTGTTATTCATTTGCACGCAAATGCCCTTGGCAAAGGTATGAATCCATCTCTTCTCCCCCCCCCACACCAGTCATGAATTAATTAGTTAGACTTTTATCATTAAATCAAAACAAATCCGTACAATCTAAAAATATTATCCGTTTTAAATAATCTGCGATGGGTTGATAATCCATAAAAAACAAATCAATCTATATAGGTTCAATTTATTTCATTATCTTATATTTCTGACTAGAAAAGAGCGCAACATCTGGCGTGAAGAACGGTTAGAACAAATCCAGCGCGCTCAAAACATCGGTCACGTTGACTTGTGACTTTGTGGCAGCACGACCATCGACGTGCAATGCCATCTACCCAATTTCGCTCACGAGGTTTGCTTAATCTGTACTATGGATTTTCGGATAAACGTGATCACCTTCTAAGCCGATAACATCAAGAAGTCACCTCCCTGACAAATCAACATTCGAACCCGGGTCTCATGGTCGGAAAACGACTGCCCTAACCACTAGTTCATGCGGACAAATAGTCAATAACTAAAGATATATGTGTGTTTTCGTGAAACCTTTAGAAAAAAAAAATTGTAAAATATTTATTTATTTATTGTTAATCATTTCACCTGAAGCAAACCAGTCAGTGAGTCACAAGTGGTTACTGAGTGTGAAAAAATAAGAAAAGACAGAAACTATATTAGGGAGCGAGAACATTAAAAGAGTAATTATGAAGACAGTGGATAACGATTGACACTGCATTACAATTTTGGAAGATCAAACTTGGCTGGAAAGCATTCAGCCAGAAGCGAGTTACACAGGCGAGAAGTGCGAGAAAATAAACTGTTAGCGTAGAACTTACAGTTACATCTAGCCAATTCAACAGTGAATTGATGACACCTCGTCGCCAATCTTGTACTTCACTCAAACTCATAAAGTCTACGTATCATAACGATGCGTTCATCCAAACATTTATCATGCAAGTAATTAATAGAAAAGACACGGGGAAGCAAAATTACGGCGGTGGAAAATATCAAATTTATCCCAATAGAAAGCGGAGAGAAGGCTTTTCAAGATAGAGATTTATTGTACAAACGGTTATGATGTATGGCATGAGATATGAATAAGAGATTAGAGGGTAGAATCTGGAGATTATGACGATAGGAAGGATAGAAAAAGGGTTAAGATTTTAGCATTCAAAGATAGTATCCGCGATGGATGTGTTTTCTCTCTCTCTCTCTCTCTCTCTCTCTCTCTCTCTCTCTCTCTCTCTCTCTCTCAAAATATCAGTAATTTAAAAAAAAAATAAAAAAATAAAATATAACCGGAACTTTTTTTTTACATTTAGAATGTGGGTGAAATTCGTCTCTATGAAAGGTGTATCCTCACAGTAAATGCCTGAACTGGTAGAGCTAAGGTATGAATCCTTTTTGAACATTTGCTATTAAAAAAAAACGGTACAGTATCGATAGTTTTAAGACGTTGTACTTGCGAGAAAGAGATTACAGAGTGGATAAGATGTCTTCCTCAAAAAAAAGAAAAGGATTAGAACGATATCGAGGCTGGAAAATAAGAATTGATCAGCCTCAGCCCAGATAGAACAGCAATACTCCATTTTTTGGTCTAATCTGACTCGTGTAACAATCTAAAGCATGACAGAAGGAGACAGTTATTTCTTGGAACGATAGAATAAGTCAACCATTCTTTTTTCCCTTCTTTTTAATCATTTCACTCCAAGCAGGCAATAAAGACAGGAGATAACGATTGACATCGCATTTAAATTTTTAAAAAATGAGGGAAATTGACAGAGGAAGCAAGAAGCCGGAAAAGATTTCTACATTCGAGAAGTACGAGAAAAGAAACTGTTAGCATAGAACTTATGGTTATATCTAGTAGATGCCACTGTAACTTGACGAGCCATTTTATCGTTACAAAATTATCTACCTCAGGTTTATTTTATTATTATTAAATCCTTTACTACTGGACCATTATATTATTATTACATCATCTATATCCGGACTATTTTATTAATATTAAATCCTCAACTTCCGGAAAATCTTTATTACTATTTCATCATGTATTTCCGGACCATTTTACCCTCCCTAGTTTAGAGAATTCTTTGGTACCTAAGCCACTACAAGTTTTAGAAAATGGAGAGGGTACCAGTATCTGAAATTTCAGTGTTCAGGGTGAGAGGCAAATCGACCAGACATAATTGTGAAAAATCTTGTCGAAAACATCTGCCGTCTGATAAATGTTGCAGCTTCACCCGACATAAAAAAAATGCATCACTGAAAACGTTTGAGAAACTAAATAAATACAACGAATAATAAAAATCATTAGAATGTTAGATCTGCAATTATTGGCGTTTGTGGAATTATATAAAAAGAGGTAGACAAATATGTAGAACACATTCTTGTGAGTCAAAATATATATGGATTGCAAAACTCATACTAATATGTACTTATATTTTGTCTAGATTTCTCTCCATGCAATGACTCCTATTCCTTTGATTTTTCATCTTCTGAGACAAAAATATTCTGACTATTGAAGTCTCTGGTGAGACTTGGGTACAACCCGTACAGCACAAAACAAATGCAAACCAAAATAATAATAATAATAATGATAATAATAATAATAGAAACAAAAGCCAATAAGGGAAATAAAAGCCAACAGACCTGATATTATCGTAAAAGACAAGAAATTCAGGAAGTGTATTCTTATTGACAGAGAAGTACCATCTGAAAGAAACACCTCCATGAAAATTATCGAGAAATTGTCCAAATACAAAGACCTGAAGATCGAGATTAACAGGATGTGGAGAATGAACACTGAGACTGTACTAATAGTAATCGGAGCTCTGGGCCTCGAGAGAAAAGGAATGGGCAATTTTAATAACAGCGTCCCTGGTAACCTCAACATACAAGTTGCCTAGAAGATCGCCCTACTAGGAGCATCGCATATACTAAAAAATTGCTATCAGTTTAATGAAAATTTTCCTATATGTTCTAAGGACCATACATTGGACCAAGCTCTACAAGATACAAAGCCGGAAACATAGCATACAGAAATAATAATAATAATAATAATAATAATAATAATAATAATAACAATAATAACCAAACATTGGAAATCAGAAGACAATGAAGGAAGCAGTGAGAGTAATATGAGACTTTCATTTCACATTCTAGTTTCGTCTGCCACACCTGCAGAAGAGAGTGCCATGCAAAGATTGGCATATTAAGCCGCTCAAGATGCTGTTCTTTCAAAGCAAACAGCCTAAAAGAAATATTCGAAAATATTAAAATTATAACAATCCTGAAATCAGCTGGATCATACCTGAAAATATAAAAAAAAGTCCATTTCTCCTAAATATAAACCAAAATAAATTGATTTTAGCATAAAATGATTCTAAAGAGATGATATGCCATTACAAATCCAATTAAACTTAAAGATTTCTGTTATCAAAAAGACTGAATGTTTGATCAAAGACAGCGCTACGATCCTTTCATGAGATAAATGGATGCCGACGTAATAATAATAATAATAATAATAATAATAATAATAATAATATTAATAATAATAATAATAATAATAATATTAATAATATTAATAATAATAATAATATTAATAATAATAATATTAATAATAATAATAATAATAATAATATTAATAATAATAATAATAATAATAATAATGAGAAAGAAGAAAGTAAGTGACATAATTTCTTCAAATATTTTGAACCAATTAAAGAAGTGCGCGTTTTAAGAAAAGACACAATGTTTAACAAGGTTTCGATAGTAGGTCATCTTCAGGTCGTTTAAAAATTGCATACAAGTATAAAAACATAAATACAATGTTGTATATTTCTAAAGAATTGGTAAGGAATTATAGAAAATGCTTTCCTTATATTTTTTGGTTTTTCTTCTTGTTCGTCTTTTTTTTCCTTCCCGAATTAAAAAAAAAAAAGTTCTATCTAAAGTTTTTGTAGTTTTGAGCTTTCTGACTTCAAAGTTTGGCCAAACATGTTTTTTAATCGTTTTGCCCGAAGCAAGGCGATAATGCCACTACGACTCAGGGAATTACAAGGAGTGAAAGAGAATAAGAAGACTTTAGTGAGGAGGAGTGAGGAAAGGACAATAATGAAACAGGGTTCAGGGTGATATAAGATGGCGATTGACGTTGCATTCTGATTTTTGAAGATTGTTCTGTGCAGGAAAGCAAGAAATAGGAAGTGAGTTCCACTGGCGAGATGTGCGAGAAAAGAAGCTGATAGAATAAAAGTTCCGGTGAGACCTACTTGCCAATCTAGTAAAACGCTTAAATTCATTTAGTCGAGCCACCGGAGAACATCAGAACAGTTCCCATGAAAATATTTGAAGAAAAGACAGAAAGGAGTGACGTCAGATCGGCGGGAAAATGACTGAAGTCGAGATGCCTACAGAAAAATGTACTTATATATTTATATAGTGTTGGTGTTAAATGGAGATTTTTGGAAAAAAAAAAGAAAAAAAATTTAGTGGTCATATAAGGCGATACAGAGAAAACATCCCACGTGTTATAACTAAAAAACAAAACAAAAAAAATTAAGTGGTCATATAAGGCGATACAGAGAAAACATCCCACGTGTTATAACTAAAAAACAAAACAAAAAAAAATTAAGTGGTCATATAAGGCGATACAGAGAAAACATCCCACGTGTTATAACTAAAAAACAAAACAAAAAAAAATTAAGTGGTCATATAAGGCGATACAGAGAAAACATCCCACGTGTTATAACTAAAAACAAAACAAAAAAAAATTAAGTGGTCATATAAGGCGATACAGAGAAAACATCCCACGTGTTATAACTAAAAAACAAAACAAAAAAAAATTAAGTGGTCATATAAGGCGATACAGAGAAAACATCCCACGTGTTATAACTAAAAAACAAAACAAAAAAAAAATTAAGTGGTCATATAGGGCGATCCAGAGTAAACATCCCACTGGTAATAATTAAAAATAAAAAAAATATAAGTGGTCATATAGGTCGATAGAGAGAAAACATCCCTCGGGTTATGACTAAAAAAAAAGAAAACTTAAGTCGTCATATAGGGCGATACAGGGAAAACATCCCATGGGTTATAACTAAAAGAAGAAAAGAAAAACGAGAATTGCAGAGAGAACATTTTTATCCCCAGTTGACGAAATCTGAAAAATGAAGAGGATCTACGCTACTTCTAGCAAAGTCATCTAATCTTTGGAATTCGGGAGACAATAACAAAAATCCTATCAAATGCTATCAATTAAAAGATATTACTAATCATGAGTCTTTATTATCGCATAAAAGCATATTCAAGCATTATATACATGCAAAAATACAATTATCTATAATAACGGGGAAAAAACGATAAAAAAAAAAGAATCCTGTATCTCGAAGATGATAACTTTGGGGCTATCAGAAATCTTCGTATCAAAACCTACTTGAACATCATTTTTATTCAAAAGTTATCTGAATTGATTCTCTTTATCTTGTGTCTTATAATGTCATAAAATCAATCAAATGCTTCCAGTATTCGACCGTAAACCGAGCGAAAGGAAAGTTTTTTTGTTTGTTTTTTTTACCAAGAGAATTGTAACTCTTATAGCAATAACTCGGGTGACTTACCACAACTTTGTAACAGTGACTTCCGCCATTGCAGGAGTACAAAGTGCAAAAACGACACGACAAGAAAGAAATAATCTTACAGGAAAAAAAATAATATTGAAAGTTAAGTGTTGTAGTTTAAATTCTTTCTTTCTTTTGTTTTTAAATCAGTTACCTACTTCAAAATATGCCGCTTTGTGTTCCCCTTCTAAGTTTCTGTACCCATCTGTATGAACCGGGTTTTGGTACGTCAAAACATACATTCATTATACACATGTATGTGTGTGGGTGAGTGCACGCTCATAAATCAGCAGTTTATTTTACACAAAAATATGTTTCAGCATAATCACTTTTTTGTCAATGCACTTAATACAACGCTTCTCCATTTTTCACATAGAGCATTATACAGTGACACTTTCAGGTAACAATCAGCGGATAAATTACGTGCTAAAGGCTATTGATGCTTTCTAATGAACTCATATCTACCGATCTCCCTTCCTCCCTTCATCTATCTATCTATCTATCTATCTATCTATCTATCTATCTATGTGTATATATATATATATATATATATATATCTTCTTCCTGATGTCAGTCTATCTCAGTCCGTTTAGATCTATCTATCTATCTATCTATCTATCTGTATGTATGTATGTATGTATATCTGTATGCATGCCTTTCTATTTTCACTATTGATTGCATAGATGAAACATTGTACAGTGAAAATCTCAGATTAAAACTCAGACGATAGCTACTAGTCAAGACTTACCGATTCCTTCTAAAATCAATGCCGCCATTAATTTTCAAAATAAATCAGAAAACTCCATTGTTAGTTTTCTTTTTCGAAATATCTTCTGAAAGTATCATAAGCGGAAAATGTCTATAGGCCCTATTCCAGAAAATAAGTACAAGCGGAAATAAAATATTGTTCATTTAATATCCGAACAACATAAAATGTTTGCAGTTTGTTAATAGATCTAAAACAGACAAAGATTCCTCTTAAGAGAAGCAAATAATTACGTATAGGATCAGAAATCTTTAAAACTGAAAATCTGATTTAGCGCCCCCCTCTGAATATGATTTACCCCACTACTTTTAACATCTGCATTACTTCCCAAATTTAGCATCTAATTCCGCCTCCACGCACTTTTTTTTTTAATTTTGTAGTGCCGTGCTTGGCAGAATGTTGATCTGAGCATTTTTTATAAAGAGACAAGATCTTTAAACTACGGAGATTGGGTTGCATCTAGTCGGCTCAAATTTTTTAGCCAGGCTAAATCAACTTGAAACATTGAAATGAATGTCGTACTTTTCTAACCAACAGTCAAGAAAGTTTTTATTTTATTAGAGATTTTACAAATATTTGACATTTTTAAACACAGATTACTTCTAAGTCATTTTTTTCGACATTTTTGTTTTTACATAATTGCAGTGTTCACTGGATTTGTATCATAACAGGCTGATTAAAATCAAACTTAGACATTTGTATATTCAGTTATGTGCCATGCGTGATACACGCTTAGGCGATCATGTATCTTTCGACACATGACTGGCGAGGCAGATTTTATTTCCCGCAGTAGGTTGCCATCTCTTTCTGCAGTAGATCAGTTGCCATCAAAAGGCTATAGAATCTGGTCTGTCCTGCTACTTGCTGGGATTCATACCTTTCCCAAGGATATTACGTAAGTGAATGTAATGGATTCGACTGGAATTCGAACTCGGCTTTCTAAGGCCGAACGTATGGGACACCCAGTGAGAATTGAACTCACTACTCAGTTGTAATTATTCTAGCGAGACAAACTTGCTAAACATTACGCCACGCCGAGGTGCCCAATCATCAAAACCTCTTTTGTTTTCTTTCATTAATGTCTGTTCACTCAGCTATGTGCTATGCATGATACACGCTTAGGCTATCATATATCTTTCGACACATGATGACGAGTCAGATTTTTTTCAGTAGACCGGCTGCCATCCAAGGCTATAGAACCCGGTTTGTCCAGCTATTAGATTGGTGCAAAAATAATGTCGTTTTCTCACATAGTAACATATGTGAGAAAATTATTTTATGAGACATTATTTTTGCACCAACCTAATATTTACTTATAGCTGGGGAGAGAAGAGGATTCACACCTTCCCCAAGGGTATTAACACGTGCGGATGTAATGGATTCGACTGGAATTCGAACTCAGCTCTCCAATTCCTCAATCCGAGCCGCTATCCATTACTCCACAGTAGCTCTTCTCATTTAAATATTATTCATTTATAAAAACTAAGTTTTGCCTTTGGCCCACTAAAATGTGTAAAAAAATATACAATATGGCTAATAGACAGGAACATCTGGCTCTTGACTAATATGAAGGACAATAAGCCCTAAGTCTAAACCCCCTTATTAGTCCCCGCTTTCCTCTTTGATCTCAGCAGCGAGGGGGGAAAGATGAAGCCGAATTTTAGCAACGATATAGGATCATCTATAAAAGCGATCAACACAAGCTTGCCTAGGGATTCTTCTTCTACTCCTATGTGACTTTTCCCTTCAGGAAGTAGGCGAACGTGTCTCTCTACAACTTCCTATTTCTTGTGGCTCTTAGTAGTGTTTCTCCCTTTTTCCAAACCTCATTCTTCTGTTTCTCCATCCATTCACACAAGCTCGTCTGGTAGGCTGCCTTCACCTATCTCTTTTTCTCTCGATATGCCACGTGAGGGACAAGCTTTCCATGCCTTTCTTCCTCATTATATGTCCTTGATAATTAAGCTGACCTTTTTTCTGATTTTAAGCGTACTTTTTGCTATCATTTTCCTTAAGACTTTCTCGTTGCTTAATCACTCTACCCAAGGATTTCCCAGTATCCTTCTGTAGCGCGACGTTTCTGGTGCCAGAAAGAAAACTGCAGGTTCTTTTTTTTTAATCAAATTCACCCCAAGCAAGGTGATAATGCCAATAAGATACAACGGGTTACTGGTAGTAAAAGACTTTAGAAGGAATTGGAAATCAAATTCTAAAAATGTTGTAGCATACCTGCAGAAGACAACTAAGTCATCATTCACATAAATACAGTAGTAAATACTGTATGTTGGTCTGCAGTTGAAGATTCGTCTCCAGTTGTACTAGAGGATTCCCAGACAACTTTATGTCGAAGAACAGTCTCGTCTCGGGAAACAGCTACCCGACCCCGTTTTATACGGGGTCTACGGGGAATTATTGGCCGAACCTACGGGTTCGGATACCCCACATTAAATTCGGCGTTGTGCCACATCTGACCGCGTGAGGCGGTTGGTAGATATCCTGCTGTTGGGTATTCGTCTACAGCTGTGCTGATCAAACTCACCGCGTCCGGGCGGAGAGGATTCCCAGCCGAAACTATGTCGAAGGGCAGAGTCTCGTCTCGGGAAACAGCTACCTTGCCCCGTTTTATATGGCGTATACGGTGAATTTTTGACCGAAACTACGGGCTCGGATATACCACATTAAGTTAAGCCTTGTCCTTCATTTGACCGCGTGGGGCAGTTGGTAGATATCCTGCAGTTGGAGATTCATTGTGGAATTCATTTGACTCACTTCTAGCAGTTGACTACTACTTCTACGCGCCGCTGGTGAATCTTATATTTGTTGTTCTTGTCCTAAAGATTATCGTTCATTACCAACTTTCGCTTGATTATTCTATTCAGTAACCTTCCCTAGGTTTCAACTGAAACAATGGACAAACCTCTACTCCTGTTTAAAAGATCAGGTAGACGTTTATCCCTTGTTTTGGATTGGTTTTCCTGTTCTTTCTATAATTTTCTCATTCTCTTTCACTCCCAGTAGCCATTTGCGTCTTAGTGACAGTATAGCATTGTTTGAAGTGAATTGATTAAAAACAAGAAGGCTCTGTAGTTTTCTTTGTGCGCATGTCATCAACACAGTGTCGTCTGCGTATTTATATAATTATGATTACACTCAGCCTTAATGAATCCAAGTAGAATCGCCACCTCTATTAGGATAACTGTAGCGGATGAACAAGTCTGACTGAAAAAAAATAAACACAGATCATTATCTTATTTGTGTACAACGTCAATTCTGTCCGTATTCAAGCGGTTTCCTCCGACAATAAGTTCTGGATAATTATAGCATCCTTCCCTAATAAATCGAGTTTTCCTAGCAGTTCAAATAGATCCTTGTACCGCACCTTGTCAAATACCTTTGCGTCATCTATAAAACATCCTTCTACATTAGAATTGCTCTCTCCTATATCATCCTGAACATAAATATCGCATTTCTTGTTCCAGTGACCTTGACAAAGCCCTACTGTTCTTATCCTATATCTGTTCTAATCATGCTTTGCGCACACTTCTTCAAGGTTCGGATCATTAGCTTGGTTATGTGGCTCATTAAGCTGATTGTACAATGGAGCTTGCATTCATTTACACCTGCATTCTTAAGTAATACTACGAAGATGTATCTACTGAGGTCCTCCAGTCTGTCGCACTGCCAAATATTTCTTTATTAATTCATACTCTTTGCATCATCACGACTATTTCCAGGGATGCCATTACTCCAACATTTTATGAATATTCATATATTCGCTAAATCAACAAAAGTTCAAGTGACTTTTCCGATTGACCGACACAAGAGTTTCCTCTCGAAATGCTCGTCAGAGTTAAATGTTTGATAAATCTTTTGAACTTATTGCCAGGTCTCTTATACACTTCGGAATGAAGTAACGCTCATTCTAAATTCTAAATTTTAATTTGAAATTCTTAACACGTTGGTGTTTCACTAGGAACGTTAAAAAATTTAAATTTAGCTATTTTTAATATGACTATATATATATGTATATATATATAAATTTTAATATCTATCTATCTATCTATCTATCTTTCTATCTATCTATCTATATATATATATATATATATATATATATATATATATATATATATAGGGAGAGAGAGATAATATTAGTGGTCAACATATATATATATATATATATATATATATATATATATATATATATATATACACATATATATATATATATATATATATATATATATATATATGTAAGCAAATATATGGATATAGATCTGACAATATGAAGAAAAATATACGGAAAAAACAAACATGTCATGTTGAATTGATAATGTTAATTATATTTTATGAATATGTCCTGAAGATGGTTTATTAGACCGAAACGTCCGACGTTGACATTATATTAACATTAAAACAGCATAATTGCATATAAAGATTTTTGTTTGTTTTTTCCGTATATTTTTCTTCATATATATATATATATATATATATATATATATATATATATATATATTTCCAAGAGAATAAAATCCAGGTAGAGCTCTATGTCAAAGACAGAGCAAGAATATAATATAAAGGCTTAAACACTAATATTTCTTGGTTATAATTTATTATATTAGAATCGTAATCACCAACCAATTCATCAGACCTACAAATTCACTCTGATGAATTGAGAAACATTAGTGTTTGAGCCTTATATATATATATATATATATATATATATATATATATATATATATATATATATATATATATATATATATCAGTGAACACTGAAGTCAACACACAGAGGCAACAGGCTGTTTCATGCCTGACGATTGCGCCTAGCATGAAATAGCCTGTCTCCTCTGACTGTTGACTTCAATGTTCACTTTTATATTTATATTTACATACGCTCTATTTCTGATATTGAACACTTTATCCCATGGATATACCACACCTTAAAACCACATTTCATCATATATATATATATATATATATATATATATATATATATATATATATATGTATTTATATATATATGATAGAAATTATTAGGAGGATTTGATAATTATAATTAAGTAATTCATCGACTCTAGAAGATTCCACAACAGAATGCTGAATGCACTGCATGTCCGTTTCGTCCTATTTTGGGACTCATCAGCAGTGCGCATGCACTACCGAGAATTAAAACCCAAATTGACAAAGCCGAATTTAATGTGGGATATCTGAGCCCGTAGGTTCGAGAAAAATTCCCCGTAGACCCCGTATAAAACGGGGTCGGGTAGCTGTTCCCCGAGACGAAACTCTGCCCTTCGACATAACCTCGTCTGGGAATCCTCTAGTACAGCTGGAAACGAATCTTCAACTGCAGACCAACATACAGTATTTACTACTGTATTTATGTGAATGAGGACTTAGCAATTATCTTCTGCAGGTATGCTACAACATTTTTAGAATTTGGTTTCCAGTTCCTTCTAAAGTCTTTTATTTTTGCTGCTTTCCCGCTTCTGTTGATTTGGCTATAACATTTCTGTTTTCAATTTCCTCTCCGTTTTTGCTACTTGAACATTTTTACCACTGGTTCACACAAAACGCATCCTCTATATTCGCTTATCTCTTGTTTAAGCAAATAAGAGCCACTCTAAATGAAGTACCCAGCAGTGTTTCAATTGGCCCCATATGATTTCCTAAATTAGTTCACAATTTTTAGTTGTTTTTTTTTTTCAAAATCATGGGTTAAGTATTCTTATTATTACATATTTCAAAAGAGCAACGCTTAGAAAACTGTTCTTGTAAAAAAGTGTAGTGAGTTCGATCCTCCCATCATCTGCGCTGCTTGATGTTCTTGGCTTATACTAAACTGCACTCAAAATCTCAATCAGACACATTGCTCTTGCAACCCTACTCATTTCAATCTCAACTGTTTTTTAATACTAAATTTCACCCAATACAAGGCTCAAGAGTCAATCAAGGCAGAAGTCTACAGATAAGAGATAGTATCAAGTAAAAATTATGAGGATAAGGAAGAAAGATAATTTAGACTTGGCTTGAAACGTTCAGGTTTCAAATGTTCAGAGAAGGACTCACGCAGAAGTATGTTTCACAAAGTATCATTTCTTGCGAAAAGGCATTTTTTTCTTCCCCTCCTCGGAATTTGAACTGCGTGTCATAGATGTGAATGTTTGAATTGGTGAAATTAAAGTATGGAAGTCCATCACACACATTTTAATAAGGAATTAATAAATGTAAACTTTCCAATATTCTCTTTGTAAGGTGTTTGGTATGTGGAGTATTGGTCTGCAATCTAATCTAGCACACTATGACTGCTTCTCTGAACTGGATCTACAGTGTGTGAAAACACTCTTGCAGCCATCTTCACTGGACAATTTACTGCAGTAACCTGAAATCAGATTAAGTTAATCTTGTTAAATATCTGCCTCTTTCCATTTAAATCAAAGGGTTTTGATTTCACTTCGGTACCAAAAGTCCATATTCCCGGCATGGTACTGTTGGGTATCAAATAAAAACGCCGACACTGTTTCCTTCACTTCCCCACTCCCATAACAGTCCATATTTGGTAAGGCACAGTTATTTTTTTCAACGTTTATTAAACTTATATACATATTTAAGTGAAAAGGCGTGCTTAATTTATACGAAAAGATGCGACCGGTATGACTGATACCAACGGCCCTTGCATTTGGTTGAAAAGTGTAAAAATAAGGATTGCGATTGGTGTATGATCAAGATATGGTCGGCTCAACACAATCATCTTTGCTTCAGAGCAGTTACTCTATTTCGATATTTGTAAAACTGCTTTCCATTCATTATCTATCTATCTATCTATCTATCTACCTATCTGTCTGTCTGTCTGTCTGTCTATCTAAGTCTTTTTATCTATCTATCTATCTATCTATCTATCTATCTATCTGTATTTCTGCCTAAGTCTGTCCATATCTATCTATTTATCTATCTAGCTATCTGTATGTCTGTCTACCTATTTAAGTCTGTACATATCTATCTATCTATCTATCTATCTATCTATCTATCTATCTATCTATCTATGTCCATATCTATCTATCTATCTATCTATCTATCTATCTATCTGTATTTCTGTCTGTCTAAGTCTGTCCATATCTATCTATCTATCTATCTATCTATCTATCTATCTATCTGTATTTCTGTCTGTCTATCTAAGTCTGTCCATATCTATCTATCTATCTATCTATCTATGTTTGTCAATATCTATCTATCTATCTATCTATCTATCTATCTATCTGTATTTCGGTCTATCTAAGTCTGTCCATATCTATCTATCTTATTTAATACAATTCAAAAGAAAACATCTTATTTGGAACGTTTGATGATCTGCACTATGTAGGAGAACAGACGAGAAATCTACCAAAACTTTCAGCCTCAAAGAGATTACCACTGGTTCATATCTGTTTTTTTTTAATAATAGTTCCCTTAAGGACGCAGGGAACATGGATTCCCCGCCACCAGTATTTTTTTTCTTTATTATAAATAAATTGTTATGATTTGTGAAAGTTTAGGCAAAGGAAGTCACACCTGAAAGCTGCTATATACCTGGTCAGTTTAAAATTAGACATGGGAGAGTGGCTTCTAGAAATACACATTCACCATCTCTGTCCTTCCTCATGTATCATTGTAATTTAGTGACGAGAAAAAAACATCTTCCTCTTAATGGAACTAAACCAAGGACACAGTGGTTTCATGCCTTTCATGTCTCACTCCATAGTAAACATAAATAGCATTCCCTTTTTCATATCGATTACTTTTACATGTATTTTGGCACACACACAGACACACACACATATAAATTTTTAAATACTAGTACTCATTGTGTGTTATCATACAGGGTCCCGCGAAAAGTGACATCATTTAAAATGTGAATGTCTGAATAACTACACGCAAACGAAATTAAATAATCTTCATGTTGAATGAGAAATGATTTATTTATCAAAATTTGAACACGATATTCAAAGGGATGTAGATTTCATAATCGATTTCCCAAAACTTCAGAAATGTTCAATATGCACATAATGTGTGACACGACAAACGTCAAATTGGTAGTCCAGCTCCTGCCAGACACGTTGTAGCATGTCTTACGTAACATTCTACAGCGCTTCAGTGCTTTTTTGCTTAAGTTCCTGGAGGCTTGTAAGAAGTGGGGCGATATAGATCTGTCCTTTCACATAGCGCCATAGAAAAAAAAATCACAAGTTATCAATCAGGTGAACATGGCGATCATTTCAAAATCACATTGTCATTATCACTAGCACGCACATTCAACATAGTTTTTACACCCTTTTAAAAAACTGAGATCATTTGAGTGAGAATTAGCTATGTTATTAGACCAAAACATGAGTTCAATTTTGAGAGGACACTATATATATATATATATATATATATATATATATATATATATATATATATATAAACACCAAACAGTCCTTTCGAAAAAAAATTTGGGGAATTGAAGGAAAAAGGTCTGAATCCACAAATAAATTGAAAAACTATAGGTTTCGCGAACACCCCAATAATTTTAGGTTTAGGTGCAAGCTATGTTTAGAAAAAAAATCATTTGAGTGAGAATTAGCTATGTTATTAGACCAAAACATGAGTTCAATTTTGAGAGGACACTATATATATATATATATATATATATATATATACACCAAACAGTCCTTTCTAAAAAAATTTTGGGGAATTGTAGGAAAAACGTCTGAGTCCTCAAATAAATTGAAAAACTATAGGTTTCGCGAACACCCCAATAATTGTAGGGATAGGTGCAAGCTATGTTTAGAAGAAAGAATCAGGATAATAAAATATGAAGATCAATGCAAACTATTAAATAAACGGAGTGAACTAATCACGAAATGTAGACCTAGAAATAAATTCCAGCACGAGTTATTTCATTGGGTGCTCTAGTATTACCCACAATCTATAAATCTATAACTCAATTAATTTACATTAATCTTAACAGACTATAGTGTAAATCCCCCATCGCTTAGTTGTACAAAAGCTATTTACTGTGAATCCCAGAAAAAACAAACTGCGAGGCCTTTATAAGAAACACCACATAGTAGGGATTGATATTAAAGTACAAACAAAAAACCTGGCCATAAATAAACCCAGATCTATTCCCGCGTGATAAGGCACCTTACGCCCCCATAAATCGCTAAAACAAACCCACTCTCATTAACAAGGCGCCTACTAGGACTGACTTTGAGAATAAATTTAGAACAATGCCTTGAGATAGACACTTAAAGGGTGACGAAAGCGGTTGAAGAACGGTTTGAAATAGTCTACCCCTATGTTGAGGTAATTTTTGTTCTTTGCTGTAAACATATACATACATACATACATACATACATACATATATATATATATATATATATATATATATATATATATATATATATATATGAAGAAATATATTTTTAAGATGTGCTATATTGATGGGATAAAGTGCTCAATATCAGAGATAGAGCGTGTGTAAATATAAAAGTGAACATAGAAGTCAACACTGAGAGGCGACAGGCTGTTTCATGCTATATGCAATCGTCAGGCCTGATGATTGAATATAGAATGAAACAGACTGTCGACTCTAAGTGCTGACTTATATATATATATATATATATATATATATATATATATATATATTAAAAGTATGTATATATTTTTCCTCACCGGTGACCCAATTTTTTTTCGTGTATAACGTAGTCGTCAGGGGCCAATATATATATATATATATATATATATATATATATATATATATATATAAAAGTGAACATAGAAGTCAACACTTAGAGGCGATAGTCTGTTTCATGCTAGATGTAATCGTCAGGCCTGATGATTGCATATATCATGAAACAGACTGTCGCCTCTAAGTGTTGACTTCTATGTTCAGCTTTAAATATATATATATATATATATAGAGAGAGAGAGAGAGAGACAGAGAGAGAGACAGAGAGAGACAGAGAGAAAGAGAGTTAGGGAGGGAGAGGGAGGTAAGGTTCAGCAAGCTCCACTGGTTCACTATTACTCGTGTGTAAAGACATCTATTCTCTTTGGGTGCTCCATATTTATGGCCTTGAGCCAAAAGTAAGGTATTCTTTCCAAATAACAACTTTGTACCCGTCTAGGTCATTATTTTATCAAGTTGTTTACTTTTTCTTTGCATTGATATGACCATCATTTAATCAGATAAGGCCTATGTAAAAAAAAAATGAACTTAGTGGAAGGTTTTACTCACTGGGAGTGGGGAATACAAAAATTTTGATACCGTGTACGTGTAACCGTTGCTTTTTTCCAACGATTTTTATGATAAAATTTGTCAAGGTTAAGACTGTGCGTAACAGCTTTTCACATTTACTTGACCATATTCTCTAGTCAGAACACGAGTACTGGAATAATTGCAAGCATATCTCGTAGGCCATTATTACTGAAGTAAACACACAAATCAACCATTCGCCCTTGAATGGCGTATTGCTGCCATATATTGCCTGGATCCCCTTCCGTTTATCTCAAGTTTCTTGATAAAATCCAAAGATGGATATGCAATGTAATTGGCCCTGATCTGGCATCTCGTATGCTGTCGCTCTCTCACAGACGTGCCGTTGCCTCCCTCTGTCTTTTTTTACAAATACTTTCACGGTAACTGCTCTGATGAGCTGCTTTCGCTGGTTCCCAGACGTCATGAATTTAAGCGTTCACCAAGGCTGGCATCTCGCTCTAAGTTTAGAACATTTTTTGAGACATCTCTGTCGTATCAGGAGCAGTTCAGACACTGAGTACGCAGGCTTTTTTTTATCAAACCTAACTCAAAACGTTTTTAGCGTGCACGAGACCTGGTATTTTTATAAATTAGACTCCATGAATTCAAGCGTCCTACGCTTTCACCCTTTCACTGTCGAAACTGTTAAATGTAGCCGTCTCTTCTACTTTAATAGCTTCATGTCTCGCACTTCTCGCCTTTGGAACTCCCTCCCCATTTCTTGTTTTCCTGATATCTATAATCTCCAACTATTCAAATGTAACGTCAATCGATGTCTCCAGATGCCCTGGTCTATCCCCTAACTCTCTCTTCATCCTTTCCTCTATCACTCCTCTTTGTTCTCACTCCCACTCTGTAACCCCTTGTGTGCTAGTGGCTTCCCGCCTTGCTTGGGTTTGAATGCTTAAAAAAAAACAAATAAAAACACAACTCCTTGGGTTTCCAAAAGCTGCACACCAAGATAAGTTTCCGACGTGTAATGTTTAGCGTCTCAGGACGAGAAATCGTAGGGATACGTTCGAATTCCAATTGAATTTATTACATTCCTTACGAACAAATACCCTAGGGAAAATGTATCTACTCCACCTAGTTATAGGTTAAATAGTATGACTGGGCTGTTCTGCCTTGGATGGCAACCGTTCTGAGAATCCAAAGCCGGTTGGGCTTACGCTATCAACGCTAAACAGTGAAATCCTACTTTAGATAGAAATCACAGCAACAACATCTAGCGTGGTGAGGTTGTGGCCTTATATTTTAAGGTGAAGTATACAGAACTTGAGTGAGCACAATCTGGTGGACTTAGTAAGCTTATATATCTATATTTCTGAGATGAGATATTATGTAAACTATTTACAATATTCGAACTATAGTCCTCATCTTTGTCGCCATATTTATTACAACGCTTCCTGGTTGGTATGTCGAACTGAACCCTTTATTTCGCTCACTGGGGTAGACTGTTCTAGTTCAACATGCCATGTTTAATGGATGTCAGTTATCAGTTATCTCCTGTTGGTTCCCCTCTCCAGCCGCCTTAACCGGGTATTGAACTCACACTCTTTGGGTCTTGTCACTGGATCTTACTAACGCCTGTATCCACGTGTCCTTGAGGACATCTGTGTATGGATTTCTGGCTGTTATAAGAATGTGATTTCATTATCCGGTTAAGGCAGTGGAGAACTTGGAGAGGGGAATTAACAGGAGATAACTGATAACTGACACCCATTAAACATGGCACGTGGAACTAGAACAGTCTACCCCAGTGACCGAAATAAAGGTTTCACTTCGTCATTCCAACCACCTGAAGAAGGCCGGAGCGTAAAACGGCCTAAACGTTGTAATAAATATGGCGACAAAGATGAGGACAATAGACCTAATAATGTAAATAGTTTAGTAAGCTTAGTAAATACTTCCAGGGAATGAAGTCAGGAATGATTCTTTGGCTATGTATCCCGTAGAATATAATTCCTGAATCGATTACGCAAGATATTGATTACCAAAAACTGGTGGCCTTATGCCATGTTAATGTACGCTTAGTGAACGGGGTCATGGAATATTCTTTGGCAAGGTCCTCCTGTTTTTCATAATTTCTTTATTAGATACTCAAAACGTATATCCTTATGCCACACTAAGATAAGAAAAGTAAATATTTATAGTGTGTTTAGTTATAGAAAAAAGTTTTGGAAGCACTGTGGACTATGGCGACTGAAGTGAGTACACATCTCAAAAGTTAAGGCCTTGCTAAGCTTAAAAAATGCTTATACACCCTTCTGCAAATTAATTGAAACAAAACGAATAATTCCGTTATTATTTACTTTTTAATCGTATTTTTCAAATGAAATATGACTCAGTGCACATGTTAGTACTTTGTATGTCCATTCCTTGAAGTCTTTCCTTGCAGACTGACCACAGATTGTCGATTGGATTTAAAGCAGGACCGTTTCCGGACCAGTCTATAGTACTTTGATTTGCTCACTGGTAAGACTTGCCATTTTTTTCGAGCAGTGTTACAATTTTACCACGCTTCATTAGAGTAACGTCCATCGCAATGGTTGTAGGACAACTAATCGAGAGTCGAGACAATAGTGTCTGGGCGTGATGAATACCTGATTCAATCACGGGTGACGCAATATTTTTCAAGGACAAACAAATTTCATCATACACCCCGAAAATAGATTCATATTACTGCACACCAATCTAAATGACCTAATCTGAGGAAAAAATAGAAATCGATTACACCCTGTCACTCTAGTGGGTCTAAAAGCGTGTAGGTAACATCCTTACTGAACATTCTTTCGCAAGAAAGTACCTGATTCTTTTTGTCAAGCTGTATCTTCACAAGGGTTAGCCACTTCTGGTCCAGAAAAGCCTGATTCAAGAATTTAAAAGCGTTTGCGTGGAGTTGTAGGTGATAAAATTCCTTCCACCCTATAACCTCTTTTTCCGTAGAGAAACGTTGTTAGCTCTATTTTTTCTATCAGTCCAGGCCTTCACAGCTAGGGTCATGCCACTTACACTGAATTGAATCATTCTCATTCCAATCGTATACCATTGGTGAGGCGGAAATCACACTCAAATAGCTTCTTCCCCAGAACTGCTGCATTGTGGAACACACTCCGGAGATTATGCTTACCAGATCTTTACAATCCTAACCTTTCTTAATCTTGGGTCAGCCAATATCTATCCTACATAACATCTTAATAACCACCTCTTCCTCTTTTCAATGCACACCCTTACAAAAACTCATTTCTAACAAGAGCTGCTCTTGGGCGTTCGGTGAAACACAGTAAAAATATTGTAGCCCAATGGGAGAATTATTTATTGGTTCCGCAAAACATTTGTGTCACATTAAGGTTAATTGAGATCATCTATCTTCACAGTTTCCTTTTATTTCTATGTTTTATGAAAGATAGTAGAGTTTCCAGTTGTCTTCTTCGAAGTACTGGAAGTCGGAGTTGTCCTTCTTTTAGACTAATTGCAATTCAAGGCTTAGAGAATTCCTTTTACTCCTTACTATTTGACTATTGTATCTGGTGGAGATATTTCTGCGAAAGGGAACGCAACTACATCAGCCCATCTTTAAAATCGTGGGATAATTGTACTTTCCGTTAAATAATGTTGTTTTTTGATTATTATTTTTGGAAATCTGTTAGGACAGATTCAATTCTATAGCCTTGGATGGCAACTGGTCTAGGAGAAGGACAGCTCTGAATTCAGACCCGGGTTGGAGCACCTAAGACTGATGGACGACACTTTGTTCTACCTTCCGGCAACTCCTGCAGCCGCGCTGGTACCAAAATTTATTGGTTTATCCCCTCTTTTGTACTCTGCTAGCAAGGCCGAGAGGGGGAACTAGACGTCTGGACAGTCCTAGTTCTCCATATATCCCGCCCAGGCTCGTAACGCACCGCCCTACTCCATCGTCTCTCGAGACGGACGGATGCCGACGATTTTTGGAGATGCGAAAACTAACATTTTATTTACTATTTATTTTTTTTAAATTTATTTATTTATTTTTCGTCCATAGGATTAGATATCTTCGCCTATCGTCTGTTTCACAATCCACCCTGGTTCTTTGAACAGGGTGTAGAGATTTATCTCTACCCCCTTGGGTTAAGATTGGGTTTCCGGTTCTTTATTCGTCGGACCAATGGCCTATTCGAAAGAAGTTTGTGATTAGAAAACTAAGATGAATCGAATTAAAAAAATAATGCATTCTTGTTAAAACTGCAACGGAATATTTAGTTTACGGGTAGAGATTTAATTCTTGTTTCCTAGGTTAGAATTGGTTTTCCGCTTCCTTCTAAAGTCTACTTCAATTCTATTCTTCTCCCGACCCCTCCCCAGTCTTTTGAACAGGAGTAGGGATTATCACTTGTTTTCTGTTTAGGATTGGGTTTCCGGTTCCTTCTAAAGTCTACTTCAATCCTATAATACTAACGTCTCCTCCCCGGTCTTTCAAACAGGAATAGAGATTTATTTTTGGTTTACTGAGTTAGGATTGGGTTTCCGATTCCTTCTAAAGTCTACTTCAATTCTATAATTCTAACGTCTCCTCCCCGGTATTTTGAACAGAAATAGAGTTTTAACCTTTGTTTCCTGGGTTATGATTGGTTTTCCGATTTCTTCTAAAATCTACTTCAATTCTATACTTCTAACGTCTCCTCTCCGATCTTTTCAACAGGAGCAGAAATTTATCGCTTGTTTTCTATTTAGAATTGTGCCTCCGTTTCTTTCTAAAATATTTCCATTCTCTTTCACTCTCAATAGCCCCATATGTATTATTGTAATTATCGCCTTACTTGGTGTGAATTTATTAGACAAATATTAAATTAAGATTAGTAAATACTATATGCAGTTTAGTCCTGGAGCTTGGTAGCAAGATAGACCTCTGAATCATTATTAGTAGTAAGTACACAACTCACTTGGTGCCCAACCCTTTCGTTCTTATGACAGATCAAGGTAAGTTTTGTACCTGTATACATAACCTCACTATTAATCTTCTGTATACATACCTTTCTTTCGTTCTTTTTTCAGATGTAACAATATAAAACACACTTGAGCAAGTGCTTCTGGAAAACAACAAAGATCATCAATTGGCCTCTCAAGTCAATCGGAATCAGATAAGGCGAGAGGACAAAAATAAAAGAGAACGGTGAGAAAATGTCATTTGTTTGTTTCTGTCATGCGTCACACAGAATGAGAACCACCAGTTCAATCCAATTGAACTGCTTATCAAGATATATTATTTTTGTTTGTTTCAAGTGTGTAAAAAAAAACCCCAAAAAAACCAAAAAAAAAGAAGCTGTCTGTAATTGCTGCTGAATAAAACTGTACGGCACGTAAAGATAACAATTGAAAAAAAAAAATTAAAGAAGATAAGAAAAACGAACGAGTCAAGATATGTTCAGAATGCCGATATAATCACAAACCTCTTTCGAATAGGCCATTGGTCCGACAAATAAATCGGGGGTCAGTTAGAAATTGTTTATTCTGATTTCGATCAAAAAGAAAAAAAAAAAAAGATTACAGGCAATTTTTTTTTCTTAAGTCTTATGTCCTTTCAAGACGTAGGCGATCATGGTCCTCCACATATTCCTTTTCTCTATTATCTGAGAACGGTTGTGTAATCGAGAGCAAGATAATGGGGTAGTTTCCCGTTACTATCTCAGTCTGTTAGCATATATCTATCTATCTATCTATCTATCTATCTATCTATCTATCTATCTATCTATCTAAATATATCTATCTATCTATCTATCTATCGATCGATCGATCTATTTCTGACCATTATCTACTCATCCATCTACACCATTTTGACCATTATCTATTTATTTAATTATGGTCATGATATAACTATTTCTTTCTTACTTCTATCTATCTATCTATCTATCTATCTATCTATCTATCTATCTATCTATCTATCTATCTCAGTCCATTCATATATATCTTTCCAGCGAAATATCTATCTATCTATCTATCTATCTATCTATCTATCTATCTATCTATCTATCTATCTATGTGCCAATTCATTTCTCCAATTTCAAAGGGAAAAGATAGAAATAAACTTAGAATAATAATAAGTAAAAAAAAAACATAGTAATTTCCCGTTTGAACCTGCCTATATCAGTATATTCATATCCATCTTTCCGGTAGATTATCTATCTATCTATCTATCTATCTATCTATCTATCTATATATATATATATATATATATATATATATATATATATATATATATATGTATCTGCCAATTCGTTTTACCAATTTCAAAGAAAAGATAGAAATAAACATGAAAGAATAAGTATAAAATCATAGTAGAGTAAGATCTCGTTTTAAGATGCCCATAGCAGTCTATTCATATTTACCTTTCCTGTAAGTTATCTATCTATCTATCTATCTATTGGAAACAGGGAAAATTTCTGTTTAATTCTGGCGGTAATTAATTCCTCTCCGTACACAGCATTTGTACATTTGGAACATGCGATAGCAACGCTGAGTTTGAATTTAAATTTTAAGGTTGTGCGTTTTTGTACAAATATAGCAATAAGAGAATTCTTTTTTACTGGTAGATTTTCCGTGAATATGGCATGAGCTATATTGTTCAATAATTACAGTAATGTCACACTTATTATCCGAGAGTTGCACGTTGGATCAGTTATTTTAATTTCAATTAAAAGGTGCAAATATTGCTACCAGAAGTAGCTTACTGAGAATTTAAAACAAGAACAATTCTCAGTAAGCTACTTCTGGTAGCAATATTTGCACCAAAAAAATAACACATTTCTCATAGCATTTTTTCGGATTACATCTCTATTTTCGTTGTCCTCTTATTACCGAGAAGTAAAAACAAGAATAAAATCTACTTCCATACCTGATGATGTCTGTAGGAACAGACGAAAGCTTGTAAAAAATTAAAAAGACCTTAGGCAACTGGAATTTATAAACGGGGATCATATCATTCATATACAGCTTCGGGGTTGATGTATCTTATTTATATAATTTGCGACGATGTATTCTCGCCATTTAAATCATTAACCTCTAAATTTGTTTTTTGTATGAATGATTCATGAATTTATAAATTATATTTGCACCTTTTAATTGAAATATATATATATATATATATATATATATATATATATATATATATATATATATATATATATCGGCAGTATTGATGAGTATGCCAAGACAGCATGTTCCTCTTTATTGAAAAATATTTCAAAAGTAAAATATATATTTCTGAAATTTTATTTTAGGAAGATTAGCCGATTTAAACTTTAACTAATCTGATTTAAAACAAATACTACCAACTTTTAGTTTTACTTAAAAGCACCAAGCCAATACAATTAATACAGAATTTTAAAAGATTTAAAAAAATTTAAATTATTATAATTATTTTTTAAAAACTAAAATATCATTCACTCAGGAGATGGTGTCGTGAAGTAAATAAGATATAATTAATGAGCGCACATATTATATATTAATATTAATATTAATGATATTAATATTAATATTAATGATATTAATATTAATATTAATTATATTAATATTAATATTAATATTAATGATATTAATATTAATATTAATGATATTAATATTAACATTAATGATATTAATATTAATGATATTAATATTAATATTAATGATATTGATATTAATATTAATATTAATATTAATGATATTAATATTAATATTAATATTAATGATATTAATATTAATATTAATATTAATGATATTAATATTAATGATATTAATAATAATAATATTAATATTAAAAATAAAATTAAATAAATAAATAAAATAATATAAATAATTCACATTCTTTTCGTGTGGCCTCGTATCCATAGGCGCTATACACGGTATCATGCTAAACAATTTTAAACATCCAGTTTTCCAAAGATAAAAACGGATGTAGACAAAGCAATTCTAACAACCTTAAAGGCGCCATATGGGTTCATTTTAATGACTGCGAAAGTCGAAAGTACTCTGTGTGTGTGAGTGTGTGTGCGCGCACGCGCGTGTGTGTGCGCGCGCGAGTCTGTCCATGCGATGTGCGTGTGTGCGCGCGTCTGCGTGCGTGTGTGTGTGTGACAAAGTGTAATTTTATCGGACTAAAATGAAGTTAAGGAAACTGAACGATTTTCCACATTGTCAAAGTTTCCTAAAATTGTTCTTGGCATATAAAGGTTTATAATATTTTTATCACACGCACACACACACAAACACACGTGTGTGTGTGTGTGCGCGCGTTTGTTCGTGTGTGCGTGTGTGTATGTGCACATCTTTCTTGTTTTTCATAATATCACTTTTCTAAAACATCTAATGAATTTTTTCCACGCGCTATATTTTTTTTTATACACGCAGTAACAAGCACACACGCACAAACACACTCAGAGTCACCGAAACGCTTACACAAACAAACAAACACTCACGCACACAGAAACACATACTTGTGTCAGTGGCAAGCTTTTCTCATTTGGTGTTTAAATATTATATTTGCTACTCGATTAATAAACTTTTTTGATCAAGACGAGCAATTTGTCTGCAAAACTTTGAAACCACTTCAAAGTTAAATCATTTGAACACTTTTTAATTAGTTGACTGTTTACATATATATATATATATATATATATATATATATATATATATATATATATATATATATATATATATATATGGTCAGAGTTGAATCAGACCAGTAAACAGTAGTATTAAAAAGTGCTCAATACACGTGTGAAGAAATAAAAGTAAAAATAGCACGTATAATATATATATATATATATATATATATATATATATATATATATATATATATATATATATATATATATATATATATATATGTATATACACACACGCGGATATATATATATACACGTACACACACACGCGTGTACGCACGCACACACACACACATATATATATATATATATATATGTGTGTGTGTGTGTGTATGTATGTGTATATATATATATATATATATATATATATATATATATATATATATATATATATATATATATATATATATATATATATATATATATATATATATAGAGAGAGAGAGAGAGAGAGAGAGAGAGAGAGAGAGGGAGGGAAGTGGGGTGAGATTTGATCTACGAAACTCCGGAGTAAAGATGATGAATGTAACCTCAACCAGTTATGTGTCAATCTTAGATAGATAGATAGATAGATAGATAGATAGATAGATAGATAGATAGATAGATAGATAGATAGATTGTGAGAGAGAGAGAAGCATCAAGAGAGACAAGTACTGAGACACAAACAAACGAGAGAGACATTTGTCTACATTAAGGAAACGTTTCATTTAGGTATATATATATATATATATATATATATATATATATATGTGTGTGTGTGTGTGTGTGTGTGTGTCTGTGTCTGTGTATGTATGTGTGTGTATGTGCATGCGTGTGTGTAAATCCTGCTTGTTTTCATGATATCTCTTTTCTTATTTTCTAGGTCGCCTATTGCATGTCGTCATCCCTCTCGATTGTGGCCTTCTGTTTTCACTAAGCTCTGCTCCCAAAACGCTTATTGTATTCAAAATCCCCTTTTCTCTCTTTTTGCTTAACAGGTACGTATAAACTGATTAGAACTTGGAATTAAAAATGAATTTTACGAACTTCATCTTCTTCCTCCAGTTAAGTCCTGATTAAAATAAGTGCTATCATATCAATTCCCCTACGTAGTAGGGAATACACAAAAGGATAAAGAAAGAAAGAAAAACAACAGAAAAGCAGAAAGAAAAAAAGGAAGAAAGAAAGAAAAAAGGTATTGATTAAAAAAAAAAGGAATAATTGATTCCTTTTCACTGCTTTTTTCCTTGTCAATATTATTTAAAGCCAGAAAATATTTTTACATTCTAAAAATTATTGGGATATAATAAAGATTTACTGATACAAGTCCTACTAATTAACTAATAGCTGGGAGCAGAAGATGTGGATTCGTATGTATTTGTGCGTAAATGAATATTATGAACCGGACTGGAATTGAAACTCGGCTCTCTGACTTCCAATTATGAGCCGTTATCCATTCCACCTTCTGCACACCCAAACAACAGCACGTGGTATTTCCAAGCAGTTACTACTATAAGTACTGACCAAATTCGAGGTTGCTTAACTTTGGTGCTTGTACGAGATTGCTGTTTCATATGGCCGTAAGCGGAGACGCATAGAAAGACAGAAAAGGCAAAGGCAAAATGACGCAGTATCAAAAAGGAAGAAGAAGCAAAAAGAAAAGAAAAGAATGAAAGGCGGAAGACATGGCATATAGAAGGAAAAGAAATAGAATTACTTCCATGCAATCTTAATCAAACTACACGAAATTATCATATTTGACAGCATATAAGACGCATTTTTTTTTTACTAAAAAATATATTGTAAAATTACCCTGCGTTTTATATCCCATATATAGGCTTAAAATTCACGATAGTTAGCTGAAATTAGCTACCTGGCAATTCCTATTAGCTTAGACTTTAGAGTAACTTTCATATACCTATTGTCATTATTTAAAAGGTTATTATGCAGATTAAAAGTGTTATCATTGATAATATTCATTATATTAGGTTGGTGCATAAATAATATCGTTTTTTGACGTTAAAAAATACGTCAAAAAAACGATATTATTTTTGCACCAACCTAATATTAATTTCATGGCGTTTAATATTAATACTTTGTTTCAATAAAATTATATGCAATAAATACAAATTATATATTTGTAAAATATATTTCATTAATATTTTTTCTTGCGATAACTCCAGGTTGCATTGTTATAAATACAATGAGAATTTTTATATCCTAATTAGTCCACTAAGATGTTTACAAGACACGGGTTGTACAGGTCATATAAAGGAAAAATTTGGACTGAATTTTAATTGTAACTGTACTGTTTTTTATTTTTATTTTGTTTTCTTACATTTAGATATAATAAAGTTTTTATAGGCACGTGTTCTTTTTTTCCTATTATTTTTCGTTTAATTGTAATCATGTCCTGTTTAACCAAAATAATACCTCATAAATATAGCCTGGGTTGTAACATTTACTAATAATTTGACTAATTTGACTAATTACTAATTTTTTGTGTGTGCCCTGCTGAAATTGGGCGTGCGTCTTATATGCCGTCAAATACAGTATATATTTTGTAAAGTAGGTTTCAGCTTACTTCCTACTCTTCCCTACTTCTGTGACAATGGACTGCTCCTATTGATAGACGTGGTAAATAGCCACATTAGAATAGGCTTTGAGTAGAATTTAATTTAGTCAGGTTTTTCCATTCTATATATAAATATGTAATAAACCTCTTCTTTCTTTCCTTCTATATAGATTTCTGTTCACTCTATGGCCTCCCTAATTCTCGTCTAAAAAAATCAGAATTTCAAATATATATATATATATATATATGTGTGTGTGTGTGTGTGTGTGTGTGTGTGTGTGATACATAAAAATGAAGCTCAGTTGTACCCCAATAAATGTTTTAGTATTGAAAAGCACCAGGGAATTTATGCCGAGAAGCGAAATGGCCATAAAAATGGGGTACAATTGAGTTTCATTTTTATGTAATTCATTTCTATCCTCTATAATAAATATACTGTGGTCTGTTTTGTGGATTAGTTTTAATATTTTATGTTAATAGGATTCGCTTGGATGACTTATCTATGGATTTTTACACACACACACAGTTACCCAGACGCACGCACACACATATATATGTATGTATGTGTGTGTGTGTACAAATATATATATATATATATATATATATATATATATATATATATATATATATATCGATAGATCGATAGATAGATAGATAGATATTTGGTGATATCACCTGACGAGTGAACCTAACTAATACCTAAGGAAAAAAAATAGAAGGCAAAAGAAAAATAAAGAAGAGAAATGCCGAAGAGGAAAAGGACGAGAAGTTAAAAATGAATGAAAGATTTTCTTCTTGTCGATATCCTTCAGTTAAAACCTTAATCCTGTATTTTTGTCCCTCTTTTTATTAAGCAAAATCATTTCAAAGTTTCCTTATTAATCTTATAATCCACCTCTTACGTTTTTACACGGTTGTGCAAATTAATTGAAACAACCGCTTTAGTTTCCTTTCTTTCAACAAACTGTCAGTTTTAGGCCCACTGGAATGACAGGGTGTAATCGATTTCTGCTTTTTCCTCATATTAGGTCGTTTGGGGTGGTATGCAGTAACATAAATCTGTTTTCAGAGTGATGAAGAAATTTATTTGGCCTTGAAAAATATGGCTTGATCCATGATTGCATCAGATTTTCATCATGCTCAGACACTACTGTCTCGACTCTCGATTAGTTGTCCTACGGCCATTACGGACGTTACTCCAAGAAAGCGTACGAACAAACACACTGGCAAGACTTACCAGTGAGCAAATAAAAGTACTATCGACTGGCTTGGAAAATGTCCAAAGCCAATCGAGAATCTGTGGTCAATCTGCAAGGAAAGAGTTTTTGGGATGAACATACGAAGTACTAGCATGTGCACCGGGTCCTGTTTCATTGGAAAAATACGGAAAAGTAAATAATAACGGAATTATTCGTTTTGTTTCAATTAATTTGCACAAGGGTGTATATCTCCCCGTTTCCTCTCCGACATATATATAATCCCATCAACAAAAGCATTACTTTAGTCTGATGAAGTCCTTCTAGAGGACGAAACGCGGTGCACATGTTTTTCCACTTTCTTTTTCATTTGCATAATAAAGACTTCAGCAAATCCATTTCCCATCACCAACGTACCTTCTCAGGCAAACGCACCATTTTATTTTGCCTGCGTTAGTGATTGTATCAAAACCGGTTGTCACTGGTTCAATCCCATGTAAAACTCAGTGTATCAAATTTTGCATTTCGTGACAGGTAGGGTGGCTGTCTGTAATTGAAGAACTGGCAATATTGATCTGATTCCTGGCTCAGATAATAGTTCTACAGCATAAAAGGTACGTTTTCAAATGTTTACTTAAAAAGGCGATCAGGTTCTTTTTTCCCCGTCCCCACTTGCACAGTTGACTCAACACAATCTTAGTCCATCGGAATTTCTCTTATGTAGTCAGATTCTGCTCAGCTATACAGAATAGCGCATTTATCTTGCAGCTGTAAGCGGTATAAATTGAACCCCGACTTGTTAACATTCCTTAGTCTGGTGGCTAACAGGAATGATCCAAATGGCAGCTGTAACCACTCTTCCTCGTCTCTCTTAATCTCAACTCTCTTTTTTGCACTTCCTTCTATCTCTCTATTTCTCTCTCTTTCTCTCTCTCTCTCTCACATACACATCGTCCCTCTCTCCCTTTTCTTCTTTCCTTCTCACTTTTTCTTTCCCTCTTCCCCTCCCTTCTCTCTCTCTCTCTCTCTCTCTCCCTTATCATCCCTGTCACCATACCTCACGAGCCAACTAACCGTCTGAATATTACGCAATGATTTACTTTAAGCCGATTAAGAAACTTCCGAAAACAAAAGACTTACTATTTCTAATTTACTTTCTCAACTGATTCTGAAAAAGAAAAAGGCGTTAAAGTACTTCTCACCATTGCCAGATATCTTATCGAAATACCTTGTCCTTGGTATGCCATGGTATTCGATAGATGGAAAAAAAAAAACAGTGATATGAAAGCATCTGGTAAAATACGGATCTGGCAACTACATTACCGATGCCAGCAGTAAGCCAATGAGAGCCGCTACAGGATATAAGCATGCCGTGCATCTGTAATCAGTATTTTTTAAGTTCCTATATATGCATCTTCTCATGAGAGACGGCAAAAAAGCAAAATCGTGCAACATTCAGGGATGACACACATCGGGATCTACGGATACATGTGTCACAAGAAAAATGTGAAAATTTCAAATATTTGGAGGTAAAATCCTTTGATAAAATACATCATAAATAAGTTTTGCAACGGTTAGGTAACAATAGCATCTTTGCGAAGGATATTAGAATAATCGAGAAACTGACTGCAAACCGCCGGCATACGGATAGAAAATGAATTCAGTAAATATACAAAAATAAAAACGAGTGTAAGACAAGGATGATTCATCTCACCGGATTTATTCAACATATTCAGTGAGGCGATTCTGAGAGAATTAGAGGTTGTTCTTGGATTTCTGATTGGCGGCCAAAATTCTTAATAACATAGCATATGCAGATGGCACTGTGTTGATAGCATACACAGAAAGGACACTACAAAAAAAAGCCTGCAGAGGGTAGTGGCTGAAAGAGAGAATGAAGGATTAATTTACATGAAAAGACAAAAATATACACACTTGTGCAAATTAATTGAAATAAACGCCTCAGTTTCTTTTCTCCCATCATACGGCCAGTTTTACACCCACTGGAGTGACAGAGTGCAATCTATTTCTATTTTTTCCAACAGATTAGATCATTTGCAGTGGGGTGCAGTAATATGAATCTATTTTCGAGTTGTATGATGAAATTTGTTTGACCTTGAAAAATATTACGTCAACTGTGATTGCATTAGATTTTCAACACACACAGACACTATTGTCTCGACTCTCGATTAGTTCTCCTACTGCCATTGTCTGCGATGGATGTTATTTCAGAGAAGCGTACGAAAATTGTATCGTTGCACGAACACACTGGCAAGCATTACCAGTGAGCAAATCAAAGTACTAGACTGGCACGGAAACTCTCGCGATTTAAATCCAATCGAGAATCTGTGGTCAATTTGCAAGGAACGGCTTTGACGATTTAACATACGAAGTATTAAAATATGCAGTGGGCCATGTATATTTGGAAAAGATACGAAAAACAAGGAAATAATAACGGAATTATTCGTTTTGTTTCAATTAATTTGCACAAGGGTGTATAGGGTTGGCAGCAAAGGGAACAGCCCAACATGCTCATTATAAAATAGATATAAGAAAATCAAGCAAGTACAACAAACTGGGAAATGTTTTACCAGATGACAGAAAGGGCGACACTGTACTCCGAATGCGAATTGGGACAGCGAACATGTCTTCCAAAAGCTAAGCAAAGTATTAAGAAACAGGAAAAATATCCTTACAAACGAAGAAAAGAGTACTGAAATGTTATTTACTTTCTATATAGCAGTGAATGCTGGAAATTCTCCTCAGAGATTTGAGTTAACAGAAATGTGCTTCTACAGAATGATGCTGAGAATACCATGGACCGAACACTTGATGATTAGAGAAAATGGAAACAAAAAGAACTTTTATACTGAACATTAGAAAGAGATAATTTATATGGCACATAATGTGGAAAGAGGGCTTAGAATAATTTAGCACTCAACGGAAATATTGAAGACGAAAGAGACAGAGGAAAACACCATATAAGCTACCTAACGAGTTTGTATAAATGGATGATGGAAGAAGGTTTAGGAGAGATAGCAAAAAGACAAGAATTGCTAAGACCTACAAAAGACAAGAAATTGTGGAGA
>OZ010589.1:86189471-86201971 GCA_963932145.1 Acanthosepion lycidas | reverse complement strand
GTGGACTTTCTCAATGGGTGTGTTTCAGCCTTTAGGTGAGGCATGAAACCAAGTCCCCTTCATCACTGTGCTTACCCATTCTCCAAGGCTGAAATTCAAAATCAAGCACTTGGGAAAAAATAAACTATTTTAGAAACGTCGTTGACTTTCTAAATCGATGTGTTTCAGCCTTGTGTGATGCATGAAACCATCCCCTCTTCATTATTGTGGTTACGTGCCTTCTCCAAGGCTGAAATTCCAAATCAAGCACTTTGTAGGCAATAAGCTATCGTGTAATTTCTAAATGGGTGTGTTCCTTCTCACTCGTACCTACCATTCGGCAAACACATGATCAATTTTTTTTGTATTTTTTATCAGGTTTGTTTTCGCCTTCACGTGTTTGTTTTACCCCCGTCATAAATCACGCTTAGAATGAGACTGACCCGAAGTCGGATTTTCGCCGGAGAGCAGTGAGCTGGTGGCATGAAATGAAGTTATTCCTTTGCGAGAGGATTGTTGATGCCCAAACGCATAACAAACGTGTAGCAGTTGAACATTGATTCTTCTTCCTCTTGCTTGCTAAATAAATCCCAGGGCGCACATCTGGTACCCTAGCCCCAGAAAAAAAAGGCGGATACAAGAAATACGTTTAATAATCTCTGAATTTGAAATGAGTGATAATTTAAATTTATTTTTAGTGTAAGACTGTTCTACTGAAATACATCTGGGAGCAGGCGTTGGCTCAGACACCAAAGAAAAACGTACCTTTTTTTTAGCTATGTGTATAATAGCTTTGCTTTGTCAGAAACACTTGTGATATATCCTGATCACTTTTTCTATGTGCCGCGTCCCTTCAGTCCATGGGCGTTCAGGTCTCTCCAAAACTTCCTATCGCCTGTGGCCCGTAGCATTTTTTTCTACTTTTGCTAATGCTTCAGATCCCCGTTCTGCCATACATTCACACAAGCTCTTCAGGTAGGTGACTCGTTGCTTTCTTCTGTCTTTCTTATCCTCAGTACGCCCTGTGAGGATTAGGTTTTCTAAGCCTTCCTTCCTCATTATGCATTCAACAAAGTTCGGCTGCTTGTTTTTCTAATACTGAGAATAAGTGTTCTTTTGTTATCGTTTTCTTTTAAAATGTCATCATTACTTACTTGTTACGTCCAGGGAATTCTCAGTATCCTTCTGCAGAGTCACATTTTTGTGGCCTCCAGTTTTTTTTCTTGAATTCACTACCATATAATAATATAGATATCCCCTAGCAATTCAACACTATTTTCTTTATTCGCAACGATTTTTTTCGTTTTTTAACCCTATGCTTAGCTTTTGGAAGGCATCTTTCAATCATGAATTTTTCCTGTTTTTTAATGAATTGCTATTGCAAAATATGTTAGAATGTATTTCTATAATAAACCTATAACAAACCATTACAAATAGTTTATTTAGGGGCATATCAAGTCCTTATGGGTCATTTAATGCTGAAATTTAATTTTCTAGGAAGCATTTGTAATTTTTTTTTTTTTTTTAACAAAAATGGATTGCTCTTAATTTTTTTATAATTTCATAAATTTTTTACTACGAAAATATATTGCTGGTATTTTTACGATAAAAATTTATTTTTATACTTTCGTAGTGTTTTGACCCCAGTTTGGGAATTCACTATTTTTCCATAGCTGGGACCCTAACAGGTACTACCACCCTGGGTCAGGCTGGACGTGGGAACAACAGCAATTAAAAGGTGGTTCCGCGCTCCTGAAAACCTCCCGATCAGAGGCCTTGCTGTCGGATGTAGTTTATCGTTATACCCTGGACGCATTAGAAATACATTTACATTATATATACAATAGCAAGTGGCTTAATTAAACTGCCGATATTTTCTCTATCTAATTTCCAGTGGAACTTTATAGTACAACCATTCTTTCTAATTCATTTTTATAGTACAGTTTAATTCATTTTTATAGTACAACCATCCAACTGATTTTTGTAGTAGAGTTTAATTCATTTTTATAGTATAACCATTTTAATTCATATCTATACTACAACCATTCTAATTCATATCTATAGTATAAATAATCTAATTCATATCTATAGTATAAATAATCTAACTCATATCTATAGTATAAATAATCTAATTCATATCTATAGTACAAGCAATCTAATTAATTTCTATAGTATACGCATTATAATTCATTACTATAGTGCAAACAGTCTAATTCATTACTATAGTACAATCATTATAATTAATTTCTATAGTACAAGCATTATAATTAATTTCTATAGTGAAATCAAAATAAAAAGGAGATCAAGTACATCGTTATCCCATAATGCATTGTATTTATTTCGATGAGATAAAAGATATCTGGTCATAGGCCAACTTTTCCTTCAGCATCTGAATTTTGTACATTTTCATAAAATATAAAATAGACAAAACAGTAAAAGAATTTTTGAAATATCATTTGATGATATAAGTCTTAAATTTATTTCAAGAAATTACTTTTTTCATTTCGTTATCGAGAATTTAGAAAGTCAGTTATCTGAAATTTAAAAACAAAATCTTATAATCAAGGATGCCCCGCATACATATAAAAAAACATAAATTTCAAAAAATATATATAAAAATTATTAAATATTAAAAATATTAAAAAAATATTAAAAATATTAAAAAATAATGAAAATATTAAAAATATTAAAAATTATTACATATTTAAAATATTAAAAATAATAAAAATATTAAAATATATTAACAATTATTAAATATTAAACATATTAAACAATAAGTGGAATATTAAAATATGATCAATTATTAAATATTAAAAATATTAAAATGTAATGAAAATATTAAAGATATTTAAAATTATTACATATTGAAAATATTTTAAAAGTAATAAAAATATTAAAAATATTAAAAATTAATAAATATTAAAAATTATTAAATATTAAAAATATTTAAAATTAATAAAAATATTAAAAAATTATTAAATATTAATAATATTAAATATATTAAAAATAATAAAAATATTAAAAAATAATGAAAATATTAAAAATATTAAAAAATATTAAATATTAAAAATGATAAAAAATAATAAGAATATTAAAATATATTAACTATTATTAAATGTTAAAAATGTTAAAAAATAAGGACAATATTAAAAATATTAACAATTAACAAATTAAAAATATAAAAAATGAAAATATTTAAAATATTAAACATTAATAAATATTAAAAATTATGAAATATTAAAAATATTTAAAAAGTAATAAAAATATTTAAAAAGTAATAAAAATATTTAAAAAGTAATAAAAATGTTAAAAATAAAAATATTAAAAACTCTTCATTAGTGATAATTTATAATTGATCTTCAATACATTTTTATGATAAAAAAAATTTAAATGCATTCCTGCAGTAAAATATTTTACAGTGAAATTCTACATCCGCGTCCTGGGTAAGACGATAAACTACGTCCAGCAGCAAGGCCTCTGATCAAGAGGTTTTGAGGAGAGTGGAACCACATCTTAATTGCTGGTGTTCCCAGGTCCACCCTGACCCGGGGTGGTAGTATCTGTTAGGGTCCCAGCTATGGGCAAATAGTTAACCCCTAAACTGGGGTAAAAACACTATGAAAGTGTAAAAATATGTTTTAATACAAGAAATATTTTGTAAAAAAATATTACCAGCAATAACTTTTTTTTTTAATTTTTACAAGCAATACATTTTTGAAAAAATATTACCAACAATTTTTTAAGAAATAAATATTAATAGCAATACATTTTTGAAAAAAATATTACCAGTTATATATTTTTGAAAGAAAAATATTACCAGAAATAGATTTTTGACAAAACGAAATATTACCAGCAATAAAAATTTTGTCGGCAACCCATTCAGGTGTTGATATGCCGTAAAAAAATAAAAAAAAAAAACTTATTAATAACAGCATTGTTTGTTTTTTTTTCAGGTACAAGAGGCGGTAGAAAACTTCCTAGGCTGGCTATGAAGAAGTGATGCTGGAGTTGTGAAATCTTGCATGCATTCATTTCAACTCTTCTTATTAACTACTGCGTTGTTTTTTTCCAGGTACAAGGGACGGCTGAAAAGTTCATAGGCTGACTATGAAGAAGTGATGTTAGAGCCGTGAAATTTTGCATGCATTCATTTCAACTCTTCCTATTAACTGCTGCATTGTTTCTTTCCAGGTAAAATGATATCTGACTGGTTAAAGAAATCTTCAAATGTAAATAGCAGCGACCTCTCTTGAAAATGGTTAAAATACGCTATCGTGGTTTTATCAAGTACCCTCAGAAAAAGGGTTTGACCCCCCAAAGGACATTCATGCTGACATAGCTGCTACATTAAGAAATGATGATCTAGCTTTTTCAACAATGCAAAAGTTGGCAAATGAATTTAGGAGGTGAAGGGAGAGACTTGAGGATGATTCTAGTTCTGGACGTGTTCTTAACTAACACTACCCTCCTTGAGTAAAATCTTTTACAGTCGCATTCTATAGGAAATATTTTACAATAGTAATAATAATAAACTCATTGTAAGATATTTATATATTTTTTTTTTTTTTTTTTTTTTTTTTTTTACTCTTTTCAACGCCAAACAAGGCGATAATGACATTAAGATGCAATGGGGTACCCGTAGGGAAACAATAAGTATAATTTAGTGAGGAGAAAGGACAATAAAAAGAACAGTATTCAAGGCAGAAGACTGCTTTTTAAAGTTTTGAGGATTGTAAAAGGCAAAGAAAGGGGAAGAGAGTTCAACAGACAAAACGTGTAAAACAAGAGACCATTAGAATAGGATTTACGGTTACATTTAGCTATTCCAACAGTAAAGCGATGAGATCAAGTTACGAATCTAGTAGCGTGCTTAAATTCATGCGTCTGATGCACCAAGGGAGAGAGCTCATTAAAACAACTGCCATAAAATATTTATAGAAAAAAACAGATGTTTGATTTTGTTTAGCGGCATGTCAAACTCTATAACTAATTTAATGCCGAAATCTAAATATTTTGAACGCAATTTTATGGCTTCAACTAAATATAATTTGAACGTAATTGTATGCCTTCAACTACAGATAAAATGTAGTGTTGGGAATTTTACCATAAATATGTATTATTGTTAATTTTTATATAAAATTTATTTTTGTGCTTACATTGCATTTTATTTCGTTGGCATAATTACTAGAGTCGGTGATTTTTGTATTTTATATTGTAGTTATATTTTGGAATTCATTTTTATTTCTTTAAGTCATTATATAATAATCACTTATGTGCAATGCGTGGTACACGCTATTGCGATCATATATCTTTCGATACGAGCCAGATTTTTCCGCAGTAGGTTGCCATTTCTTTCTGCGGTAAACCAGTTGCCATCCAAGACTATAGAATCTGATCTGTTCTATTGTTTACCCATAGCTGGGGAAGAAGAAGAGGATTCATACTTTTCCCAAGGCTATTAGCACGTAAGTGAATATAATGGATTCGACTAGAATTCGAACTCGGCTCTTCGATTCCCTAACCCGAGCCTCTATCTATTACTCCACAGATCTTGTTTACCGGCATAGCAACATGTATATGAGTTATTTAATATCTAAATATATCTAATATTTAAATATTTTGCCTTCAACTAAATATATTTGGAACGCAATTGTTTGCCTTCAACTACAGATAATATGCATTGCTGGCCATTTTCCTTTAAAATGGTATTGATAGTAATTTTAACATAAATATGTATTGTTGGTAATATCACTACAAATAAAATGTATTTTTTATATAAAAATGTATTGTTGGTATTTTTATAATTTCATAGTTTTGTGATTTTGTTTGGGGGTTCACTATTTGCCCGCAGCTGGGAGCCGAACGGGTGCTAACATTTCAATCAGGTTGATCCGGGAACAACAGCAATTAAGAAAAAGAAAAAAAAGACAGAGGGAGTCCATGTTACAGTGGTGGGGAAGTAACTGAAGCAGAGATGCCAGGTAATTACCGAGAATATTACAGACCCTTTTTGGTTTTTTTTTTTTTAAATCTCTAGGAAATATAGAAGTAGTACTTGATCAGATATGGCACCAATATTCAACTAACCGATAAACGGTAGATTTATAAATGGGTAAAATGAATTCTGACAAAAAACTTTCTCCGGAATGACACAGTGAACCAACCTTCACAGTATCAGACTTTGTAGTTCCCGGGTCAACCCTGATCTGAATGTTAGCACCTGTTCGGGCCCCAGCTACGGGCAAATAGTGAACCCCCAAACAAAATCACAAAACTATGACATTATAAAAATACCAACAATACATTTTTATATAAAAAATACATATTTGTAGTGATATTACCAACAATACATATTTATGTTAAAATTACCATCAATATCATTTTAAAGGAAAATGGCCAGCAATACATATTATTTGTAGTTGAAGGTAAACAATTGCGTTTCAAATATATTTAGTTGAAGGCAAAGTATTTAGATTTCGGCATTAAATGACGCATAGAGATGTTGCAATACCGCTAAACAAGATCAGTGGAGTGATGGATAGCGGCTCGGATTGAAGAATCGAAGAGCCGAGTTCGAATTCCAAAAGAGACATTATCCAACATGTCATAGTGAACCAACCTTCATAGCATCAGACTTTGTAGTTGATTCAATATAATCATTCCATTTCTCTTTAGTGGAAAACGGGACACCCAGAAGTTTTAATGAGTTACTCTCCTGGAAGTTAAATTCAACCATTCTGCTGGAAATATATGGTAGTTAAAGATAGCAATTTCGTTTTTGGAGGTGTTCAAATATACTAGCTATTTCTTGTTCCAGTCAGTAAAGTTTGTTTTAATTCTGGACCATTGATAAACTTTTTTTTGATTGCCAATGCCCTACATTCAGAATGAGTATCAAATCTTGTTAAATCCTACTTTTATGAAAAATAGCAAAATTATTTGAGTAATTATTTTTTCTTGATATTCACAAAATTTCTAAAGTGAGGGAGTAAGGATAAAGTCAGTTGTTTCTGATGAAGAAAAAAAAGAGATTATACCGATTTCTACAACTGGCATAAGGAATATTGTTGTGTACTTTTGAGTTTCAAATATACAGGCTAAGACGATTATCCTTTTTTTAAATAATAATCTACTTGGGACATCGTAATTTAATCCACCACTTTCATTAATCATCCAGGAAATCTTCTCCCACCCTTTAATTTAAGCGGGCTTACTGCCATATCACGTTACATTTTTCCGTGTAAAATTTAGACATGGAAATATTGATGATTATTACAAAAAGAATAACATTTTATCAGATATTTTTAAATAAAAAAAAATAAACCTATTCGCTATAAAAGTAAATAATTAATGAATATGTACTTAAATTTTGATTTAAATTAGATAATTCCCTGATTTTTGATAATTTAAAAAAAGCGCTGCCCTCCCACACACAATTTTCCTTCCAAGGTTTCTGGTCCCCAAGTTGAAAAATTTCGGAATCGACATATTGTAGAGAGGGAAGGGCTCCCGTATCAAAGTTTCGTGGTGGGGCGCTGGTTGTATGTGTTTTTATAAACCTACATGCCTATGACAATGTTCAGTTTCTACATTAGAGAAAATCAGGTTAACGACAATAATAATAATAATTGTACAAAACGAATATAACAATTTTAATGGCTTATTAGAAAGTTCGAGTACTTTGATTACACTGTTCAGTGGAAAGACGCTAGTTAGGTAAATGCTCATTGGTTCTCAGACTGTTGAATCAGTTTTCCAAAAGTTTTCGTGCTAGCTACGTGCCTTCAGTTATTACTTATTTTTTACTAATACTAACCGGAAGTCTACGGCTAGTAATTAAAATAAAATTTCTAGTCCCTATTTTTTATAGTTTTAGAAAGATAAAACCGAAAAAATGATCGCTTAAAAATGGTTAAAGATTTCAACACATGAAAAATTTTCCGAAAATTGAAATACTGTTTTTAAAACAATTTTTAAGACAATCCCGTTTGTGTTGTGTTGGAATCTTTGTAAAACATTTTTCAACGGAGATGAGTTGGCGATTAGTTGTCGTGGAAATGTAAAAATTTGCAATTTAAACATTTTTTTAAAATTTTATTTGTTTTCGAGTAAAATTTATTCATAAAAATATTGATGATTATTACAAAAAGAATAACATTTTATCAGAATTTAAAAAAATAAAAAAACTATAAAAGTAAATAATTAATGAATACATAGTTAATTTTTCATTTAAATTGGATAATTCCCTTAATTTTTTTTTTTTATTTTGATAATGTAAAAAATCGCTGCCCTACACATAATTTTCCTTCGCGGGCTTCTAGCCCCCAAGTTGGAAAATTTTGGAATCGACATTTAGTAGAGGTGGAGGAGCTTCCGTATCAAAGTTTTAGGTGTGGGGCAGACCCTAGCGCCGGCCTTGGGTGTATGTGTTTTATAAACCTACATGCCTTTGACAAAGTCTAGTTTCTACATTAGAAAAAACGAATATAACAATTTTGATGGCTTATCAGAAGGTACTTTGATTAAAAAATAAAAAAAAACTATTCATTATAAAAGTAAATAATTACTGAATATGTACTTAAATTTTCATTTAAATTGGATAATTCCTTGATTTTTTTTTTTTTGGTAATTTAAAAAAAGCGCTGTCCTGCCACACACAAGTTTTATTCGAGTGACCACCAAGTTGGGAAACTTCGAAATCTTCTTTTACTAGAGACGGGGGCGGGGGAGCGTATCAAATTTCGGGATTGGGGCGAGACTCTAGCGCCGGGCCTGGCATTTTGATTTGAAATAATATTACTAGCAAAACATGTATAAAATTGAGAAGTTTTATCAGTTGTAGCTACCAGCATATGTCATATATTTCGACCAGTGTCGGTATCTATCTGACCTATTTACCAGTAAAAAGCTAATTTTAACAAAAATACTTTATTTCGGAATTAATTTCCAATTTCCACTTTTGTGATGTTTATAAATACGTAATTGCTTTGTTGGTAGCTTTTATAAATAAATGCTTTAACTATTCGAATAATGCCTGAAACTGATAAATTATCTGTCCTGAAACTGATAACCATCTTGGCATTTAGATCACAGCTGGGGCGGACGCGGAAGTATGGAAAAACATAAAAGTGAAGTCAGCAACGTTATACAGTGTTAAATATTTTCGATCTTATATTATGAATATCTAAACGATGTATATTTTAATACCACGTCCTGTATGAAAGAAACGACTATGTTAAACATATTCTAAATATATTAACTGTTTTAGTACGGGGATTTCGCTATTATCTTTTTTTACAACAAATCTCTGAATAAAGCGTAATTGTGTAGGGGAAAAATGGGATTTGACTCGCGCAAATCTTGGTATGAGAACATGGGTTTAATAATTCCGATACGTGATATCACGCCTTCAATAAAAAAAAAATCTAATATGCAAAAATGTAAAAGTGTAAAGTAAAATAAACAGACAGATCTTTTCGATTGAATTATATATATATATATATATATATATATATATATATATATATATATATATATATATATATATATATATATCAGTGAACATTGAAGTCAACATTTAGAGGTGACAGGCTGTTTCATGCTAGACGCAATTGTCGGGCCTGACGATTGCGTCTAGCATGAAACAGACTGTCGCTTCTAAGTGTTGACTTCAATGTTCTCTTTTATATTTACACACGCTATATATATATATATATATATATATATATATATATATATGAAGAAATATAGTCTTAAGTTGTGCTATATTTATGGGATAAAGTAAAGCACAACTTAAGACTGTATTTCTTCATGTATACATATATATATATATATATATATATATATATATATATATATATATATATATATATATATATTAAAGGTAATAAATCCATTGGCGTATAATTCAATGGATCCTAGTAATATAAAATATTAAAACTGATCCACAAAAAGAGTCCAATATATTTATTATAACAGAGCCAATAAATTGTATTACACAATAAAATCCAAAATTACCTGATGTGGTGTGGGGGGTGGATAGATATATTTCAACTGACGAAAACTTCGTCAGTCTTATTCAACCCCGGTATATAGATTGAGATCGTGTCGGAATTAGAAATTCAACTGTGACACCCATAGAAAAATTAATACAGAATTTTTCCATTTCACTGTTTCAGTCAGACGAAATGCACGAGTCAGTGGTCAGGGGAGGGTGGAAAGTATTAGCTTTAAAGGGAAGAGACTTCATAAAAATAAGCGTGAATATTAATATTAGGACAGTAAATTGAGCTTATATAAAGTATTGAGTATTAATTTGAAACTAACAGAGGACACAGAAGAGAGTTTTATAAAAAACAAAACAAAAAAAAAAACGTATAAATAAGGTTAGTTTTAAAAATACAACTTCCTACTTAAAAAAATATTATTCCATAAATACATTATACTTAAAAATAAGATATATTTCAAAAAATAACATGTACATATATATATATATATATATATATATAAATAGAAAAGAACACGTTAGGTAAATAATCCGTGGTTCTTTAGTATTTGTGTTTTTATTTCAAAAACAGTGCTCAATACAAAAGTAGAAGCTAAATTATGACTATACTAATTTTTAAAAAAAAATATGATTCCTTCGCTACATAGGAGCGCTCATGTTTCAAAAACAAGACCCAAAAACTTCAATATAATTGTTAAAATTAAATTGAATTAAAGTATCATTCTCTGTTCCATCCTCAGGCGAAATTTTTGGAATAACTAATCTTGAAGTTTACGCATCTTTATAAGCAGAACTCTCTCTCTTCATATATATATATATATATATATATATATATATATATATATATTATTTTAGCCGACGCGTTTCGTCCTCTGGTGATAAAATGCGTCGATTGAAAAATAGTTTTGCTCTTGTTCTTTTTTTTATTCATTTTGTCCCTTTACAGATACATTCTATCTGAAAATAATTTAGATAATAGCTCGCAACTTGTCTCCTATATATATATATATAATTATTTATTTAAAAATATGATTCAAACGCTACATAAGAGTTCTCATGTTTCAAAACAAGAGCCGAAAACTTCAATATAATTATTTGAATTAAATTGAATTAAAGTACCAAGCTCTGTTCCATCTTCAAGCGAAAATCTTTTGGAATAACTTATTCCTTAAATTTACGCGTTTTATAAGCATATTCATTATTGAAATTAAAATTACTATGGTAACGGCTAGAACAATTGTTTAAAGAAAAGGGGTGTAAGTGTTAATAATTTGTATCAATATCTCAGTTACATTCAAAGACGTCAAGCCAGGGTAAGGTTGGGGTGTCTAAATTTAAAGCGGAAGATGACATCGTCTAGTCTAGTTAAGTGTCAATGGAGATTTATTTATTTTTTTTATTTTATTTTTTATTTTTTCTGAAAGGGTTTTGTGTATATAAAAAAATTTTCATAAGTCGCTAACATTTGTTTTTTTGACGACTTCATAAAGGGTTATCTTTTTTTTTATAGGGCATTTAAACTATTTATTTAGACTATGGAATTTAAAAATTATTTTATTGTTTGTTTGTTTTTATGCTAATTATTCAATGCGAAAATTTGATGATGTCGGAAAAAAACCGTTAACTCATGTCTATTGTTCAATAGATTTTTATTATTTAGAAACTTAATAATGTGTAGTTTTTCATGTAGGCATAAAGGGCATGGTTCATCCCAAATTTTACAAGTCCTAGTTTTGTTTATAATTTTCTATTTTACTTTTGGTCTTTTATTCATTTCCTTCAAATGCCAAAAATATTTAGATAGAGATGTTTGATTTCTTTTATTTATATTGTTGAAGGAGCACTTATGCTGCCTCCATTTGGTTTTAAATTCATTCTTTGTAGACCCAATGTATATCATATTAGTATTAGGACTCTCAATGGATGAGATAGTACATTGGTATACCACAGATTTTACGCAGCATTTATTTTCCAATCGGCAGTCTTCTGGGTTTCTACAATCACATAATTTTTCACTGTTTTTGTCTAATTTAAGTGTAGGGTTTTTATTAATACTATTCAGGCATGGGGGTTTAATCAGGATTTTATTATTGTGTTTTTTTTTTATACTTTCTAGATTTTCAGTGCAGCTGTAACTTAATTTTAGGGTGTTTTTATTAAATATTCTACTAAGTCTACTATTGGTAGGAAAGTGTTTTTCAATTAAAGCTAGGAATTTCTGTACTAGCTTAATACTAACCATTTGGTTGAACGGAGGGGTATACCAAATGATTTTTCTTTTCCTGTTTTTTTTTTTTCTGGTTATTACAATTGTTTCTATAATTGATGTTAGCATTTTTGTATCCACTGTTTTTTAGGGTTGCGTTATATTGAATAAATAGCATAAAAACAAACAAACAATAAAATAATTTTTAAATTCCATAGTCTAAATAAATAGTTTAAATGCCCTATAAAAAAAAAGATAACCCTTTATGAAGTCGTCAAAAAAAAAAACAAATGTTAGCGATTTATGACA
>OZ010589.1:86154471-86184471 GCA_963932145.1 Acanthosepion lycidas | reverse complement strand
TTGTTCTGCCAAACATTTACTCAGGCTCATTAGGTAGGTTATGCGATCTTTTCGTTGGCTGCTCTTGCCTTCAATCTGCCTTGTGAGTATCAAATTTTCCAAGGCTTCTTTCCTCATTATGCGACCCAGAAATTTAAACAGATGTTAAGTATAAATGTCTTTTCATTCTTTCATTTTCTCCGAAACTTGTTCAGTCCATGGTATTTTCAACATCCCTTCTGTAGAGTGACATTGCTGTTGCTTCAAGTCTCTTTTTTCATCTGTGACGTGATTGTCAAGTAACTACCGATTAATTTATTTCCACCAGTTCGTACATCAGTAACGATGATTATTTAGTGCAGAGTATGTTTATTGTTTTTCGAATAAATTTCTCCTCGGCACGATTGTTCTGTTACACGTTTATTAAAGTCCTAATCCTATTTTTTAAGTTGAAAAATTCCCACCGGTAAGACTTTTCCAGAAAGAACTACGTAGCAGAGTTTACAGCGAACAGTTTTGATGTTAGACGGCACAATGTTATATTCTCAAATCAGTCCACATTTGCTAATTTTCAAATAACCTACATGTATTGGGCCTGTATATCCCTTAGCCAATAAACTTATTAGATTGCAATATACAGATTATAAAGAGGTGGAATATGTGGAGAGTCATGATTGCCTACGTTGGATGAAGGGTTATAACATTTTAGAAAACTTAGTTTGCAGACAGTCTAAGAATTTTATTTTGATCCACCTGCAATGCACTTTTTTTTTCTTTATCAATTCACTCCAAGAAAATGACACAAAGACGCAAGTGAAAAAGAACGAAAAGAATTTAGAACGAACCGGAAACACAATAATAGTATAAATTTTACATTTTAAAACAGGGATCAGCAACCTACAGCACGCGTGCCACGCAAAGCGATCTCCAATGGCACGCGGCCACAAATTACATCACGAAGTCCGGACAAATAACTACTACAAAGCAAAGAAGATATTAATCTAAGCTTTTGGTTGCGCGGTTAAATGTACGTAGAACCACTTAGAAGAAAGCTTATGTGAGCCAAAAGTTTAGCTCAGCTTCATAATTAATATCCATTCTGTTTGACTCGGGATTCTTGATAGGCTCCAGAGGCGGATATGCAATGTAGTTGGCCCTGCTCTGGCATCTCGTCTACAGTCACTTTCTCACAGACGCGCCGTCGCCTCCCTCTGTCTGTTCTACAAATACTTTCATGGGAATTGCTCCGAGGAGCTGCATTCGCTGGTTCCCAGTCGTCATGAGTTCAAGCGCCCTACGAGGCTGGCATCCCGCTCTCACCCCTTCACTGTCGAAACTCCTAAAATTAGCCGTCTCTTCTACTCCAATACCTTCATGTCTCGCACCTGTCGCCTGTGGAACTCCCTTCCCTATTCCTGTTTCCCTGAGAGCTATAATCTCCAGGTATTCAAGTGTAATGTCAATCGACATCTCCAGTTTCCTTGACCTATCCACTACCCTCCTCTTCATCCTTTCTTCTATCACTCCTATCTGATCTTGCTCTATATTTTCTGTAATCCCTTGCGTCCTAGTGGCTTCCCGCCTTGTTTGGGGTGAAATGCTTAAAAAAAAATATTAGACAAATTTTGCCTTTATTTTCACCCGAAATTAAAGGAACCATACAAAGTTTAGAACGGCTCATGATCAGACATAATAGACATTCATTGTCTGTTATATTTAACAACATATATATATATATATATATATATATATATATATATATATATATATATATATATATATATATATACTCTCGACTCTCCCGTCGAATTCGATGTATGAGTGTCAAGCAGATCATTTCCTAGGAAACCGACAGCCCGACAACAGCACATGAGATTTGATTATAGTAGTGAAGATTTCGAGTAGCACCATCCATACTTTTTGAAGGGCTGAATACAGAGACCTGGTGCATTACGTGCCACAAGGTCCCCAATTCAGAGATGTCCTAGACCAGTGTCCATCCAAGGCTATAGAACCCAGTCTGTCCTGCTATTCCCCCACAGCTGGAGGGAGAAGAAGAGGATTCACACCTTTCCCAAGGGTATTAGCACGTAAGCGAATGTAATGGATTCGAGTGGAATTCGAACTCGTCTCGACGTATTCCTCAAAACCAAGCCGTTTTCTATTGCTGCACTGCGCCTCCTTCCTTCCTATCTATCTATCTATCTATCTATCTATCTATCTATCTATCTATCTATCTATCTGTCTCTCTCTCTCTCTCTCTCTCTCTCTCTCTCTCTATATATATATATATATATATATATATATATATATATATATATACATATATATATATATATATATATATATATATATATATATATATATATATATATTAGGTTGGTGCAAAAATAATGACGAAATAATTTCGTTTTTTGACGTATTTTTAACGTCAAACAACGACATTATTACGTCATTATTTTTGCCCCAACCTAATATATATATATATATATATATATATATATATATATATATATATATATATATATATATATGTGTGTGTGTGTGTGTGTGTGTGTGTGTGTGTGTTTCGTTTAGTATTATACAAACTATCCACATAAAATAAGAAGCCCCTAAACTCGCAAAGGTCTGAAAGAATATTTTACTCCTGTTCGTTCAGCAGCAGACGTCCCTTTGTATATTTACTGAGCTTATTTTAATATTAACAAAATAGTATTACTATATCTTGACAAAAGCAAGACTAACTCGCAAGTCATCATTCTATTCAAGAGGTCCGAGGCAAACTGCAAATTTTCGTTGTACACACTGCAATAAACTACTGAAATACTCACATAGCTTACTTGTTCACTCTTTATGGGGAGTGGCGGCGCTCGTAACATATAACTAACCTATTTTTCACATACGGTCTAAACAACGTGGAAGCCCATTTAAAATCGAACTTAAGACGCTCCGAGATCAGCTCGGTCACAATAAACTCTACGCTAAGCGCTGTGTCTACCTCATTATAACTGTAGGACTAAACGCTTTTAATAAGCGTAAAGTTTTTGATTTTTTTTTTTTTTACTCCAGAGGAGGCACGAGTGAAAAAATTAAGCAAATAGAAAAGTTAGAGATAAAAGTAGTAATAAGAAGATGGGGTGAGAGAGAGAAAGAGATCCTTTTGTATTGGTGTGTTTATGAATGAGCATATTTGTGTGTGTGAGAGAGAGAGAGAGAGAGAGAGAGAGAGAGAGAGAGAAAGAAAGAAAGATATAAAGCAGACACATTCAAGAAAAATGACCTTCTCTGTTCCAAGTCTTTCTCTACGATAACAAGACCATCTTTACCACTATATTTATTCAATCGTCAAGAAAGAGACGAAGAGATAAACAAACAAAACCTCGCCAAAAAGCTAAAACTAAATCAAATAATAATAATAACAGATGCTGTTAATAGCATCATCTTATCAGGCTGGCTATTGTTCCTTTCATATGATTACTAAATTTGGCCTGATGCCTACCAAAAATACTTTACCGGTGACCACATTCATTCCATTTCTGTGTAATGATTACATCCGAGTCGCATGTATTTAAGTCAGCCATTTTGAATTTTGTAGTGAAGCCTCGATTTTTTTTGAGGGTGGAGGGAAGAGGTTTTCATATATCTTATGATGTCATCTCTTCTAATAGTTGAAATGAGTAGAATTTCCTTATAAAGAATAAGAAAGGTTGTGCTAATAAGGAAATAGCAAAACAGGCTTTGACCAAGATAGGAAATATTAGAATGAGAATAAAGATCTGTGATTTCAGGAAAAAAAATAGAAAATTAAGAAGGAAAATAAGAAAGGAAGAAAATGAAGAAATGAAAGGAAGAAAATGATTCGTTGTGAATGAGTTTATTTTGATTTAAATGATTAAAATTTTCTAGATAAAATATTCTAATTATACAAGAACAAAGTGTAGATAATGGACAGGCAATGAAAATAGACAAATACGACGATAGATAGATAGATAGGTAGATAGATAGATAGATAGATAGATAGATAGATAGATAGATAAAAGGTAGATAGATAGATAGATAGATAGATAGACAGATAGAAAGTAGATAAATAGATGGATATGAACATAGTAAAGTACATTGATAAGGACAGATCAAATTAGATAGATAGATATGCTCATATGTATATATATATATATATATATATATATATATATGTATATATATATATATATATGTATACATATATATATATATATATACATGTATATGTATATACATACATATACATATATATATATATATATATATATATATATTTAAATAATTAGAAAAAAGAGTCCACGTGTGCTTCATATAGTTTATAAAATAGTATAGATAGATAGATAGATAGATAAAAATATTTAATAATAGGTATGAACAAAAAGAGAAAGGGAAAATATACTGATATGCTTATATATATATATATATATATATATATATATATATATATATATAACTAGAATTGTATCATATATAATAATTATTATATATATAATTAGAATTATATATATATATATATACATATATATATATATATATATATATATATATATATATATATATAATTAGAAAAAGGATCCACGTCTTCTTCATATAGTTTATAAAATAGAGTAGATAAGTTGGTCAATAAACAAAGTCATACGAAATGGTACCGATGTAATCAGTACACAAAATGATTAATACATATATATATATATATATATATATATATATATATATATATATATATATATATATATATATATATATGATAAAATAAAGAACAAATAGGAAACTTTTATAAATCTAGCATGTTTCATTTTATTAAAGCTTCATAAGAGGGTAAGATTTATTACAGCTTCATCAGAGAATTAAATATGTTGTAGAAAAATTTGAAGTACCGGTCAGTTTTCAGTCTGCACCCAACGATTGCATCGTGTATGAAAGTCGTGTATGAAATCTGTGCGCACGTTGTGGAACAAAATGTATAATTACTCTTTGTACATCGAGCACTATTTAATCATCACAGCCCTCATTGTGCACTAACATTTCTCAAGTTTGCGCTTGGTCACATTGATTTATTAATCATTTCACCTCAAGCAAAGCAATAAATCCGCTAAAAACTAAAGGTGTGAATGAATGCGAAAAAAAGAAAAAAATATTCAGAAAAAAGAACAATAAAAGAATAGAAATTATGACTAAAAAGTCATTGGATTTAAATGTTTGATGATCAAAGTTGACTGGAAGTCAATAAGCCAGAAGTCAATTCCGCAAGCGATAAGTGCAAGAGAAGAACTCCTAACATAGAACTTACGGCTACGTCTAGCTATTTCAACTGTAAAAAAAAAGACCCCTCTGCGAATCTAATACAGCATATCGGATCTCTTCATCTCTAGGCTGGTTTACATTAATTTCAATGTTGAAAAAAATAAAATCAGAAAAAAGGATGTCGACACAAACATGTGTACCCACATAGTATAACGTTTAAAGCAATAAAAATCCACTATTACATACATTTATTTATTTATGTGTAGCGAGATATTATATGGGCGTGGCCGAGTGGTTAGAACGTTTGCTTTCTGACCATGAAACCTGGGTTCGAATCTTACCACGGTTTGAGTGAAATTGGGAAGACGGAACAAGTCATTGTTACCGAGAGTTTGAGTGTGCTGCTCTTCAGATTGTTAACGACGGCAGACAACACGCTCTCTCCCAGAAAGTGTAACTAAGTTCTGCCCGGCATAGTTGCAGTATAAGCCACAGATTGGCTCTGCGAGTGTTGAACAAACACAAAAAATGTGTCTGCTCGAGCGTCTACAGTATGGATTGGCTAGCTCCCCTAATAGACTGGTATCCTTGAATACGAGTGGCTACCTATTATTTTATGATAGATAGATAGAAAGAAAGAAAGAATTTCCTACATTTAATGAGGAAAAATACTTAATATCGTTTGACTGGTCCGTTTTCCTCAATTACCATTACAACCCGCTAAAATAATAATGGGCTTCGTCCTGAAGATTGAACAGAGGCTTGAAACTAATAGTCACAATACAGTGTTGATCCCTATGTCCACACGGTATCTATTAAATCTTTCTCTCTCTCTCTCTCTCTCTCTCTCTCTATATATATATATATATATATATATATATACATCAGAGTTGTCCTTCTCCTAGACCAGTTGCTATCCAAGGCTATAGAACCCAGTCTGTCCTGCTATTTACCCATAGCTGGAGGGAGTAGAAGAGAATTCATACCTTACCCAGGGGTATTAGCACGTAAGTGGATGTAATGGATTCGACTGGAATTCGAACTCGGCTCTCCGATTCCTCAATCCATTACTCCACCGAGCCTCGAAAACCTGCGGAGGGTCGTTTGGGGAACCTGTGATATGTAGTGCACCAAGTCTCTGTATTTCGGCCCTTCAAAAAGTGTGGATGGTTCCACACAAAGCCTCCATCACTTTAATCAAATCTCATGTGCTGGTGTTGGGCTGTCAGTTTCCTAGGAACTGATCTGCTTCACCCTCATACGTCGAATTCGACGGGTGAGACGACTATATATATATATATATATAGAGAGAGAGAGAGAGAGAGGGGGGAGGAGAGGACATCTGTGAGTGTTTATTTTAACTGCTGTATATGTCTGGAATGTTAGGTGGGCACGTGGGGGGGGGTTAAATCAATTCATCCTGCACATAATTAGTTTAAAAAATATCCTTGTATCTGTAGTAACACTATCTCCCAAAGAAAATTTATTTTCATTTGGCATTGTCCAGTTATGGAATTGGTTTCTGGGTGAACAGCTAATGAATGTCGACTTGTTCTAAAGTTAACGATGTCCAATAATTTCATTTAATTTCTAAAATATGCGTTCTACAAAAAATAAAAATAAAATAAAGCGAAATTTGATGATGATGTAATCATGTCGAAAATTTTGCAGTGGCCAGTTTTGAGATCGGGATTTATTTCGAATGTTTTTATTTTTTTATTTTTTTTGAATTTATTAAGTGTCAAATATCTGGTTGCCAGCCCACCCTCTTAACTTGTAAAAGCATTTATCTCACTAGATCATCAGACATTTTTACATCGAGAAAAAAAAAAAACAAACAAACAAAAACACAAATAGACGTGCATTGAGTAAGCCTGGTCATATCTTCTTTTTTTTTCTTTCATGCACATCTATAAGAAGAGACGTCAGCATTTCATACAAAAACATACGCTGTACTAATTCTTGTAATTCGGATTCGAAAAGCACTCATGAGCTCTGACACATTCAGGAACGTGCAAGTGCATATGAATACAGGAAAATATTAAAGATATCTTATTTTAATTTTGTTTGTCCTTTCTTTAATTACTTGCTTACGCCACGCCTTGTCATTACCTCATAAATAATGTACTGTTCGGGTTTGATCTCGAGGAAAGACGGAAAAGACATATTAGCGACACTATTTGGTTTCAGTATCTGTCTATATTTCTGAGATGAGGTATTATGTACATTATTTACATTATTCGGACTATTGTCCGCATCTTTGTTGCCATATTTATCACAACGTTTCGGTCCTTCAGTATCTGTCTATATTCCTGAGATGAGGTATTATGTACACTATTTACATCATTCAGACTATTGTCCTCACTGTTGTGGCCATATTTATCACAACGTTTCGGCCTTTCAGTATCTGTCTATATTCCTGAGATATGGTATTATGTACACTATTTACATTATTCGGACTATTGTCCTCATCTTTGTTGCTATATTTATTGCAACGTTTCGGCCGTTGTACGCTCCGGCCGAAACGTTGTAATAAATATGGCGACAAAGATGAGGACAATAGTTCGAATAATGTAAATGATGTACTTGGTTTCAGAGAGAAAATAAAAAAAGGAAGACAAAAAGAAAGGAAAAAGGATAAAGAAAGATGAGGAGATAAAAGTGGCCATAATACTCTTACGCGTTTAACGGCTGTTTCAGTGAAATAGAAAAAGTTACTTTCAAACCTTTTCATTTGTACACACTTACATTTTTAAGTAACGACTAGCATTCGTATTTATCATAATTATTGTAATATTTTGTTAAAGCTGTTAAGCTCTAATATTTAACGATACAATAGGAGAATATCTACGGATATTTTATTGCCGTAGAACTCGTCATGAAATTATTCAATCATTAACGTAAGAATTAAGATTTACCAGAAAATTCAAATTATACAAACCGTTAAATTTTCACGGATATTTCTAGTCCTTGTTATTAGAAGAGATTAGCAGGAAAACAAAGTGACGCTGGAGTAAAAATACACAAAGCACAACATTCTCAATACTGACTGTGATAATGGTATAAAATGCTCTTTCATGCCAATCCTATATTGTGACAGGTTTTGATAAAAGCAGAGTTTAGCATTGTAGAGGCTGCTCAATTAGAAATGGTCTCAGGCTGGCTAATCCAAACGCTCACCAATGTAGAGTGTTTCGAATTATCTCAGTGAGTATCCCAAGTCGCTTTAGCTGCTTTATCATTTAAAATTTAAAAAACGTACATTTATAAATGTGCAAGGTGGACGATGGAGAGAAAAAAGTATCTATCACGACAGTGAACCAATTTTCCTAGCAGTAAACCCAGCAATTGATTCAATGTACCGTATTTGACAGCATATAAGACGCACTTTGTTTTTACTAAAAATACCTTTTAAAATTCCCCTGCGTCTTATATGCCTTATGTAGGCTTAAATTTCTCGATAGTCGAACGAAATTAGATGACGCATTATTTAACGACGATGATAGTAGTATTGAAAATGAGGATCAGAGTTTTGATAAGGATGACGACGAATTTTATGGATTTGAAGATGAATAAAATTTTAATGGCAACTGTACTCTTTTGCTCAATTGTAATAATTGCTTGATTTTTATGTTGTTTTCTTACCTTTGGATATTATAATGTTTTTATAGGTCCGTGTCCTTTTTTTCTTGTTATTTTCGTTTAATTGTAATCATGACTTGTTCAACCAAAATAATACCTCATAAATATAGCCTAGGCTGTGCCATTTACTAATAATTTGACTAATTTGACTAATTTGACTAATTTTTCTTGATTTGCCCTGTTGAAATTGGGGTCCGTTCTATACAACCGTACGTCTTATACACCCGTGCGTCTTATATGACGTCAAATACGGTAATCCTTCCACTTTATGTCATGAGACAAAGAAGGTGCAATGAGTCGATCTCCTAGAGGTCAGTATCAGCGATGTTGATACAGGGTAAAAATTGTTCTCTATGATTTGCAGTTTCGTTTTGGAGATGTTAAAATTTACAGGTCATTTTGTTGCCTCAGTTAACAACTGTTTGGAAACTTCGAAAGAGCTTCGAAAGAGCTTCTAGTTTTAATTTATCGGATTTACTATTAAAACGGAAATAAATAGTTGTGTCATCATAATAAATAGTTGGTTGAGAACTGATGGCGTCATGAAAGTCGTTCATGCAAATAAGAAACAACGTTAGTCCAAGGATAGAGCCCTGGGTGATTACCGCATTAATGTGAAATGATCTAAAAGCGTGTCACAAATTTATTCTTTTTCTTTTTATGTGCCATGTCCTTTCAGCACGTAGGCGATCATGGCTCTCCACCTCCCTGTATCCCTTGCTGCTCTCAACAAGTTCCTCCCCCAGACCATGTTCTGTCGAGATCGTTAGGTATGTCACGCGCTGCTTTCCCTTGTCTCTCTTTCCCTCTATTCAACCCGTGAGTATCAGATTCTCCAGGCCCTCCTTTCTCATTATGTGTCTCAGAAATTTCAGCTGTCTCTTCCTGATGTTAACTATAAGCCTACTTGTCTGCATCCTCTCTAAGACCTCATCGTTGCTCACACGCTCGGTCCATGATATCCTTAGCATTCTTCTGTAGAACCACATCTCCGTCGTCTCGAGTCTCTTCTTCATTTTTGAGGAAATCGTCCAACATTCGCTGAATGAAAGAACAAATGTCACATAACAGCTCAGTATTCTTTTCTTTGTTATCAAAAAATCCTCCTGTCTCGCAATACTCAGCTTTTGGGATGTGTCCTTGGCCCTCCCAATACGTCTACGGATCTCAGTGTCGTCCTCTGTCAAGACCCTTCCCAGATATTTAAACTTCCGAGTCTGCTTGATAAGAACGATAGGATTAAGTTAAATATCCTTCAAGAGACAATATAGACATTGAGCTTATGGGGAAGGCCAGCATGCCAAACCCTGTCAAACACCTTCGATATATCTAAAGCCACAGCCCGAGCCTCGCTGTTCTTAGCCTGATAGATGAATAACTTTTAACGCATCAGCGACTGACCTAGATGAATAAAAATCATATTAATCTGAAAACAGGCTGTTTGAAGTAAAATCCTTTATCAATTCAGAGGTGATAAATACTTCTTCGCCAAAAAGAAGTAAAAGACTATTAGGACGATAATTCGAGAGATCAAAGGATTCATTAAAGTTCTTAAAGGCAAAGACTTCAGAATAGGATTCCCAATAAGGTGGAAAGCAAGGAGCAGCAAGTCATTTGTTATAGATTTTGGAGAGATCAGGGGCCAGTCCAGGAGTACATTTCCTTAGAACAATCCGACACCTCGATGTGGTGTACTGATTAGTAGCTTTTCTCGCTAGAACGATTACGACTGAGTAGTGTGTTCGATCCTCACTGGGTTCCCCATAATTTAGGCCTTGTGCCACGTCTAAGCTACACTCAGAAAATCGTTTAGACACCTCGGCGTGGTTTAATGTTTAGCAATCTTGCATCGTCAGTTGAGTTTAAGTGAGTTCGTTCCTCACTAGGTGACCCATAATTTCGGCCTTGTGCGACATCTAAACTACGCTTAGAAAATAATCATTTAGGCACCTCAGCATAGTGTAATGGTTTGAAAGTTTGTCTCACCAGGTCAGTTACGACTGAAAAATAAGTTCCTTCCTCACTAGGTGCCCCATACTTTCGGCCTTGTGCCACATCTAAGATACACTTAGAAAATAAACATTTGGGGATCTCAGCGTGGTGTAATCGTTAGTAAGCTTGTCTCACCAGAACCGTTACGACTGAAAAGTGAGTTCTTTCCTCACTAGGCGCCCCATATTTTCGGCCTTGTGCCATATTTAAGCTACACTTAGAAAATCACTTAGGCACTTCGGCGTGGTATAATGTTTAGCAAACTTGTCACCCCAGATCAATTACGACTGAAAAGTGAGTTCGTTCCTCACTATGTGACCCATATTTTCGGCCTTGTGTCAGATCTAAGATACACTTAGAAAATAACCATTTGGGCCTCTCGGCGTGGTGTAATGGTTAGCAAACTTGTCACGCCAGATCAATTACGACTGAAAATTGAGTTCGTTCCTCACTAGGTGCACCATACTTTCGTTCTTGTTCCACATCTAAGCCACGCTTAGAAAATAACCATTACATTAGGACAGTTGCAGGGATAGCGTTTTGGGGATCTAGATTCGAGATGATTGAAGAAGCCACGGACAGAGTTATGTTGTTATCACTCCGAATAGATTTGTTTCGAGAGAGGAAATCAGGCAAAGATTCTCCGGGAGAATCAAGAGTGGAGTTAGAATAGAATTTCCGAGCAGAACATCCAGTTTGATCAGCGGCAGATGACGCTACTTCGAAGTGGTTGAAAGGAGGAGGGATTGAGTATTTACTTTTCCTCAAGACACTCTTACTGTCCCGCTAGTAATCCCTAGAACCAAACTGGTGAGAGACTATTCGGTGTCTCATTCTATCAGCGAATAACGCCTTTGTCTCGTTAAGGACACGTTTATACTTATTATGAGCGGTTACAAAGAAGAATGTATTATGATCGGAACTATGATTGGTATCTGTGGACTATAGTGGCTGAACAAGTGAACAAAGGAGGAGGTTCCGGTGTCACTTTTCATCCAGGCAGAAATCTTAGTGGCCCAATTTTTCACTGGAATATTAAAAATTTAATTCGAAGATATATCGTGAAAAAATTACAAAACGAGTCCCAGTCAGCGCGTTGGTAACAAAAAGATGTCCTGTTAATAGGGGCTTCTTGCCTAATAGACGAACGGCAAGAAATATCTACATCGTGGTCACAATTGCCAAGAGGACAGAATTGCAAAGGACTTCATGAGTCTGGAGAGGGGGTATATAACAGATCGAGTAAGAAGAGTGTCCATCAGAATTATTAGGGGAACGGGTAGAGAATGCTACTATTTAGGGAGAGATTGAACACTTGAGAAATTCAAAGTCTGGATGCCAGCGAGATCAGTGGCATTAGGGTGATGATGGCACTTGATATGATGCACATTTAAGTCATCAAAGGCATTTGCAGACGAATGAAGAGAGATGACCTTATCTTTACTGTCATATATTCAATCTAGTCAGCAACAATCCTGTCAAGAAGGGGGGCGATAAATGAAGAAGAGTTAACTAACCAAGTTTAATAGTGAAAGTAGGAAGAACTATCCTGAGACTCTAGGGACAATTCCCTTGACACTGGGAGATTTCCACGAACACAAACATCTAAGGCGTGCATATAGACACTAGAATCCTTTCGATAGAAAGGAAGACATCCAGGAACAGAGAATTTGATGATACAGATTGAAGAGTTTTGGTTTGTTTTACAGAGAGCAGAGGGAAGGTTCCAAGAGAAACGATTCTACATTGAAGAAATTGGTACGGGTACCACGAAATTTAGAGAATGAATGTTTAAAGTGCTTAGGTGCTTTATTACAAACTGGTATAGTTTTATTTTCTTTATTCTTTGTAGTCATAGGATAAACTTTTTAAAGTAGTAGAGGCCAATAATAATAGATATATCCGATGGTCTAAAGCAAAACATACCAGTGGGAAAGTGATAGGGACAACGGCATAGTGTGGCCTCGGGGTTGCTCACTGGAAGTGCTTGCAGGGACACATATCCACGCGTGATTTGGCACTGAAAGGACCTCAAAATTATGCGACTGTTGACCAGAGCAGTCTCTCTAAGTGCTACCAAAGAGTTGTTCTAGAAACGTCAATTGCTGCTGCTTGTTAGCATCAGTCTGTTTTTAGTTCCTGTTCGACTTAAAGCGTCTTCGTTATTCACATCTTCTGAAGAAGGTATTCTTATTATTCATTTCCTCTAGTAAATATTATGTCAGTTTCAGACATCAAAATAACTTCCATTTTCTTCGTGAGTTATGGTTTTAGAGCCCATGATTTACCTTGACCCAACCACTGAGTTAGGTTGTGACACAAAGTCGGTTTCCGAGTGTTTCTATTCGGGCCGCTGATCTAAGCTGGTCTTAGCTTGTCTAAGTTGGTCACAGCTTGCCTAAGCTAGGCACAGCTTGTCTAAGCTGGTCACAGCTTGCGTAAGTTTTTCACAGCTTGTCTAAGCTGGTCACAGCTTGCGTAAGTTTTTCACAGTTTGTCTAAGCTTGTCACAGCTTGCCTAAGCTGGTCGCAGCTTGTCTAAGTTATTCATAACCGGTTATACCACGGCTATGTAACAGACGTTACACAACAGGAGTGGAGACGCAAGGGAGGAGAGAAGGTCTCCGGAATACAACAGACATGTAAAAGCAGCATCTACTCCGATGAGAAAAAAAACACCCTTCTCTTCCTTTGCTACTACTTACGGAAGAATCCAAGGGGAGCCCCTTACAGTTTTAGAGCCCAAGATTTACCTTGACCACCCCGCACAGTGAGTCATTTTGTGATACAAGTTCGGTTTTTAAAGTGGGCACCCGGGTGTTTCCACTCCGGCCGCTGGTCATAGCTTGTCTAAGCTAGTCATAACCGGTCATAACCGGTCATACCACCGCTACTTAACAGATGTCACACAACGGAGCGTGGAAAGCGAGGAAGGGGAGAAGGCCTCCGGCACGCAACAGATACTACAACTGCAGTATCCATCCCGTCGGGAAAAACCCATTTCTCCTCTTCTGCCAATCCACTTGGAAAAATCCGGGGTTGGGAGCCCCTTATTGTTTTAGAGCCCGAGATGTACCTTGACCCACACTACTGAGTCACTTTGCAACACAAGGTCGGTTTTTAAAGTGGTCACCCGAGTGTTTTCACTCGGGCCACTGGTCTTATCTTGTCTAAACTGCTAAAAGCTTATCTAATCTAGTCTTAGCTGGTTATAAGTTCTCTAAGCTGACCAGAGCTTGTCTCAGCTAGTCATAATCGGTCGTAACACCGATACATAACAGCGGGGAGGCGAGTGCGCAAGGGAGAAGTGAAGGCCTCCGACAAGGGACATATACGACAACCGCAGCATATACTCTGACGGGAAAAAAGAACCATTCTCCTCTGCCAACCACTACGGAAGAATCCGGAGAGGGGAGCCCTTTATGGTTTTAGAGCCCTACTTAACTGAACCTGTCAACATGCCGATTAGATTTTCGTCAACTTAGCGTTTCTTACTGAATAGTGATAAATAATTTGCATATATAGCTTAAAAAATCAAATTGTAGCATATAAGTGTTTTTTTGCTTTTGTTTTTTTTTTTATTTGCTTCCAATCGTTTTTTTCTTCGTTGCAATTGTTTTGTTTTGTGGTCTTTCGAAATAAACGAATGATTATTCGAGAGCTGAAACTGCTGATTATTAAAATAAAATAAAAATAAAGGTATTTACTGTCTTGAAATTGAAACTGACTTTTCAGATTTCAATTTGGAGAATAAAGAAGAGTAAGCATGTTGAGTTTTTCTACTTGTACGAGGTCTAATCAAAAGTATCGGGACTGGTGCTGTAATAAGAAAACTACAACATATATCAATTCGGCATTTAATTTCCTTCCAAGCCCTTCTGAAGCCACTCACATTACACAACCTTGTTTCCATTGATGGAAGCATTCCTGGAACTCATCTTTTGAAATAGCGAGCAGGGTTAGCGTCGCATTTTCTGGGTTTCTTGAAAACGTCTTGAAATCATGTTCCTTTCAAGAGGGATCTGATTATCGAAGAGGAAAACGTCGCAAGGGGCAAGTTCTAAGGAATCTCGTGGTTATGGCGAGATCTGGGCAATATGGTGGTTGAAGGAGCTGGAGAATATAGTGGTTATCCAAAACCTACTGCACAAACCATTGTTTTGTTCTGGGGTAATATTTCAGATTATATGTGCTTATAACTAAAGCCATGGAGTAGCCAATTTGCTTCTTAGCTGCTAGCAATTATATTGGCTACACGCATATACACAAAACACTCGCGCATATATATATTATATAAAAATCATCTATGTAAACAATGACAGTCTATCATCACTGTCTCGTCCTTATATTGTTTAATATGTTGTAATTGACATCTTTGATAAGGGCTTATGTAAGCCGAAAGCTTAGATTGTATTAAAAAAAATATGGATCAATATTGTCAATTTCTTTCTTCGTTCAACGATAATGTTATTAAACTTATCAGATGTTACGAAAAGATTTTGCATAAAATAAATAGACAACACTTGTGTATAATATTTAATGAAACGTGTATCAAAATATATATATATATATATATATATATATATATATATATATATATATATATATATCTTTAACAATTAAAAAAAGTTTAAAAAATAAAATTTCAAACACACTGGGTTGTATATCAGTATTTTTTAAATTTAAATTAGGTTCCTCGACTACGTTCGGTCAACATGCCCACGATCAGGAGAAAAATCCTTGCTTGTTAGTAGGAGTGAACTACAGGAATATATATATATATATATATATATATATATAATCATCTCAAATCTCTCTATCTTTCTCTCTCTCTCTCTATATATATATATACACACACACACAAACACATACATACATATATATATATATATATATATATATATATATATATATATATATATATATATATATATATATATATATATATATATATATATATATATATATATATATATATATATATATATATATATATATATATATATATATATGGTGGGGTACTTCGATGTGGTGTAATGTTTATCAGGTTTACCTCGCTAGATTCTTTATGACGGACAGTGAGTTCGATTTTTACTGGGTGCACCATAGTTTTGGTTTTTGTGCCAAATCTAATAACCAATATATATGTGTGCGTGCGTGTGAGAGTGTGTGTGTCCGTGCGTACGTGTATGCGTGCGCGCGTGTGTGTGTGTGTCCGTGCGCGCGTGTGTGTGTGTCTGGATACATGGATGTGTTGGTATGTGTATTTTTAAAGGTTGGTATAGACAGGCGTGCGTGACATGAGAGGGTCTACATCTGCAAATAGCTAACGCAGCGTCAAAGAGACTAGTCACCTCCAATTGACAGAGGACAGTCGTGGCTCTGTTGGGCAAATGCGAAGTCATTCGCATTTTTCCACGGGTCTCAATAAAAACACTGGCGACAGTCATTCGTGTGAAATGAAAGTAGTTTCGCCCCACCCTAAATCCGGCCTCAATTCCAGCCCTCCCCAAATATTTTACTGAGCTAGGAGGATGACGGGTATTTAGGTTTGGGTTCGGTCTTTGAATAGGAGAGGAGGGTGGGGAACAAATTCATTTTCTTATCAATTTGAATTTTTTTTCTCGTTTTTTGTTTATTTTTGTTTGTTTTTACGTCTATTTTTGTTGTTGTTTTTTTAGTAATTTCTTTTTTAATTTTAAAGAATCTATTTTTAGGTAAGATTACATCTCTGTTATGTATTACACTAGTGCGAAGTAATGAGTATGTGCAAAATTTCCAAACGTTCTTACTTGGAAAAAAAATTGACTTTATATAGAGTTGAAAAGTTGAGAGCTGGTAATTTCTACATCTCTATCTATAAAAGGCAGGATGTGTGTGTGTATGTGTGTGTGTGTGTGTGTAACGAATGCACGGCCGCAATTTTCGACGGATTTGCACCAAAATTTATATGCACATGCTCCAAGTTAGTGAAAAGGCCAAGACCGACTTTGCATTTCCCAACTCCCATCCATAGTTGAAATAATCGATTTTTTTCATGCTTCTACAGCAGTTTTCATGTAGTTTGCGGCCATTTCCTACTGGCTAGTGTGAGAGCCTATAGCTGGCTGCCACGAATAGGCAGGAAGATTCTAATGGCCAGCGTGAGAGCCAACAGCTGACTGACACGAATGTTAACTAGCATGCTAGCATGCAAAAAAATCGACAGCTGCATTCGTCACTAGTGGGAAAAATTCAAATCTGGATGGCACTTTACTCCAATTGGCTCATTCGCATGCTTAAACTCAACGTTGATTCTGATTCCGCAGAACTGGGTTGAATGTGAAAAAGTATTTGTTAATAAGATACTTTTTTCACTCGGTTTTTCCAGTTACGAGTTTTTTTTTTAAAAGCTGATCGTTTTGTGTTCATTTTGTTTAGTTCTTTTTTCGTAACAGATTTAATCTTTAGTATAGAGCTTAAAAAAAATTCGCAGTGTGAGATAGGCAAGAAGTAAGGCATGTAGCAACATCAGCACGGCTAAGGGCACTCCTTTAAAGGCAAGGAAGGTCAAAAATATTTTAAGTCAAGTGATAGCGATTGCTGTATGAGTCGTAAGATTTTTTAATCAAGCACGGGCAACGCCGGGCCATGCTACTAGTACAACATATTAGGAAAGTAATGACACTTTAAAAATATGTTTCTCCGTCTAACGTTTGAAGTGGAAAGATTCTTCTTTTTATGTAACGTGTCCTTTCTAGAAGTAGACGATCATGGCTCTCCACTTCTTCCTGTGTGACTCTCAGTAAGTTTTGTCCTTCTGTAACCATCCCCAGACTACGTTCTATTATCCATTTCCTTAAGCCCGCCAGGTATGTAATGAGTTGTTTTTCCTTGTCTCTCCTTCTATTCGCCCTGTGAGTATCAGATTTTCCACTCCCTCCTTTCTCAATACGTGTCACAGAAACTTCAGCTGCCTATTCCTGATGTGAAGTATAAGCATCTTTCTTGTTTGCATCCTCTCCAAAACCATATCGTTGCTCACATGCTCGGTCCATGATATCCTTAGCATCCTTCTGTAGAGCCATGTCTCTGTTGCTTCGAGTCTCTTCTTCATCTTTGAGGAGACCGTCCAGCATTCGCTGTCGTAAAGGAGGACAGGTGTCACGTAACAGTTCAGTACTCTTTTCTTTGTTACCAAAGAAATCCTCCTGTCTTGCAATACTCTGCCCAGCTTTTGGAATGCGTTCTTGGCCATCCCAATACGTCTATGGATCTCAGTGTTGGACTTACCGTTCTCTGTCAAAACACTTCCCAGATATTTAAACTTCCGTACGTGCTTGTTTCTAGTGTTTCCGGCCTTCAGATCGCATTTTGGGATCATTCTCTTACTGACGACTATGAACTCCGTTTTCTTGTAGTTTATGTTTAGTCCCCATTTCTCTGTCACCGTCGCTACCTTCTGTAGGAGATTTTGTAATTTCATTCCCGTGTCTGCAATAAGTACTGTGTCATCTGCGTATCTTATGTTGTTAAGATTGTGGCCGCCAATGTTGAATCTCGGTAGGATTTCCAATACTCTAAGAACTGTCTCGCTGTATAGGTTGAATAGGTCCAGTGAGAAGACGCATCCTTGCCTTACGCCCCTTTCTATTTTCACTGAATTCGTTCCCTATGTACATGCATGCTGTTTGCTGCCAGTATAGGTTCTTGATTATTCTAATATCTTTATGAATCAATTCCTAGATCTGCTGCTAGTAAAGTTGGTTCCGTGTGTCGTATTAGACTGTTTTCTCGTCAGAATCTATTTTACATATTTATAAATCTACCATTCGCACATGGATTTGAATATTGCTATCACATCTGGTCTGGTGCTTCTGTTATGTATTAGGTTGGTGCAAAAATAATGTCGGTTTTTTACCTAAAAAATACGTCAAAAACCGACATTATTTTTGCACCAACCTAATATCTAGGGATTCTTGAGAAAATAAAAAAAGAATTCTCGTATTCTCTCACACTCAGTAACCCCTTGCGTCGTGGCAAATGTATTGCCCTGCTTGGGGATGAAATGGTTAAAAAAAATGCGAACTTCGAGCCAAATATCTATTGTGGAATCATAGGTTTATAATACATGTTTTTTATTTGTTTTAATAAGCAAGCTAAAATTTCTGTAAATCTTAAACATCTCCATTAGTGACGCCAGTTTGACTTAAATAACAGAAAAGAAAAGAAAAATCATTAAATTTAACAAATACGGTAACTAAAGACTTTATTTCACATTGTATTCAAGAACACCAACATTTCTCCTATTTCAGTTATTGGGTGTAAATGATTAATTAATTAGTTTATTTTACGAATTATCACCCCTTTTCAGATTATTTAAAACCGAAACAAATTCCAGATTATAGGAGGTTGCTTACGGTACGCGGTGTTACGAAACGGTCTCAAATCTAATTACTAACCAGGATGAACGCTGCTTAACTTCGGTAATCAAACGGAATATTGGGAGGGATCAACTTTCCTTAGCGATTTTTGATAGTTAGCCTTCGAACATGTGATTTTGATTCACACGGGACTGGAACTTTTGACATATATACATATTTAGAAAGATATCCTTTTCAATGCATCTTTCATATGGTACGTGTATGGAATTTTTAATTTTAAATGTTCTCGCTCCTTAGCAAAATTTCTTTTTTGCAACCCTAAATCATACCAAGTAATGCCTTTTCTACCTTGCATCCAGTGAACTCGATTAAAAAAAAAAGGTTTTTAAATTAAAAGCGAATATATTTGATAGAATTTTACATCAAAATAAAAAAAAAGTAAAATATCTACAAACAGCAAAAAAAACTATGTACTGTTTGTGGGTATGGTGTCGTAGCTGAAAGTGATGTTCTTAAGTAGTTCATTCGGACGATCATAAGCGGCTAAAAATGGATTGTTTACAACAATATGGAACGAGAAATATACTAAGAAAAATATCGAAAGGAACATTTCAAAACCTGATCCACTTCCGAAGAAAATGATGATGTCTATTTGGTTGGAAGAGCTATATGTATTAAGAAATAAATCATAGCAATACATTTTTATAACAAAATTGCGATATCTGCCTATATTTCTGAGATGAGGTATTATGTACACTATTTACATTATTCTGACTATTGTCCTCATCGTTGATGCCATATTTATCACAACGTTTCGGCCCTTCAGTATCTGTCTATAGTCCTGAAATGAAATATTATGTACACTACTTAAATTATTCTGACTATTATCCTCATCTTTGATGCCATATTTATCGCTTCAGGTGGTTGGAATTTCGAACTCAAACCTTTATTTCGCTAGCTGGGGTAGACTCTTCTAGTTCCACGTGCCATGTCTAATAGATGTCAGTTATCAGTTCTCTCCAAGTTCTCCACTGCCTTAAACAGGTATTGAACTCACACTCTTTGGGTCCTGACACTGGATCTAACTATTTATTGCAGCTCATCTCATTTCACCAAAATTTACCTTGAAGGAATTAACAGGAGATAACTGATAACTGATAACTGACATCCATTAGACATGGCACGTGGAACTAGAACAGCCTACCCCAGCGAGCGAAATAATGGGTTTATTTTTCCATCCCAACCACCAGAAGAAGGCCGGAGTATACAATGGCCGTAACGTTGTGATAAATATGGCAACAATGATGAGAACAATAGGCCAAATAATGTAAATAGTGAACAAAATTACGAATAATACATTTTGCAGTCTACTTACCAGCAATATATTTAGAAAAAAATTAAAATGACCAACAATACATTGGTATAGTAAAATTACCAACAATATATTTTAATATCAAAATTGAAGACATGGCATACATTGTCAAAAAAATAATATTGCATTGATTACTCTTCATTTTTTACAGTTCACTCTGTACAAGGCCCTGGTGACACTCGAGGTAGTAGATTAAAGTAAGAGGCACTTAGTGCGGACAGGGCAGGAAGATAATGGGTAACCCTAGATTTGAACAGGTTAACATTGTAGAGATTGGTGTAACATTCTTTTCCGGAGTTGGCTTCACAAATTCAAGCTGAGGAATTTAATTCTCACCAATGCAATCAATTTGTGAAAGGTTTTCACTCCTTGCTTGATTTTGTAAGAATACTTAGTTAAAAAATTAAGTAATTAAACTATAACCATGAATTAATTATAAACCTTGAATTTTCTGTTTATAATGTCGGCATTAAATAACTCATAGAGGTGTTGATATGCCGCTAAACAAAAAAAAAAAAAAATCAAACCTAGCCTATATATATATATAGGGTTAGTGCTTAATTATCAGCCGTTATCAAACAATATTTATTATGAAAAAAAAAAATAATAATTCAACAATAACATTTTTAAATATGATTATCAACACGCATTTTTATAATCTGAAAATAAAATAATATTTTTCTTAAAAAAAATAAACAAAACAGCAAGTTTTATTAACAGTCGCCTACAATAACGACTGCTAATTATGCACCAACCCAATATATATATATATATATATATATATATATATATATATATATATATATATATATATATATATATTAATAATGAGTCCTGAAGGTCCTTAGAAATTTATTTCCTGAATATACAAAAATATATTCATCTCTTCACACCGACATTTTCTTAAGAAATGGAGTCAATTTAACCAGACAACTGGAAAAGAGAGAGGAAGAAAGAAAAATAAAAGTTTCAATATAAGGCTTTAAAAATGTGATGGTAAATGGAGAAATAGAGAATATATATATATATATATATATATATATATATATATATATATATATATATATATATATATATGTATGTCAGATAAATTCCTTCGTTTTTTTCCATTTATTTTAATCCTATTAGTCTTCAACATTTTTTTCTTAAATCCAGAGAATCCGACTGGTGACTGTATCATGAGAGCTTCCCATCTGATGGGCAAATACCTAAGAGGATTGGCGCAGCTCATCGTGGAAGATCTTGTTCTATCGATCCTCATTGAACCCAAAAAAAGAGGTCTTTACTGGTCTTCAATGGTATTCACACTTCATCTCATCTCAGAGATGAAGCGTGAATACCATTTTTGTGCAGTTCATTTTGGAAGAGCGGCTTCTCCTTACACAGCACAAATGTCTCTCGCAGCTTTGGTAACTTTCGAACATTGACTGAAAGTGAATTGAAGCCGGTGTCGAAAATGTCTGAAAAATCTAGAATTCAATCAAATCAGTTTTTGGCCAAGGGCAACATTCCTCAGGTCTGACAGCCACCCTATTCTCCGGATCTCGCCCCATGCGACTTGTTACTTTTTTCAAAAATCAAATCCGACTTGAAAAAGACAAGATTTCAATATGTCGAAGCAACCCAGCAGAATGCGACCAGGAAGCTGCTCTTTATCCCTAAAAAATGAATTCCAGGAATGTTTCCATCAATGGATAAAGTGTGTGGCTTCAGAAGTGTGGCTACTTCGAAGGAGATTAAATGCCGAATTGATATGTGTTGTCGTTTTATTTTCATATCACCAGATATTTTTGATCAGACATCGAATATTACAATAGTTTGGCATTTTTCACGACTTATTGACAATGATAACGTTGGATGGTTTTCATACTTCATAATAGATAATTAATTCATAATTAGTTGATAATTAAACGGATACATTACAACCGAGGGGTGTGATAGCTTTCATGTATTGCCGATAATTAAGGCGCATCTGATTACAATAATTTTATTGTATGAGGGATTTTTATATGAATTTTATGTGCATTATTATACGGACTGATTTTATTTAGAGTAATTTTTATTTGTTCGTCGACAATATAATTGTGGAATCCGTTGGTAATAGGAGTTTGATGTTATCTAATTCTTTTAGAAAAAGATGGCGAAAAATGGCATTACGGTTGAAAGGCATTTTAACCTGTGCACAGTGAGATTAAAAAAAAGGTTTTAATGATAGCGTATTGCTGAAGAATGATATGAAAAACATATTTTGAAATATTTACTTACAAGCTTTTATCTAACAATAATAATATAATTATTCAGCTCCTGGAGAATCACACAAAAATTCTTAACAGGCTATCACTGTACATTTTAGTTGTACTGGAAATACATGTGAAAATTTCACCGCTTTCTGCTTGAATTTTTTTTTCTTTCTTTCTTTCATTGAAATCAAACAGCTTCTCTGGTATGTCTTTTCTGTTTCCGTTCTTTCTTGTCAAAACGGAACAGTTCATTATTTATGAGGTATCGGCAGGACATTTCTTTCTTTCTTTTTCGCACTGAATTCAACTGTATGTATTTGTTATTTATATTTGTTGTATGCTCTCCCTCTACTGGGGAGGTCTTGGTTGACCAGCCTTGATTTCATAATAACGCTCGGCTTTTTTCTCGGTCGCTGATCGCTGGTTGTTTTTTAGTTCGGCTATAATTGATAACTTTAACAAAAGGGATTTTGAGTCTTGCTAGTTTATTAAACATGTCGACGGGTACATCTTTTCTCAAGTGATGGTTACTACACTCAGGAAGCCGCTTCCAAGCACAAACATCTCACACGTCCATTTCGTTTGACGTGTAACAACCAACTCACAAAAGACCTTTCCCCACTTGGTTTGCATAAACGCAATCTAACACGTCTAGTTAACTTGACGTCCAAACAGCAAAAACATTCAGCTCAGCCTATCAAAATCGACATCCATATTTTCTCTCCTATCTGACCTTGAAGGTAATTCCTCAAAAGGTCTGAGCCAAAATACACTGCCACTAAAAAATAATAGTCTCATTCTATTATTTAGCATCTTTTCTTTCTCCTTATTTATTCGCCTTCAAAATGGAACAGTCCTTTATTTATGAATTATTGACAGGGCGTTTCTTTAATTCTTTAATTCTTTATTCTTTCTTTCTTTCTTTCTTTTTTCCACTGAAATCAAACTTCGTCTCTGTTATGATTTTCCGTTTCCGTCTTTCCTCAAGATCAAAAACAGATCAGTCCATAATCTATGACGTATTAGTAAAGCGTTTCTTTATTTATTTTTCACACTGAAATAAAACAGATTCTCTGGTATGTCTTATCCGTCTTTTCGCTCGATCAAAACGGGACAGTCCATTATTTCTGAGGTATTGGTAAGGTGTTTCTTCCTTTCTTTTTTCTTTCTTTCTTTCTTTCTTTCTTTAACTGAAATCAAACAGCCTCTCTGATATGTCTTTTCCGTTTTTTCTCGTGATCAAAACGGAACAGTCCATTATTTATAAGGCGTCGGCAGGGCATAACGTATGTACGTGCTAAGTAACTAAGCTAAGGATAAGCAAAATTATAAATAAACAGATAGATAGATAGATAGATAGATAGATAGATGCATGCATTGTACTGTATACGCAAGATCATTTAAAAAGATAGATAGATAGATAGATAGATAGATGCATGCATTGTATTGTATAAGCAAGATCATTTAAAAGATACGACATGTGTATCCAAAGTTGTTACCTCTCCTTAGACTCATTACTCAGCGGCCATGTAACTTGTTTCAATATTCACACACAACACTGAAACTCCAGTCAAAGAAAAGTGCCAAAAAGTGCCAGACTCTTTATTTAGAACCTTATCTGATATTCTACAGTCTATTAATTCCGGCCAGAACTTTCGCTCAATCCCTACAGGCTATCGCTTGCGAGGCGTGCAAGGCTAAAGTGCATTTGAAGAATTTAGCTTACGACTTGACCCATATTGAAGGAAAGTGCGCGAACCTATGAGCGTATGGATGTGTGTGTGTGTGTGTACACTCCTTTTATTTGTTGCTGTTTTTTATTTTCTTTTTCAGACAGCAATGTGTCTGGTAAAAATCTAGAGAATAATTTTTTAGAAAAATAAAATCTAGAGATATTAAGGAACAGATTTTTTTTCTTTGGACATCTCACTTCATGAGTTCTTTTCTTGGTTATTTGAGACCTGATAATGATATATTGAGAACGAGTGGATTTGTTTCCCCGTCGCATTCTCTACCGTTTCGAATTTAGAGTAATTCTCCGAGATTGACTACATCCCTCGAGTACAGAACACAGTTTATCATGCTATTTAAAACATAGCTGAATGTCGAAGAGACGGACGTCTGCCTTTCTCAAGGGAATTAGTGAGCCTGGATTTGGATAATGTTAATCTTTTTGTGTACACGTTTGTTTCTTCGTTTGTTCAATATGGCAGACGTCAATGTTGCTAAGCAACGACCGATTTGAACATATGGTAGACGCTATGATGCTTTGTTTTTGTTCTCAATCACAGCACAGTGATTTGCGGGAAATTTTGCGGCATACCAGCGACGACACCTTCATCAAGATATATAACGATAGAACAAAATGCTGGGAGAAATGCCTCTCCTAAAATCAGCTTACGAGTTTTGCTTTCCTGTTGATAAGCGTACATCTCACCAGTTTTTCTCTTTATCTCTGTCTCTCGCTCGTCTCTCTCCCTCTCCCGCACTCTCTCTACGTCTATCTCTCTATTTCTCGCTGTTTGTTTCATTATCTCTCATTTTCTTAGAACATATATCTATCTATTTGTATGTAGATGGGTGAGAGAAAGAGCTGCAGTGAGTAATAAAAATGAGAGAGTGTAAATGAAACCAAGTATATGATTCGTCAGTAGTTTAGCTCACCCGAAGAGACACATTAGTAGTATTGAAACATAATTGTAATTGCGTAGCGATGTTTAACGTTTTTGTTTAAATAATTTACTATATATATATATATATATATATATATATATATATATATATATATATATATATATATATATATTATTACTGTCTAGCGAATATATATATATATATATATATATATTAATGTTATTATGAAAATATTTATATATATATATATTAATATTATTAGTATATATATATATATTATGAATATATATATATTACTATTATGAATATATATATATATATATATATATATATATTACTGTTAATATATATATATATATTATCACTGTTATTACTGTGTAACGAAAATATATATATTAATGCAATTATGAATATATATATATATATATATATATATATATTACTATTATGAATACATATATCTTATGAAAATATATATATATATATATTACTATTATGAATATATATATATATATATATATATATATATATATATATTATTGATAATACGTTTCAAATTTCATTTTGTGAAGTGTTATCTGATTATCCAGGGTCCCTTCAAAGGGCTCTGGTGAAATAAATTATTATAATGGAACCTTAAAGTGGTCTGTTTTTCTTTAATATATATATATATATATATATATATATATATATATATATATATATATATATATATATATATATATATATATATATATATGAGTTATGTAAGACTTGTAATCCGTATGGGTGAAAACAAGGAGGGTGAAAACCTGAGAGTTCAATGTAAATCCAGAGCTAATAATTTAAAGAATAACAGACCACATATATATCAAGAACAAGTAATCTCCCTTTAATAATACAAAATTAATATTCACTACTCTAAAAAATTCTTTATTTTTTTCTCTCGTAAATATATACAAATAACGTTTATTTTAAATGTCAAATATAATTTTTAAAATAAATAACTGTAATCCCAGTATAATGTATATCTACGCCAACATTACGATATACCAAATATATTTCATTAAATTTAAATTAGGCAACGGCCAGTCTATATTCAGCAACTGAAGATTACGTTGTTCACAAAAATTCTTACTTGTGTTACCGTTGACGGATAATATGTATATTTATTAATATATATATATATATATATATATATATATATATATATATATATATATATATATTGTGCCTGTGTATATTTAGAATCCTTTGGTCTCAAGATACCTTGGAGCTTCGCTCAAAGATTTATGCCTCATCTGCTGATGGCGCTGTAGCACTTGTTATGGTTATATGAATCAACACAGGAGTGACAGTCTCGATTGCAACGAATATCGCCTTGTTGCTTTCTTTCCATCCAGCACGCTTCTCTCCGGTGGCAAGCCTTCGTTTCTCCTCTTCTGGTTCGGTGTAAATCGCGTCTCCACCTCTCAATGTTCATGTTCTTGGCGCTCATGTCCCATTTGCAGACATCCTTGAACCGAAGATTAGGCCTACCTCATATATATATATATATATATATATATATATATGTATGTATGTATATATATATATATATATATATATATATATATATATATATATATATATAAAGGCAGGATGTGTGTGTGTAACGAATGCATGGCCGCAATTTTTGACGGATTTGCACCAAAATTTACATGCACATGCTCCAAGTTAGCGGAAAGATCAAGACCGACTTTGCATTTCCCAACTCCCATCGATAGTGGATATAATCGTTTTTTTCATGCTTCTACGGATGTTTTTATGTAGTTTGTAACCATTTTCTACTGGCCAGAGTGAGAGCCTATTGCTGGCTACCACTAATAGACAGGAAGATTCTACTGGAAAGCGTGAGAGCCAACAGCTTACTGACAAGAATGTTAACTAGCATGCAAAAAAAATCGACAGCTGCATTCGTCACTAGATGGCACTCCAATTGGCTCATTCGCTTGCTTAAACTCAACGTTGATTCTGATTCTGCAAAACTGGATTGGGTGTGAAAAAGTATTTGTTGTTAACTTTCTTTTTTCATTCTGGTTTTCCAGTTACGAGTCCTTTTTTAAAGCTGATATTTTTGTGTTCATTTTGTTTAGTTCTTTTTTCGTAACAGATTTAATATTTAGTATAGAGCTTAGAAAAAATTCGCAGTGTGAGAAGTAAGGCATGTAGCAACATCAGCACGACAAAAGGCACTCCTTTAAAGGCAAGGAAGGTCAAAAATATTTTAAGTCAAGTGATAGCGATTGCTGTATGAGTCGTACGATTTTTGAATCAAGCACGGGCAACACCGGGCCATGCTGCTCGTATATATATATATATATATATATATATATATATATATATATATATATATATTAGGTTGGTGCAAAATAATGTCGGTTTTTGACGTTAAAAAATAGGTCAAAAGCCGACATTATTTTTGGAACCGCTCAAAGATCTCATTGTTGCTCACACGTTCGGTCAATGATGTCCTTATCATCCTTCTGTAGAACCAAATCTCTGTCGCCACGAGTCTCTTCATCTCTGAGGAATTCGTACAACATTCGCTGCCGTAAAGGAGGACAGATGTCACGTAACAGTTCAGTATTCTTTTCTTTCATACTAAAGATATCCTCCTGTCTTGAACTACCCTGCTCAGCATTTGGAATGCGTCCTTGGCCATCCCAATACGACTACGGATCTCAGTGTCGCACTTACCGTCCTCTGTCAAGACACTTCCCAGATATTTAAAATTCCGCGTCTGCTTGATTCTAGTGTTCCCGACATTCAGATCGCATGTCAGGCTCCTCCTTTGACTGAAGACCATACACTCCGTCTTCTTGTAGTTTATGCTTAGTACCTTCTTCTCACTCTCCGTCGCTACTTTCTGTAGGAGATTTTCGAATTTCATTTCCATGTCTGCTATCAGTATCTTGTGTCATCTGCGTATCTTATGTTGTTAAGATTATAGCCGCAAATGCTAAATCCCGGTAGGATTTTCTATTCTCTTAGGATTGCCTCGCTATATAGGTTGAACAGACCGGATGAGAAGACGCATCCTTGCCTTACGCCCCTTTCTATTTTTGTATATTCACTGAACTCGTTCCCTATGCGCATGCATGTTGTTTGCTGCAATTATAGGATCTTGATTATTCTGATATCTTTCCCGAATATAAGAAAGGATTTTTAAGGGGAAATAACGATAAAACCTGTAATTAAGAAAACAGAAGATAACGATTGACATTGATATTTTTGAAGATCAAAGTTGAGTGGAAAGCAAGAACTCGGAAGAGAGTTCCACAATCGAGAAGTGCGAGATAAGAAGCAGTTAGCGTAGAACCTACGGTTACATCGAGATATATCATTTGTAAGAAGATGAGACCTTGCCGCCAATCCAGTACTGCGCTTAAGTTCATAAAATCTAGCCACCAAACCGATCAGAACAAATTACCGTGATGCGTGTGTCTCCACAGAAAAGGGAAGCTACGTTACGGCGGTGGGACACTGACTGAAACCGAGATGCCAGGTCAGGACCAATAACATTGCACAATCTTCTTTGTATTTTATCAAGAATATTTTGCACCAGACCAAGTATGATAGCAATATCCAATGCATAGAGGACTGATCATCATCATTATCAGACATCACTGCCGGCAAGTCCTCTAGATGGCATCCAGAGTCATCTACAAGTTGGTCAATGTAGGTGTGATGAGGTCTTCCAACCGATCTTTTGCCGCGCAATTGGTTCCACAGGAGAGTGTCACTCACATGTTCTGACTTACTTCTACAGGAGTGACTAGCTAGCCGAAGCCTTCTCTCTTTTAGCAAAACTAAGATAAGAGAAAGTTGTCCATACAGTCGTTAAAGAGGAATCATAGACTTATAATTGTGTGAGAAAAACTGTTTAGCATGACACAGTGAACTAATTTTCTTAGCAGCAGGCATTAGCATTTGATTCAAAATAATCATTCCATTTGATGTCAGCATTAAATGTTAGCCCGAGAAGTTACAGGAGTCACACTTCTGGGAGTTATTTAGCATAAGCAATGCTGATGGAAATCAAAAAAAAGCTTCCCCCAAACTATTTAACGAAAGCAGATTTTGGAGGCGTTAAAAATAAACAACTATTTCTTATCCCAGTTAGGAATAAGTTGTAGATCATTTTTAGATCACTTGACGATCTGAGCTTATCGAACCGATCCGATCTGCTGACGTATGAATACCATATCTGCGAAACAAAAAAAAAGATAAGTTTATATATATATATATATATATATATATATATATATATATATATATATGTGTGTGTGTGTGTAGAGGGAGGGAGAGAGAGAGAGAGTTGTAGGGACACCAAAATTTAAATTAAAATTTTTCAAATTCTGGCGTCCGACATGTCTCCACGCAAAACGTCTGCCGATTTCATTCAGATTCGCAACGTTGAAATATCCCGCATTGTATATCAACACCACCATATTTATTCAATATCCCATAATATTTATCGCTGTTGTTCTGA
>OZ010589.1:86116971-86139471 GCA_963932145.1 Acanthosepion lycidas | reverse complement strand
TGAGATTCTTGATAATGAGTCCAATGAGTTTCTCGTCGCCTTGAGTGTCATCTCTGCGTTTTCTTCTGTAAATATTTTCATGTCAATGGTTCTAATGAGCTTTCCTCGTTGGTACCTCAGCCGCATGAATTTAAGCGTAATTTTCTTTTTGTGTACTGTGTCCTTTTAGTCATAAAGGGACACTGTACACAAAAAGAAAATCGTAGGTGATCATGGCTCTCCACTTTCCCCTATCCCTTATAGCTCACAATAAGTGTCGTCCTTCTGCCACCTCCCCCAGAAAACGTTCTGTCATCCACTTGCTTAAGCCCGCCAGGTATGCCATGCGTTGCTTTCCTTTGCCTCTTTTTCCCTCTATTCGACCTGTGAGTATCAGATTCTCCAGACCCTCTTTCTCATTATGCGTCCCAGAAATTTCAGATGGCTCTCCCTTATGTTAAGTATAAGCTTCCCCCTTGTTTTCATCCTCTCCAAAACCTCATCGTTGCTCACACGCTCGGTTCATGATATCCTCAATATCCTTCTGTAGAACCATACCTCCGTTGCCTTGAGTCTCTTCTTCATCTTTGAGGAGACCGTCCAAAATTCGTTGGCGTAAAGGAGGACAGATGTCACGTAGCAGCTCAGTACTCTTTTCTTTGTTACCAAAGAAAACTGAAAAGTAGGTCTCACACTTTTATTGCTGAAATAGGTAGATATAACCGCATGTTCTATTCTAATAGTTTCTTCTCTCGCACTTCTCGCCTGTGGAACGCATTTCCGGTTTCTTGCTTCCCTGTTACTGACGTTCTTAAAAAAATAAATGAAACATCATCAGTTGCCTTCCTAAAACGTGTTCTTTTATTGTCCTTTCTCTATTCCAATTCCAGTAACGTCTAGCGACTTAGTGGCATTATCCCCTTGTTTGGTGTGAAATGATTAAAAACATATTGTTAATCTTTTATTGTGCCTAATTAATAAATCATACTTTATCATAGATATTTATAAGTACATATGGCTCGGTGCTTTTCGAAATGAGTCTTGTAACATCGCCAATAATTTTTGGCGTGTATCTTCTCTTTCTATCCCTTATCCCTTTTCATCATTGTTGCCTGATCATATTATCTACGTCTTATAAAAACCTCGAATAGTTTAATATACCAGAAAGGAATCAGGCCAGCTTATCTTTTTACTGCCTCCTCTCTCTCTCTCACTCTCTCTCTCTCTCTCTCTTGTATCGTTCTTTTCTTCTATTTCCCCATCAGGTGGCCTCTCTCTCTCTCTCTCTCTCTCTCCCTCTCCCTCTTTCTCTCTTACTGATATTTCGTTTCTGTTACTTCTCTATCAGGAAGTTCTTCTCTCCCTAGCTCGCACGGCCTTTTATCTTCCCTTTCTTTTACATTTCCATAAGGATGACTGTCTATCTGTCTCTGTCTCTCTTTTAACTTTCTTTTCTTCTACCTCTCCATCGAGTAGTCTCTCTCTCTCTCTCTCTTTTATCTATCATTTTTTCTTACTCTCCATCAAGAATTTTCTCTCTTTTTATTTTGTTCTACTTCTCCATATCTCTCTCTTTTATCTTTCTTTTGTTCAATCTCTCGATGACGAAGTCTTTCTCTCTCTCTCTCTCTCTCTCTCATTCTCTTATCTTTGTTTTCTACTTCTTCACCAGGAAGTCTCTCTCTCTCTCTCTCTCACTCACTCTCTCTCTCCATCCTCTCTTTTTTTCTTATCCTTCTTTTCTTCTACCTTTCAGGAAATTTAGTTTATTGCAATTGCTTAGTCTTTCTGTTCTGAGTAAATTATGTATGCTAAGGAACAATGCATTTAATATCAGTGAAGAATAGCCTAACCTCGGAGGTGACGCCTTATTCCGCTTCAAAGTGACTCTGGTAGCACCTCGCACAGACGAACTCCATTTTAGTGTCTCCAATTCAAACGTTTTCAGTGAAGACTCAAAATATTAAATTCACAAGTTTGAATCACCATCGTTTCCTCCGTATTCCAGTGATAAGAAGGACGTTCTACACAGACAGCTATTTCCCAAGAATCGGTGTTTTATGTAACAGACAAATGCGTGGATTCTGTTTGGAACACTACAAACGTAACCTCTTCAAATCCTCGAGTCAGTCGTTAACTATCTACCATATACTTGTATTTAACTATCTATTTTTTTTTCCCAAATTTTCCAAACCCAGGAGCGACACGGAATCACTCATTGCCAAAACTAGAGTGCAAGGATACGCTGAGAAATCCGGATGTTTTGATAAATATATCTAGGAGAGACATAAAGAAGCCAATGGTTCGTACATTATAAATACGATGGCCGCATACGGAAACGTTGGCTTCGAAATAAGGTGGCTTCTGACTGGGTGGCAAGTGGCATGAAGGCCGGACAACCAGTTCTAGATATATATTCGTTTCTCACTAGCACCAGTGATCAGCTTGAAAATCCACATTTGCAAAAAAAAAAAAAATGGCTCAGCATTAAATTCTAGCTTCCACAAATCTCAACCCCTATTTAATCTTTTGTTAAGACTAAATTAAAAACGTTAAGATTTAAAAAAAAAAAATTATGACAACATATAGGAAAAGTAGTTTCGCAGACATTTATTAATATCAGGTTGGTGCAAAAATAATGTCGTTTTCTCACATATGTTACTATGTGAGAAAACGACATTATTTTTGCACAAACCTAATAGTTATGTTTAGCAATAATAATGTTGCATCATCGGACTGATAGTGTCGGCTATTGTTAAAGGCAATTACTAGGAGGTTGATTTACTGACAAAAACATGATTACGTCCTTATCAATGCGACAGGAAAGAATAGTCATGATCACAGGACAAAGCCGGTCAGAATGCACAACGTGTAATCTAATCGGAGCTTAGTCAGCGAATACGGCAAAAAATAAAAAAAAATAACAATACGAGATATAATAAATATAATAAAATAATTTCTGAGAAAAGACACATAATTCATATTCTCTCTCTCTCTCTCTCACACACACATACACATATATATATATATAATATGCTAAATTTTGACAAATCGAAAACTATTTTATAGATTAGAATACGTCCTATTTCACTATATTTATATAGACTTCATCAGATCAGAACGAAAGAAATATACGCGTGTGTGCTTCAATATTAAATCATTAATACTTTTTTGCTAAGTTAACATCACTCGGTCGAGATGAATGAACAAAATTGTGTGACTTTTGTAAAAAAAGCCGTTATTTTAATTTATGCTGTTATCTTCCCGAATTTCTTGTCTTATCGAAATTTGTTTATAACATTATTGCAACTTTTCTGTATTGAATTTAACCTAAATCTCTAACCAATTCTTCAGAACGGGTTGAACATAAAAAATTCACACTGATTTTCTGCATTAAATATGAAGTAATTCCTTATCCAATTATATATATATATATATATATATATATATATATATATATATATATATATATATATATATATATATATATATACTACATAATAAGATCCCAAATTAACTCAAATTGGGAATAGTCTTATTTCAACCGACGAAAAGTTCATCAGTCTTATTCAATTTCGTTAAAGACTGAGTTCGTGTAGGAATTAGAAATTTAACTAGTATAAACATATATATATATATATATATATATATATATATATATATATATATATATATATATATTGATAAATTAATCTTCAGTTGCGTTGTGCCTGAAACTCCGAGTCGTCATAGCAGCGAGGGATAATATGTATAATTATTAGCTCTATTATAATAATCGAACACTGTTTTATTAACTCGTGCACTTCGTGTGCGATATTTTATACATACATATATATATATATATATATATATATATATATATATATATATATATATATATATATATATATATATATATGTATATATATATATATATGTATGTATATATATATATATATATACATACATGTATATATATATATATATATATATATATATACACACACACATATATATATATATATATATATATATATATATATATATATATATATATATATATATATATCCGGTGTACTTATAGATATTTTTATTTTTACAAAAAAGTGCTCAATGTAAATTTACAGAGCATTAATATTACAATTTAATTGATTTAAAATATGGTGTTTTTCGCTACACAGTTCTAACCATGTTTCAAAAATGGAAGCTGAAAGCTCCAAATTTAATTTTGTAATTAAATTAAAGGCCATTAGTTCCATTTCATTCTCAAGCGAATTTTGGAGTAACTTTTAAAAGTTACTCCAAAATTCCATTTCAGCTTCCATTTTTGAAACATGCTTAGAACTGTGTAGCAAAAAACATCATATTTTAAATCAATTAATTTATAATATATATATATATATATATATATATATATATATATATATATATATATATATATATATATATATGTAGATAGATAGATATATAGATAGATAATATTAGTGGTAAATATACACATACAAATGCAAAAAATATAAATATATATACATACATGCATACACATACATATATATTTTTTTTTAATAAAAAAATTCCAAGAGGATAGAATCCAGGTAGAACTCAATGTCCAGGACAGAGTAAGGATATAATAAAAAGGCTTAAACACTAATATTCCATCGTCAAAATTTATTCCATTGGAATCTTAAATGTGTGTAAATGTATATATAAGTAGGAGTGGATGTATATGTTTGTAAATGTATATATATATATGTAGGAGTGGATGTGTATGGATGTATGTGTATATGTATGTATGTGTGTGTGTGTATTTATGTATGTATATGTATACATGTATGTGTATGTATATGTATGTATATGTATATGGGAAGATATATATGTATATATGTATATGTATATATATAGATATATGTGTATGTGTGTACATGGGTATATATGTGTGTGTGTATATGGGTACACGCCTATATATATGTATGTACGTGTATATGTTATTGTGTATGTGTGTATACGCATGTGTTTTTGAACATAGAAATATAGGTCCTTGCTTGATTAGATAATCGTTATATTTATTTTCTATATGTTTATATTTGATTTGTAACCTGTGGTCGATATTATTTTTGTCAAATATTCCTAATAAACAGCGGCCCTTTCAGTATATGCCCTTCAGTTTTAGTTTTCCCCCGCCCCATCTCTCTCCCCCACCCCCTTTTTATTTTATTTTCCTCTCCCTCTCTCATCTTCTGATCTTTAAGATTAGATTGTCTATTGTGTGTGTATGTCACCACAAAATGTATACTTTCCGGTTACATCTTTAATGTATTAGACATCCGACAATATTCATATTTCTCTCGCTTAAACCGTCTTTGACTGACCTCTCTAACACTCTTCTCTGTTAAGTTTTAATCTCCCACCTTCTCTCGTCTGTCACCCCTCTCTTTAGCTCTAACATTCGTCCCACACTCTCATGCTTACACTCTCTCTAAATTGTATTTTTTATTTTCGGAGTTGTTTTTTTCTGTTTTTTTTTTTTTGTTTTTTTTTGGTCTGATGAATTGGATCGTATTTCAAATGGAATAAACTATGACCATGGAATATTAGTGCTTAAGCCTTTTTAATACATATATATATATATATATATATATATATATATATATATATATATATATATATATATATATATATATATATAAACCTAAAGAGCCAGGCAAATCTATCTAGGTTTCACCTAAACGGATTGTCAAGGTAAAACTAACCATCTTCTCAACATGTATATTTCTTTCATTTTTTTTTGGTGGGGACACTGAGCTTGAACTCTGGACGATTCTTTTCGGCTCAATTTTCTGTTCTTAGTTCTTTCTTTTTTTATTCCTCATTTGTCCTTCGGTACCCAAGTTTTTTCCAAGCGAGTATCTCTCTCTCTCTCTCTCTCTCTCTCTCTCTCTATCTATCTATCTATCTATCTATATATATATATATATATATATAATATTTTTCCTTGTTAAATTTAAAATGAAAATTTTAATAACTAATAACACTATTCTTATCTATAAATACGTTTTTAAAAATAAAATCTTGTATTTTTCTTGATTCTCAGAGAACGAAGGCATCGGCTAAGATAAGTTTTCTTTCTACATACACACACACACACACATTTGCATACGCGGGAAAGCAGATAGTCATCAAATTTATACATAATAATGCTCGATTTGGTTAGACAGAGCAAAGATATATATTAATTAGTACATATATACATGCCTACTGTAGGTGCGTGACTTGAGTTTTGCTGAATTAAAAGTTTAGCAATATAGACCTTGTGCCCGACGAGCTGTAATTCAGCGAAACTTAAGTCGCACACCTACACATTGGTACTAGCATATATACTAATTAATCTATCTATCTATCTATCTATCTATCTATCTATATATATATATATATATATATATATATATATATATATATATATATATATATATATATATATATATATATATATATATCCAGGAAAAATGAGAACGAATAGAGTACAATTCCAACGTTCGTAAGGGCTCAATAAAAGTAGGGTAATATTATTTATTTTAGAATTTATTTAGAATCACCTGATGAAATGAATTTAATACGCATCGAAACATAACTGCAATTGTCTATCGGTTTTGGCATGTTTTCGATGCAATATGATAATTCAGAGTTGTCCTTCGCCTAGACTAGTTGCCATCTAAGGTTATAGAATCGAGTCTGCCCTGCTATTTACCCATAGCTGGAGAGAGAAGAAGAGGATTCACACCTTTCCAAGGTTATATATATATATATATATATATATATATATATATATATATATATATATATATATATATATATATATATATTCATATCATATATAATACAAGATAAGCATGAATAAATAGGTATAAATGAATGTGTACATTTCTATTTATGTCTATCAGATGAGATCAATAAATTTGTAGCTTGACGCGTAGTTATCATATCATTTTTCGATCGTAAATTGTTCACCGTGTAATGCTTGAGCTATGTGAATAATATTTACTCCTGAATTACCCGTAGAGACTAAGAATGAAATAAAATTACTATTTACTGTAAAACTGTTATGCTTCTTGCTGTTTCAGGTGGCTGACTTATCAGATCTATCTATCTATCTATCTATCTATCTATCTATCTATCTACATATATATATATATATATATATATATATATATATATATATATATATAATGACCCCCTTTTCATTGTTGACAGTGTAGAAGTGTGTAAGGGTCGTTTAAAGCAGCGGGGTGATTGATGGCACGCTTTTGTCAGAATGTGGATGTCCAAATCAAAGGGGAAAAAATGCTGATATAAAGTTTTAATTGAGGGAATATATAAATGTCAAAAATATGCCCATTGAACCCGTATAAACGGGTTCTGGGCCGGTCTACCTCCCCGAAGGAGACTCCACCCTTCGGCGTAGCCTCCTTCGGGTTCCTCCCGCCCGAAAGCAGAGAGTCCAACCGATCAGCAGGTCAGAAAGTAAACGACCGTCGATATTCAGTCACCCCCACCCACGAGGGTGTCATGTGGCACAAGGCCTTTTTAACGTGGACATTCCGAGCCCGTGGGCTCGGCCAAAAAATAGCCCATTGAACCCGCATAAACGGGTTCAGGGCCGGTCTACCTCCCCGAAGGAGACTCCGCCCTTCGGCGTAGCCTCCTTCGGGTTCCTCCCGCCCGAAAACAGAGAGTCCAACCGATCAGCAGGTCAGAAAGTAAACGACTGACTGTCGCTGCTTACACACCGGGTAGGTATTACTGGCACTATATATAGTGAGAACCGGTGTAATTCCTTTGTGTTAGAAGGCCGGTGTAACAGTCCTGTGCATATCAAATTCTCTAAGCCCTCTTTGTTTACTGTGTGTAAAAATTTCGATTTTATGTACAAGGGTATGTTTTGTTCCTGTTTTTCTTAAAATCACCGGCTCCGCCCCTTTTGAAAGGTGCAAGGAGAGTGGTTAATAATCCTGTAGGACAAAACTTTAAAATGATACCTCTCAAAAGACAAATGAATTTGAATAAGCGGACGGCCAGTTAACTAGAGGTATTCTCTCGATAAAGTCAACGTTGAGAAGACAATTGGAAACCACTCATGATTTCCAAGACAAATCAGGCGTGGCGATCGTTTTCTTTCAGCACCCCCACATTGCACTAAGAGATATAGTGCCAGAGGAACATCATAGTGACTGAGGCAAAGACCGCGAGATGAAGATAGTTTTGGCAGCCACAAAACGATAAATTTTGTTGTTCTATTTTGCAGATATAAGCATGTAAATAAAGGTAATAAATCTTATATTTAAATACAATATCTGTAACTAAAAAGAAGCTGAAGCTAATACACGCATAAATAATTGCCCCAAAATAATGCTTGTTATCTCTTCAGTTAAACAGGGGACAGGAATAGAAAAGGAGGTTAAAATATACGTGCTAAGGAGATGATGGAGAATAGTTGGCAGGAAAACATCAGTTTCGACTGCATACGATTTTCCTGATATTGTTATCACAGACAACTGTTATTTATTTATTATTTTAACTCGAGACGCTTTCTTTGTTCGTCACACCGGAAGCTGAGATAGCTGCATATGCGCACAATTGACCAATTTTTTCAACAATTTCCGGGTATCTTTTTTGCTTTAATTTTAAATTTGTCAATTTTCTTTTTGTATTTTTTGTGAATTTGTTTCCGTGTACTTTTATTTGTGTTTTTGTTTTGTTTTATATTGTTTTGTTTTGTTTTGTTTTTTGCAAACAATTTATTTAGTCATGTTGTTATCATTGATTAGGAGTGGTGAACAAGTAAAAATCCAGGCGTTTTCGGATCTGTCAAAGGGAAAACTGATACCACTCACGAACATTTTCCTGCCTACTCCTCGCTTCCTGATAAATATTATATATATATATATATATATATATATATATATATATATATACACTGCGTGCCAAGTTATTATCGAGATAACTTTCTTTTTAATATTTCAAAAACCGTCCAATCAATTCACACAAAATTTTCACACAACATTGGCAATACGTCCCTGCGTAATCACTGAATTTTTCGTACTGATCTGCGTAATGTAAACAAACTGGCGCCATATTTGTTATCAGTGATTTGAGAGTGCCAAATTATTAAAAAAGTGTAAGAATTTAGTGAAAAGATTAAAAGCAATTTAAGTGAGGGATGCAAAAATACATCGCCTTCCTTGATGAATTCCAATTTCAAATTAACATCAAGAAGATAATTAGAGAACTAGAAAGGATTTGTATAAAAAATAAACCAAGTACGTGTATATTATTTAATGAAACATACTTGAATAAAGATATGCTGCCTAGAGGTGTGTGTATGTATGAGATGAGGTATTCGGGTGGAGTAATCGATAATGGCTTGGATTGAGGAATTAGAGACCCGAGTTCGTATTCCAATCGAATCCATTACATTCACTTACGTGCTAATACCCTTGGAATAAATCCTCTTCTTCTCCACCAGCTATGGGTAAATAGTGTGTGTTTTTTGAACAAAAAAATATTAAAAAATTCAAAAAAGTAAATTTTCAGACACACTGGGTTGTATATTAATATTTCAGGTAGGTTACTCACTAATTTTTTGCCAGTATCATGTGAAAAAAATTCCTACTTGTTAGTAGCAGTAAAATATAGAAATGAATGACTTTCTGAAGAAAATGAACTTTTTTTATCGTTAATTTTGGTCACGCCTTTTGTTGGTCAAACGGCATCTTTTATGTTGTTTTAAAGATAAAGATATATATATACATACATGCACACACACACATATATATATATATATATATATATATATATATATATATATATTCAGATAATATGAGAACGAAAAGAGTACAATTCCAACGTTCGTAACATTTAATTTTTAAAGAGGGTTCAAAAGTAGAACAATATTATTTGAATTTACAATTTATTTAGTCTTACCTGATTAGATGTATTTGATACGCATCGAAACACGACTGCAATTGTGGAGCGATTTTTATAATAAATAGTATTAAATAACATTTACCGGCCTGAATGTCCGAGAAATTTTCATAGAAAGTATTCGTCCAATTCTATGAAAATTTCTCGGGTATTCAGGCCGGTAAATGTTATTTAATACTGTTTATTATAAACAGAGCATTTACTTAAATACTTGTATCTATAAAAAGAACGTTAAACATAAAAAATGTCTTAAATAAATAAATTGTCGGACTTTGTCCATTTCGTAATATATATATATATATATATATATATATATATATATATATATATATACATTTGTGCGTGATTAGTTGGTAGAATAACGAAATTTTAAGTTGCACTTCGAACGTGGGTATATATATATATATATATATATATATATGTATATGTGTGTGTGTGTGTGTGTGTGTGTGTAAAATATATATATATACATACATGTGTGTGTAAAATATATATATACATACACATAAATACATATAGAAAAATTTCCAAGGGGATAGAATCCAGGTAGAACTCAATGTCTAGTCCAGAGTAAGAATATAATAAAAAGGTTTAAACACTAATGTGTGTGTACAGGATGAATCTTATTGTAAAAGAAAAAAATGACCAATAATTTGAACTTAAGTAGCATATCGTCGTCATTAGGATGTGAGAGATTCTACAAGTTTTGAGAATACGTGACCGTCCACGTTGTGGCACACCACATTCGGTTTGGAAAGAAGCGAACGAGGGAGAATATCGGAAAAGATCTGCGCGCATCATCTCAAAGGCGGCATCAGCAGGTTTGGATCTTTCGCACATTACTCCCCGAATGCTTCTATACAACAATATGAGGCAACAGCTCTTACGACAAGGGCCACAATTCAGCTAAAATTTATCACGATTGCGGCATAATCTGCCCACCACGTTCCCCAGATCTGATAAGCTGAGAGTTCGTCTTATGCGGTTATCCCAAAGAAAAGGTTTATATCAACAAACCTCAGACTATACAACAACTGAATGAAAACATTCAGACAGACATCAAAGCACTAGAGACTGAAACACTGGCGGATGTGACGGAAAATACCTCAGAAAAGTCACGTTCGGGCGAAGCTGAAAATAGACGCCACTTAAAAGATGGTATCTTTCTCAATGTATTTCCCATGTCTACTTTATAAAATAATATTGTGAATTTGAGTTAAAAAACAAAGGAGTTATTAATTTTAAAAATCTCTTGGTAAGTTTTGGTACAGTTCATATTTCTATATTAATTTTCTTACATCTATAAGTGTGGTATATTTTAAATTCTTTTAAAGGAATTATTTTTGTTTCATTTATACCTTTGCAGCGTTGGTTCACGGTTGGCACTTTTTCAAAATGGGTGGCTGTTTTTAATCGTTTTCTCTTGGTCAATTGTCAATTTCATATTTTCAAAAAATATACACTTTTTAAAAAATCTACAAAATAAACGGAATTAAAATATTTCGAACTGTCGAGACACAGATGCATTCCACTTAAAAAAAATAGTTATCGATAAGCGTGAAAGAACGCTGTAAATGGATAACTAAAACTATACATTATCTTTTATATGTATCATTATTATTATAACCTTAGTTCGTTGTCAAGTTTTTTGAATTCTCGTATACTTGTATTTTGATTGGTCATTCCAGCTTATGTAAGAGCGTTTCCGTTAGCGAGGGGTGCTTGATTGATTTGAACTTTTTAAATCCTTTTATAATACATTCAGCACCATAACTTGATAAGAGTCCAGAAGTGTTGAAACAAAATGCCTATTTTTGTAGTGGTTTTCGAATAAATAATTATATATATATATATATATATATATATATATATATATATATATATATATATATATATATATATATGTGTATGGATGTATCTGTGTGTGTGTTCCTGTGTGTGATGCAACAAAACCACAATTTACTTCATATAGAGTGATATAGATCTATTTCTGATGACGACCATAACTACGTCACTCTTATTCAACCCCGGTGTAAAGCCTGTGTTCGTATCGGTCATATAAATTTAACATTGACAGCCGTCGAAAAATAGATGCAGAATTTATCAATTTTGATGCTTCAGTCAGATGAACTGCCCGAGTCGGTGGTTACGGGTTGGTGGAATGTATTTGTCTTAAAGCGCATAGGTTTTATAAAATTAACACAGGTATTAAATTGATGACATATATATATATATATATATATATATATATATATATATATATATATATATATATATATATATAAGTGAACATAGAAGTCAACACTTAGAGGCGACATGTTGTTTCATGCTGGACGCAATCATCAGGCCTGATGATTGCGTCTAGCATGGGACAGCCTGTCGCCTCTTAATGTTGACTTCAGTCTTCACTTTTATATTTACACACGCCCTATCTCTGATAATGAGAACTTTTTCCCGTAAATATATCACATCTTAAGACTATATTTCTTCATATATATATATATATATATATATATATATATATATATATATATAAATATATATATATATATATATATATATATATATATATATATATATATATATATATATAGTGAGACAGAGAGGACGGATGTTATTGAAAAATTCACATCATTAATTTTAGCTTCAAAAAGATTTTATTTCCATCAATGTATTTGTATTAAAATAGCATTTGACAAAATCAAGTGTAGAAAACATCATCTCTCATGTGCTGTCTCTTTCCTTTAATGCATGTCTGAAGCCATTCTTAATAGTTAACCTCTACTCTTTCCAGTATTACTCCCGCCGATTTGTCTGGCTTCCACGCGAATAGCTTCCGTCAAATCGCCAATGTACGGGGTTTATGCTCATACAAACGTGCCTTGAGGTTGTCTTACAAGAAATAATCACGCATGGAGAAATCAGTGGACCGACTGGGTCAAGGAATGTCAGCAATCATGGAAATGATGTGGTCACCCAAGAGTGTGCGAAGAACATCCATTGATGATCTGGCTGTTTGCGCCGTCCCTTCATCTCGCTGAAACTCCACACGTCGGATTGGAATACGCTTTCATTGTAATTCAAACACAATGATGCTGTTTATCATCTCGATATAACGCTCGAAGTTTACAGTAAGAGTATTTCTATTATGGTCTTCAGAAAGTAAGGATTATGACGCCAACTTTTCTGACGGTACACCAAACCGTCACTTTTAGGGCTGTGCAGTGGCTTTTTGTGCAGTTCTGTCTAATTTTTGAGAACCCAATAACGACCGTTGTTTCACCATGCTATTGAGATGAAAATGAGCTTCAATTTTTTAGATTGTTTAGTAAAGTAGTGTCAGTTGGACGCCTTCTCTGAGAAATAGAGCACTATGACACAATTCACTCCGCTAGAAATTTGGAAACCGCATGCTGTACTATTTGGCATTCGCTCAGGAAGCTCCAATACGAACATTTAGGAATTTGTAACTGTTAATCTGGGGACAGTGCAGAGTTGGATTATATATCCAGTCAACATCATAGTGTTTGGAGTGATGGCGACTTTATACCTCCATTCATCATCCCACAGGGCGTCACTCAACACTGAGGCCTACATAAAGTGCCATGAGGAGGTAGTGCTGCCCTGGGTTAAGAAGGTGGCTGTTGGAATAACCTGACTGGCAACATGACTCTGCACCATGCCACATAAGCAGGTGAACCGAGTCATGGATGTCAGACAATTTCTATGACCACATCATCCCTTCAATCTGGCCACATAACCCCACAGACTGCACTCCCCCCTTGATTATTATGTGCGGGGCACAAGACCAACAACACTCCTTTTAACACCGAAGATAAACTGAAGGCAAGGATTATGGCAGCATTCACCAAATTAAACAAGAGACAGTCCAGAAGGTTTGAAGGAGATTCCGAAGTTGCCTGGAGGCCGTGGTTGGAACTAATGGCGATTTTATGGAACAAAGTTACACTTTAGTATTTCAGAATATTTTTGTGTAATTTTGGTAACTGTTAAAATGAGACGTCAGTGTTATTTTTATGTTTTTGTAATTAAGATGACAATTTATCCATCGCACGCTACACACACACACACACACACACACACACACATATATATATATTTATATATATATATATGAATATTGAAGTCAACATTCAGATTCGACGGGCTGTTTCATCCTAGACGCAATCATCAGTCCGCGAATGTTGACTTTAGTGTTCCCTTTTATATTTATATTTACATAAGCTCTATCTTTGATATTGAGCACTTTATCCCATAAATATACCACACCTTAAAACTATATATATATATATATATATATATATATAAATATATATATATGGTACCCTAGATAATGTCCATGATGGGGCGTATATACGGGTTATGGTGTCTCGTTTAAGTCGAGTGACAATTTGACCAGAAAACACGCTGTCAAATAGTGGTAGTAGATCAAAGAGGTCAATTATTGTATGTCAATGACACATATCATTTTCTCCAATTTTTTTTTTTTTTTTTTTTTTTTTGTTGTTGTCTCATCAAGTCACCAGTTGAATTCTGATCTGTAAATGCTTCATTGGATATTATTCAAAATGTATCGAAAAGCTCCCTGGTGAGAGGCAACAAACCATTAAAAATATCAATGAATATATCATTCATTTATTTACTCAGTTAATGCCGCTGTGATCATGATTCCCACTATTTCTATTGTGACATTAAAGGCAAAATAGTACGATAGTTTAGCGGTTTCTTTTACACCGAGGATGTTGAGAGGTTAACCCCTTCTTTTCTCTCAGAATTCCCTCCACCTATTGGTAAAGTCTTTGACTTTTGAAGCATAGCTCCAACACCCAGGCTGACGACTAACCGATAGCCGCTTGGCACAGGTCGGTTGGAGAGGGGCTTTCCCTTTCACAGATCGGATTGTGAAACCCTTCTGACTAGTCTCATACATTTTAGCCGGCAAATTTCATTGTATATCTCGATTTTTATGATTAATACAATCTTTTATTGCATTGACAAAGAAAATATCTGCGTTTAAAATTAAGTCTTTTATCTTGAAGCTACTGAATTACGAATTGGTCTACGTAAGCTTTTATCAAAAACTAGCAGTAGAGCCCGGCGTTGCCTGGGGATGTAACAGTATGAGATAGATTAAGACTGAAAAATAAAATTGACAAAGATTATTGTTTAAGTTTGACGGACACGCATGTCTTAAATAGTTTTTTTTTCTTTTTTTTTTTTTTACGAATTGGTCAAACCCAAACTCAAACAAAAACATCGTTTTCAATCGTTATGAGTCTATCGATTGAATAGTATTTTATTATAAACAATTGTCTTGTAAATGGAATTTTTAAAGCATTCTCAATGTAAAAATAAAGAAAAAAAAGTGTGCAAGACAACAAGAAACACTACCTGCCAAAAAAAAAGTGAAGTTTTGTTGAAATCGGTTGAAAAATGTAGGAAATCCGATCCCATATATAAACGAACACACACACACACAACCTGGGTTTTATAATAAGTATAACTCGATATGAGTTGCCCCCCTTTCATTAATGCCTCTTAATCGTGTTTTCAAATTGATTTCGTTCAAAAATAATTGTGTTTTTCCAATTTTGGGCGCTGTCAGAACCACTGCAAGGTAATTTTACGTAGTCTTGTGAAGTTTTGTTGAAATCGGTTGAAAAATGTAGCAATTCTCTACTTAGAGTGGCAGTCAGGACTTGTATAGAGTGAAACTCACCGTAAAAAATAGACTGACTGCGAAATTTGAGCGCTATAGAAGGAATGTAATCTTTGTGCGTGTGGTGAGATCGTCGGGCTATTAATCATTTTCGATTTCATAAAAAGCAAAGAAACACTAAATGCGTCCAGTAGCTGTAACATACCCATAAAGGTTTCGTCGAAAATCGTCCAAGGCTCGTCAATATGAACAATTTTGTTCGCCTCCATAACAGTAAGAATAAAGCAGGAAAAAAGGTGTGTTTGGGGGGGGGGGAGATCGCTTGGTCTGTTCTACCTCCACGCGCCATATTCCCCTGATATTGGAGGAAAGGATTATTACATTTTCCGTTCGCTGCAAAACGCTGTGCTAGGGGAAAACTTTCTCTAATGGAAATCAAATTCAAGAGTTCATTGAAAACATTCTTTTACAACAAAACCTGCGGAATTTTATTCAAAATGTATCGAAGAGCTCCCTGATAAGAGGCAACAAGCCATTAAAAATATCAATGAATATGTCATTCATTTATTTACTCGGTTAACGCATTTTGCGTCGCTGTAGCATGACTACCATTATATCTATTGTTCCTAGTGGTTCCTAGTGACATTAAAAGCAAAATAGTACGATAGCTTAGCGGTTCCTTTTACACCGGGGATGTTGAGAAGTTAACCCGTCCATTCTCTCAGAATTTCCTCCACCCATTGGTAAAACCGTTGACTTCTGAAGCGTAGCTCAAACACCCAGGCTGGCGACTGACCGATAGCCGCTTGACACAGGTGGGTTGGAGAGAGGCTTTCCCCTTCACCGATCGGTTTGGGAAACCCTTCCGACTACTCTCACACATTTTAGCCGACAGGTCGATGTCGTTGACCAGGGTGTAGTTGTAGTGCCCATGCAACTTCTTGGAGCTAAGTGTGAGAGTTGGATGTAGCCGTGGACGAGTAAAGTTCCGCATCTCAATTTACCTGTGTAAAGCAGAGTCGAACATTTCGCTACAAAGGTACTACAAGTGACGATACACCCCATATACATATGAATATATAACTAAATAAAATGTTATTGTATCTTATTTTTGAAGAATAAATTTGATAAACAAAACTTGAAATTATTTATGTTACATCCTAATAAGGCTTTTCACTAAATGTATTCAACAATCGCTATCAAAAAACGTAGTTAATTCAATATTGATAGGTTTTCTCGTTTGGACAAAAGTTCCACCAGAAGATTACAGGGAAATGCACCGAGCAAAATTTTGATGGAAAAAAATAAATCAAGACGGATGAGGGAAGTGCAAAACTTCTTTTTTCTTTATTCCCGCGTTTTTCAATGTATTTTTCAAGATGCCGGAAATAATATCGTCTTAGGGAGAACGAATAGTTAATTTACAATGACGTCATGACCAACTAAACCCAGAAAACGAGTAAATATCCCAATTTTTCATCACGCCCTTCATTATTCATGACAATAGAAGTCCCAGATGGAGAAAAACGTAAGAGTCACACCCACAACTGAAGCGAATTTTTCGATTCGTAAGGAGATAGTAATCGCGTCCCCAAACCCCTGGGGCAGATGTGACATTTTAATTGATCAACTCGCAGACTTTTACCCGACATCTCTGGTATGTCTTAGCGGGAACTAATTGTTGTGTTGCAAAGCGTTGATGTCTACATCCGACATTTAAGAGCGTCTTTGTTATATGTCCCGATCTACAGTTTCGTTTACCCTGTGCAAGTTACACAATTTCCCCCCAGAATGCAATAAATAAATGACCAATCCCGACAAGATGTCGTATTTTGGAAAAGAAAATATATTTATCATTTAATTTACGGGAATACCTATTGTCTTCCGTTTGTTTTTCTTTTTTTTAATCAGAGATGATAAAAAAATCGCCAGAAAAAAAATTTAATTGTACGGCCCCCAACTATTTTCAAATATTTACCTACTTGTGGAAATGATTGATTATAAAGTGAAGACATTGGTGTTAGTATGAAATTTCAGTATTTGAGAGGAGATTAGACCCCAGCCATTTGGAAAAATTTGGGGACAACTTGGAAATTTTTATATTGGCATGATGTCGTCAGAGAAGGATAGAGAAGAACACAATGATTTTTATATTCGCATGATGTCGTCAGAGAAGGACAGAGAAGAAGGAAACAATAAATAAATTATCTGATGTGTTTGACTGAATGGATATCAGGACAAGGACAGGGACGGAGGGCAAAACAAATAAAGGTTCCTTAGTGTTGCACGAAACAGGAAGGTATATCATCATTGGGGAGAGAAATTACCGTCAACGACCTCAATGGATACAGCAAATAAAGATAATGATTATGACAATTTTGGTCTATAATCCGCTGAAAATAACGGTATACGACAATTGTGCGCAGAGAAACAAGAACAAATAATAAATATGAAAAACAAAAACAAATCTAAACGTTTCGATCGAATGCGAGTCAGAGTTTAAAAATGGTAAATTACAGCACTTCTACGTGATAAAAAACTTTTGAAATGATTTCTAAAAGCTATTAGTTTGTCCAAGTTTTGAAAATTTTAATTATTTTGTGGAAGCCATATTTTCAACTCAATACTTTTTTCCTGGATACTTGCGAATTAATACCTGATAGTTCTCCGTCCTGTATAAGACGATGAACTACATCCGCGTCCTGGGTAAGACGATAAACTACATCCGCGTTCTCGGTAAGACGATATACTACATCCGTGTCCTGGGTATGACGATAAACTACATCCGCGTCCTGGGTATGACGATAAACTACATCCACGTCCTGGGTAAAGCGACAAACTACATCTGACAACAAGGCTTCTGATCAGGAAGTTGTGAGGGGCGTGGAACCACCTCCTAATTGCTGGTGTTCATAGGTCCATCCTGACCCGGGGTGGTAGCACCTGCTAGGTTCCCAGCTATGGGCAAAACACGATGAAAGTGTAAAAATAGGTTTCAGTGCTAGCAATACATTTTGTAAAAAAAATATATTGCTAGCAATGAATTTTTGAAGGAAAAATTATTACCAGCAATGTATTAGTACCCACAGTGCATTTTTGAAGGAAAAAAAATATTAGCAGCAATATATTTTTGGAAAAATCTCGCCGGCATTAAATAGCCCAGTGGGGTGTTGATATGTCGTAAAACAAAAAAAAAAAAAAAAAAGAATCCTGATATTTCTAATCAAGTTATATTGTACAAAAAAAAAAGTTCGGTATTTCTGAGTTGTGCTAAAAACAATTACTGCACTTATACATGATAAAAACTTGAAATGATTTCTAAAAGCTATTCGATTGTCCGAGACTTTGAAATTTTTAATTATTTTGTGCCACCTATATTTTGATCTCTATAATTTTTGTTGGGTTCTTGCGATTTAATATTTGATAGTTCCAAAAAAGTTACTTTGTAAAAAAAAAAAAGAAATTCTTTATTTCTGAGATTTGTGATAAAAACAATAAAGCGATAAATATGGTTGAATACTAATCAAGTGACCTTTTTTATTTGTCAAATGAACATAATGCTTCTATTGTTTATATATTGAATTATATGAGAATATATAAGGCAGATAAAGAGAATTTTATTAATTTCTTTGAACATTAGAAACGTTTAATAAATGTATTGGTTACAAACTATTATGATAAGACAGGACAGGGAGTTCGTGTGAAAATGTCTCATAAAGAAAAAGCAATTTTTCTTAATTTATAAACCGACGATAGTAACGACGAATAAAATACTGCTTAGAAAATCTTAGTTTCGCAAAGAGTAAAATGGTGATTATATTATCTAGACAGCTGCAACACTTAGTTTCAGAAACAGGATTTATGGATCGAATACGAAAAAATTTTCATTTTTTTTTATCATTTCGTCGCAAGCAAAGCAATAAAAGTTACTAGGCTACAGCTTGTTACTGAGAATGAATCAGACAAACGGCACGACAAAAGAAAAGCTTTCAGGGCGTCAGAATAAGCTGATTGGCGTTGTATTTATATATTTGAAGATCGTAGTTGACAGGAGAGCAGGAAGTCGGAAGATCGTTCCACAAACGAGAAGTGCGGGTGAAGAAACAATTAACATAGAACTTACGGTTACAACTAGCAATGTACGAACGGGGGATGATCATCAGAATAATTACCGTGAGAATATTTATAGAAGAGGCGAAAGTGAGTTAAGTTACAGCAGTGGGAAAGTGGCCGGAGCCGAGATGCCAGTAACCTTACAGGTTCCTGACAAGGAAGGAAGCTCCCGTCAATACGAGAACGAGCATTAACAGCGACTGAACTTGAGAAGACTATTTTACTGAAAAATTGTTTTAAGACAAAGATTTTATATATTTCACCCTAGAGCAAGTCTAAATGCACGGCCTGTGAATGCCGAATGTTTCCGTATTAGGAAACAGCTAATATTACAATTAACTTTATATCAACGAAATAATCCGGCCCAAATAGACACTTTTCTTATAGCTTTACATCTTTTTTTTTTCTTTATCTCGTTTCCTGTGAGATGACTTACCAAACAGGTCAATGTCTGGTCCTTACCCCCACCTTCCTTTACTCTTAAATATCTTAATAAAAATAGATTTAAAATTATAACTATCTCTCCCTTCCCGCTCTAATTTCGAACATGTCTGTCATGATTCTCCTCACCCTCCCTCTATTTCACCTTAAATCAACTTCAAACTACCCCTCAAAAGTGTATAAGAGGTACATGTAAATTCTAAACATTTTTTGACACTTGGAAGTGTGATTTGATGAACCAGGTAAAAATCATATACTTGGGGAAATAAATTATAACCAATGGACCCTTAAGGTTGTCTGTCTAAATTAAATTAATAATTGCTCTGATTTGACAATGAGCTCTCTGGATTACATCCTCCTTGGGATTATCCATACGGATTACCAAACTTTTCATTACTTAACTACACACACACACACACACACACACACACGCATATATATATATATATATATATATATATATATATATATATATATATATATATATATATATATTATGACATTTTTTATGTTTATACATTCTTTTTATAGATACAAATATTTACGTAAATTAAGTATTAATGACATTTACCGGCCTGAATGTCCGAGACATTTTCATAGAAGATATGGGTCCTCCGAGTGAATGTCATTAAAACTGTTTATTATAAACAGAACATTTACTTAAATACCAGTATCTATAAAACGAACATATAAACATAAAAATGTCTTCAAATAATTGTCGGACTTTGTCTATTTCATAATATATATATATATATATATATATATATATATATATATATATATATATATATATATATATACGAGATTATATGCCGCACTTACTGCGTACTTTTAAGCTAGTTCTTGCGGGGGGGGCTAATTGAGCCTCCGAATCAAAAATAAAAGGACCTCTGGTCCTGCATTAAAAACATGGAACTTCAAAAATTCTCTTTAATTCTGATTCGACCAAAAGACCGATTTGGGCCAGAACTCCAATATTAGACTGAAAACTTCGTGAAACTTCAAATGAGTTGAGATTTTAGAATCAAATACTCTTCAAGACCTCACGTCATGAAACACCTCATGTTAACTCTGATTCTCCATTTTAAAGAAATAATATTAATTTCCTCATTTCACAGAGGTTTGGAGAGATTTTAAACTAAATCTAAAACATTTTTTTTTAATTCGGCAAATTTTTGTGTTACTTTAAACTCAATAGAAATTAAAAACTTTTAAAATGACCAATTTTTTTTAGTTATTTTAAAAGTTGAATTTTTAACTATTCCCTTCTCATCCGGACACGAATCCAAGTGCTGAATGTTTTCAATCCCAGGATCATCCTGATTACATAAAAGTATAATATATCTATGTAGAGCAAGTGTGTCTCAAGTTAGAAGGGTTTCAGACACCAGCAGACAGAAAGAATTTACCGTTTTGGAACCTTAAAGTGGTCAGTTTTTCTTAATATATATATATATATATTTCATTGAAAACAACAGTCATGGTGATTTTATTTAGTTTTTTATACAATTTCTCATGCTATCTAATTTTTTTTTTCGGATGATAAATTATATAAAAACTGTCCGAGTGTTCTTTTATGAGAGCGCTTTCGGCTATACATTTAACCATTTTCAAGGATTATGTTTTAACTGTTAAAATAAGAAATAGTTTGTTGTATCTATTTTTTATAAAATATTTTCATTTTTCAAAACTAGATATTGTGTCCATGTTCAAAGTTAATATTATTAAGTTTTTTTTTTGTTTGTTTCTATTAATAAGGCTTCCATTATTTTTAGTTTTTACATAATTTATCATCCGAAAAGAAAAAAATATATTAGATCACATAAGAAAATGGATAAAATATTAAATAAAAGCACCATGTCTGTCACTTTCGATGAAATGTGCATAAAAGAAGGATTGCTGCCTAAATACACAAATATATATATATATATATATATATATTTATATGTGTGTGTGTGTTTGTTTGTGTGTGTGTGTGTGTGTGTGTGCGCGTGTGTGTGTGTGTGTGTGTGTGTGTGTTATGGTCCAGGTTACGACAAAGGAAGAACAACACGAACACAAGAGTTGAAATAACGAAGGTATATTACACGAAATAACAATACAAGATATGGAAGGTGTTAGTATGACTGTCAGTCTGGTTTGGAGTAAACTACTATCGGCTCGACTCGATTCGGTATCTAGCCACCCTTCCGCCAGGTTACCTATGGCACAAGGCCGAATTTAAGGTGGGTTTACCGAGCCCGTAAGCTCGGCCAAAAAATGCCCGTAGAACCCGTAAAAACGGGATCGGATTGGTCAACCTCCCCGAACGAGACTCCGCCCTTCGACGG
>OZ010589.1:86101971-86111971 GCA_963932145.1 Acanthosepion lycidas | reverse complement strand
GACTTTCGACAACAGCAAATCTAAGATAGATATCAGTTTAACTTGAAAATAATAGCAAAAGAACTATGTCGACATTCCCAACTACTTCAGACAAAAGGTTAGGAAGGAAACCTCATCAGTTCTGGAAAGAGCAATATAGCTACTGGGCTTGAGAAAAAATATTTTAATTGAACGATTTTATAAATTTTAACAGACGGTAAAACTGACGGATCATCCATTAAATATCAAATATTTCCTTATAAGGAAACGGCTAATATTACCATAACACTTATCATTGTTACGCCAGTATACAGACAAGAGGCTATTTCAATGGAAAATGTTTATTCTCTAAGTATCTTTAAATGGTTAAATTCCCTGAACAAGATGCAGAGGTTTAGCGATCTAATTTACCAAATAATTACTAAATAGGGAAAGATTAGTAGATACAGCCATTTCGCCATGGAGTGACAGTAAGAGTCGATAGGACACTACGTCTATTGCACCCTTAGCAGCAGTTGGCGTGTCTAAGACAAGATAACCTGACAGAGCTAATCCCTCTTTAGACTGTTTTAAATTCAGAGTTTTAATTCTTCTAGACTAGAAAGGGCGATAAAAAAAATAACAGGACTTGAAAAACCTATTTTCTGGAAAGTTTTTTTCATAGAAATATCTTATGAATTTAAACCGAAGATAGCGCTGCTTCCACGAACAATGAATGACGAATGTTTCCATACAAGGAAACGGCTTATATAACTATTGCCATTCTTTGCTATGACTCATCGTTCTATAAAATGCGCCCCTAAATTACTTCTTCCATTCAGTTCATATGGTAATTTTCTAAGCGTAGCGTACATGTGGCACAAGGCCGAAATTATGAGGTATCAAATGATAAATGATTTTCTAAGCGTAGCTTAGATATGGAACAAGGCTGAAAGTATGGAGTCCCTAGTAAGTGTCGAACTCACTACTTAGTCATAATTGATCTAATAAGACATGCTTGTTAACCATTACATTACGTTGAAGTGCCCAAGTTCAGTCCATTTGTGTCTCTGATTATATGTTTAAGATGTTTACACATATAACAAAAAAAAACATGAATGTCTGGTTTTTCCATGTTTACTAAATTAATCTTGCATATGATTACTACTGTGTAGTGTGTTCGATCCTAACCAGGTGGCGCATATAAAGTGACTATTAGATAAGTATATTACATATTTAGTAAACTAGACTAACAGTCCATATGAATGAGTAGCGTTCTATCTTTACTATGTGAACCATACAAGTGGCCAAATATTAGTTAAGCTTAGTAAATGACAATGCGCTCTACCGCAGTGTTTCGATAGCTAGTAAAAACAGATTATTTTTGTCGAGTAGTGGGAGCGATTATCATGAGGTGATCCCATTACTGGCCTTGTGCCAAGCTTGGCTGGCGTTTGTAAAAAGACAAATATATAATTTAAAACATAAAAAGAAAGCTGCGTAAAAAATATTTCAGTGAACAATACGGCCTGATCAACATAATCTTGCGTTTATTTTTATACTAGCAGTCATACCCACCTGGTCGACCAGAAAAAACGTTCAATTAGAATGGAGCAAAAACAGCATCATGTTTACATGTAACAGAGTCTATCTCATTTAATTACTTTAAAGTACTTCTATTACAAAACATTTTGAATTAATGCAGTTATTGATATAAGAGAAGTAGTCGGGGACATGAAGGATTAAAACAAGCAACATGAAGATCCACTTCAGACCACATATATTTTGCAGTTTTTGAAAATCAATTTGTCAGTGTACTACCAGAGATGTAAAAGAGGATACATTTATAAACCAATTTTTAAGTTTGATGACAACTGGTTAAAAGTTCAATGAAAAATAAGAAAGAAAACAGTAAAGATCGCCATTTTTCGTTATTTACGCGGGTTTTCACTGTATGGGTGGACACAATTAAATGACTGTAAAACAACTTATTGTTGGCTACAGTTGAGTGAAGATTTTGTTAGACTGCTTGAAAATTTAGGAGTTTTAGTTTAAAATTATAGCTTTAATTTAAGATGTAAAAAGAAAAACTTATGTGTAATTAGATAATTATAAAGCTTGCATTGATGAAAAACAACTAATGTGTGTAGAACTTCTTTGCATTTGATATTTAAAAAACAAAACTCCATAACAGAGAGAAGTTGCCTATTTTGATTAGTGGATGATTCTGGTGACGTAATAGAAATGAACAAATAATGAAAAGTGTTACACCAAAATACACACACACACAATATTATCTATTACTAGCAGCCATAGGCAGCTGGTCGATCAGAAAAAGCGTTCAATTAGAATGGAGCAAAAACAGCATCATGTTTACATGTAACAGAGTCTATCTTTAATTATTTAAAGTACTTTCATTAAAAGCCATTTTGAATTAAGGCAGTTACTGATATAGCAGAAGTAATCTGTATTTATTCAGTCGAAGTTAGTCGAGGACATGAAGGGGTAAACAAGGCAACATGAAGACCCACTTCAGACCACAATTATTTTGGAGTTTTTAAAATTCAATCTGCCAGTGTGCTACCAGGGATGTAAAAGAGGACATATTCGTAAAGCAATTGTTAAGTTTGTGAAAATTAGTTGAAATATCAAGGAATAAATTAGAAAGAAACCAGTAAAAATCGCCATTTTTCGTTATTTATGCGGGTTTTCACTATATGGGGGGGGGACTCAATTATCAAGTTAAATGAGTGTTAAACAATCAACTTATTGTTGATTACAATTGAGTGAAATTTGTATTCGATTGCTTGAAAATTAAGGGAGCTTTTTGTTTAAAATTTGATTGAAATGGATTTTTCGTTTTTTACAGTTTTTTGTTAAACGCAGTGACATAGAAATAAAAATGAGATATCGTTGAGCTCGTCATGGTGTAAATAACCTACATAGCAAGTTTGAATGAAATCGGAGGAAAAAACTTGAATTTATCGATTTTTGATGGGCTTTATCGATTATTGATTTTTTAAAAATTTATCAATTTTTACTAAGAACCTATCTCTTACATTATGTGCCAAGTTTGGACAAAATCGGCTGGGTGGATCTCGAGTGAAAAGGTATCACATAGACAGACAGAGAGACACACAGAAATTTAAGTTTTATATATATACAGGTATCTTCCTTTTCCACTGATATCGAAACATGAGCGTGGCGAACATTGCGCAATTTTTTTTGAAAATTGATCATATTGTTCGTAGTAGATATTTTTAGTAAACTAGTCTAACACACCATATTACTAACCAGTGTTCTATATTTGTTATGTGAACCATAAATGTATGTGGCCAACTATCAGTTAAGCTTATATACAAGTAAAGCGCAGTGTACGTGTATCCGTCCGTCCGTCCGTTTTCGATCTCGGTGAATCATAAACAACTTGTAGTAACAGGTATTAACTACTGCAGTTACGTGCGATTAAAAATTAAATAAATAACCCATTTAAAGTTAAATTTAAATATCGAACATTGTGAAAGGTTTTTAGAAAAATTCTTTATTAAAGGTTTAACTTTAATGTCGCAATTGCAATTAATACTGTCTAATTAAATTTTAATTAAGACATACGCGGGTCGCGGTACGTTGTTCATATGCTTTTTTTTTTTGTTTTTTTTGTTTTTTTCTAGCACGCGTACTGTGAGGTATTCGAAATATTACATAGCTTGCGTTCCCATATTGTCTTTTTACGAGTGACTTTATGCGAAGGGACCATACAGAATGGTGATTTTAAAAGTAAATAAAAATAAATGTAAACAAACCATGGAGATCGGCTGCGTATACGAAGAAAAGTTATGCCGAATTGAGGTGTCGAATAAAGATAAAACGATTTTATTATTTCTAAATTGTTATAACTTTTACGTACATAGGACGCTGAAGGTAAAATGCCAAAGACCCAAAAACCCTCCGAAGTAGTTAACGTAAAGTCCGCTCGAAGGGCGGCTTCTAAGTTTATAGCAAATAAAAGGGTGTTTCGAAAGCACGCTCATATGAAGGTTACACAACATGATATATCACAAATACTGAACATCGTGGTGTAATGGTTAGCAAGCTTGTTTAAACAATTACGACTGAGTCGTGAGTTCGATCCTTACTGTTTACACAAAACTTTTAGTTTTATGCCAGATCTATGTTATGCTTAGAAATTCACCCTAAAGACACACCCACTATCTTATATGAGCTTCAACGTCATTTGAGGACTCTTGGTTAGATGAATCTCTAAGATTTGACAGTGCTACAAGATTTTTATTTTTTATGTGCCGTATCTCATCAGGACGTAGGCGTTCATGGCTCTCCACAATTTTCTATTCTGTGTAGCTTTTAGTAAATTTTGTCTTTTTTGTCATTTCTCTGAAGCCCTTTTCAGTCATCGATTTATTCAAACTCGCCAAGTATATTATGCACTGTTTTATTCTGTTTTTCTTGTCCTCAGTCTATCCGGGAGTATCAGATTTTCCAAGCACTCTTTTCTCATTATGTGCCCTAAAAATTTCAACTGTCTCTCCCTGATGTTAAGCATGTTTCCTTTTTGTTTTCATTATGTAAAACTTCGCCATTACTCACATGTTAGGTCCATGGTATCATCAGCATCCTTCAGTAGAACGTTATTTCTATTGTTTAAAGTCTCTTCATCATCTTTATGAGGAGACAGTCACTGCCACACATGAGGACAGATATCACGTAGCAGTTTAGAACACTTTTCCTTGTTTCTTGCTAAGTTTTTTCAATTAATTAATACTCTGCATAGCTTTTGGAATGTCCCTTTGGTTATCCCAACTCGAATTTCAGTGTCACACTTTTCGTCCTCTGTTAAAATATTACGTGGATATTTAAATTTTTGTGTATGTTTGATTTTGTCTCTCCGAATTGCACTTTGCACTTTGGACTCATCATTTTGCTAAAAACCATGCATTCTGGTTTCTAACAGTTGATGTTTATTTCTTACTTTTACTACCTTCTGTAGGATGGGAAAAAGTTAATGGGTCCCATATCCATATAGGAATCTCTCTTCATATAAAACAGAGGAACGCTTGCAGGCAATGGAAAATGGAAAACCTATGTATGCCCGGTTGTTTAGTAATATCTACCATGTTAACTTTGCATATCATTAATACTGAGTAGTGACTGTCTATATTTCTGAGATGAGATATTATGTACATTATTTACATTATTCGGACTATTGTCCTCATCTTTGTCGCCATATATATTACAACGTTTCGGCCGTTGTACGCTCCAGCCTTCTTCACATGGCACAGTGGATAAAGGCGTTATTTAGATCCAGTGACAGGACCCAAAGTGTGTGAGTTCAATACTCGGTTAAGGCAGTGGAGAACTTTCAGAGGAAAATTAACTGGAGATAACTGATAACTGACATCCATTAAACATGGCACGTGGAACTAGAACAGTCTACCCCAGTGAGCGAAATAAAGTGTCAAGTTCGACATTGCAACCGCCTGAAGAAGGCCGGAGCATACAACGACCGAAATGTTGTAATAAATATGGTGAGATGAGGACAATAGTCCGAATAATGTAAATAATGTACTGAGTAGTGAGTTTGATCCTAACTGGGTGCCACATATAACAGGACTCTGTTGTGCATATATTTTAATAAACTAAGCGTCCATATCATTAAGTAGCGTTCTATCTTTACTATGTGAACCATACATGTGGCCAAATATTAGTTAAGCTTAGTAAATAACATGGCGATGTACGTGTTGTTTCAGTAGCTACTTAGGGAGATCAATACACCACGCTTTAGCAGTTAAGTCTGAATAGTGACTTCAATCTTCACTGAGCGCCCCATACTTTCAGCCTTGTGCCACATCTAAGTTATGTTCAGAAAATCACCATTATACCCCTCCTTAGACAGGTTTCAAGTTAGAGTTTTTCTTTTTCTAGACTGGAAAGAGTGATAACTCCCGAAGTTGAGAAACCTATTCTCTTAATTGTTTTAAGAGAAAGATTTTATAAATTTCAATCAAAAGCCGTATTGGCTGCTCTGCCAATGAATGCAGAATGTTTCCTTGTAAGGAAACTGCTAACCATACCATTAGCATTGTAATCCGGCCCAATAATGTTGGTTTCTAAGCGTAGCTTAGACGTGGCCCAAGACCGAAAAAAATAGAGCCCCTAGTGAGGATCGACCTCCCTATTGTAATTCCTCTAGCGAAACAGGCTTGCTAACCATTCGACCACGTCGAAGTGCACGGTTAGCAAATCACTCGTGCACTTCGATCTGGTGTAATGGTTAGTCAGCCTGTCCCGCTAGATCAATTACGACTGAATAGTGTTCGCTCCTCACTGTGTGCTCCATTTTTAGGCCTTGTGCCACATCTAAGCTAGGCTTAGATAATCATTTGAGTACCTCAACCTGGTGTAATGTTTAGCAAGATTGTCTCCCGAAATCAATTACGACTGAATAGTTAATTCGAACCTCACTGTGACCTTCATTTTTTCGGCCTTGTGCTACATCTAAGCTATGCTTAGAAAATCACCACTCCTCCTATAGTTTCTGCCACAAATCACGAATAACTGAAGCACACAGTGAGGACCGAACCCACTATTCAGTCGTAATTGATCTAGCAAGGCGAGCTTGATAACTATTACACCATGTCGAAGATTAAATAAATCTTTAAGGATGAAACTTGACTGGAAAGCAAGAATCCGGAATAGCGTTCCACCAGCGAGAAATGCGAGAATAGAAACTGTTAGTATAGAACTTACAGTTACATCTAAATATTTCGATTGTAGAATGATGAGACCTTACCGCCAAACTAGTAATGCGTTTTAATTTGTGTAGTCTAGGTAGCAAAGAGGAGAGTTTATCAAAACCATTTACATCAAAGTATTTATAGAAAAGGTACAGGGAAGCTACGTTATGGCGCTGGGAAAGTGACTTTAGCCGAGTTGATAAGTCAGGACCAATAATATTGCAGATTCGTATTTGGATTTTATCAATAATCTAAATATATAGCAGGAGTAGCAGATCAGATATCATTTTTTTTTTAACTTTGGCATACCGTAATTCCCCATGCATAATACACCTTCATCCATAATACGCACCTGAAAGTGTGGGAAATTGTTTCTACTCATGTATAATACGCACTTCTTGTTTGGCAATCAAACCCTATAAATTGTACCTCTCTAATTTCATTACGGCCAGCTTTTCTTACTAATATTTTTTAAACAATGGTTTTAAAAATAGAATAATATTATTTATATAATTTAGTTTTATGATAATTTTTATTTTATTTTACGGAGACTTTTTAATGTTTTTTTTTTTTTTTTTTTTTTTTTTGTAGCTGTGCATAATACGCAACCGTGATTTTGCTTATTATTTTTTTCGAAAAAAATGCATGTTAAACATGTTGAATTACGGTAATACTTATTTATTTAATTCGTTGGTAGGTTTTTATGTAGAAATATAAAAGTCTGAAAGCTTTAAGATGGGCATCAATTCTATTCAAAATTGATTTAAGCTTATACTGAATAACCATGTAAATTGGTTTCATTCCTTCAACCAATTGGAAGCTTGCTAATTTATGTATGTTTCTCTGAATGCATAAATAAACATGTATACGTGAAAATATTAAAGCATAGTAAAAATGTTTTTTCATTGCCCTGTATATCAGTTCATGATAAAAAAAGCAGAATCAAGCATCTTAGCAACAGACCTAGCAGTTGATTCAATATAACAGCTCCACTTCAAGTCAGTAGAAAAAGTAAGGCGAAGTCAATCTTTTTTGCCTTTAATCATTTCCCAGTGGGCGCTTACCAGTTTCCCCATTTCTTTCCATACTTCAACGCTGACTAAGAACTAATGCAGGGGATTTTTTTTTAGAACGAATTAGTCATCCTCATATTCTTGTAAGCGGTTTGCATAAAGCGACCATTTTTGTCTCGTTTATATTATATTAAAGTAAATAAATTTATTGTTGTCAATAAGCTTATTTTTAGAAACACCAGTTTTCGCATATAGACTGAAGTTTATCTTAATACATTTCTGCATTTAACGGTTAAGCAACGTCGAGATTGGCTAGTACTTAGATGGATGGCCGCTTTGATGTTTGGGTGGTGTGATAGATAACGGTTCGAGATTGGAAATTGGAATGACGAGTTATAATTCCAGTCGGGTTTGTTATATTCACTTACACGCAAATACCCTTTGGAAAGGCATGAACCAATCTCTTCACCGCACTAGCTATGTTCGAATTAGTAGGACTTGAAGCAGTAAATCATTATCTCCCCCCCCCGAAAAAAAAAAAAATTCCTATAATCTAAAAATATATTATGGCTTTAAATAACTATGTACAGTTATTATACATGGCCGGTGCTAAAAGTATTTTATTCTTTCAATATAGAAAACAAATATCCTGCCTATATTTAATAGTGTCATATTTCTAATCAAATTACGCAACATAGAGATTTAAACACTTATAAGAGTTCTCATTTCACTTTTCAAACCAGTCTGAAAATCCTATTTAGAGCATCGTCACCAGCTGTTACGTTGCATTCTTCTTAATCTCGTCCACGCTCTGAAACATCATACTTTTCAAGAGTTATAGCTGGATGTTGCATAGGAAGTATACAAATCTAATTAATGGTGTCTCGCGAAGGTCACACACTGTAATCTCATTCAATTGATTATCGTCGAGTAACCCCATTAGAGAGAGTCAATTTACGCGTGTGAAGTAAGGTTCCCCCTAATTTCAAGGAAGGATCATTTGTATAGTAATTGTATTGAATCTTTTCAGACTTGCAACACACACACACACACACACACACACACACACACACATATATATATATATATATATATATATATGTATGTATGTATTTCTTTCAAAAACAAAACTTAAAAAATTCTTATGAGATTTTCCTTGTCTATCATATTCAATGAAACATGATTAAAACAAATGGTTGCTGCCTATATATATATATATATATATATATATATATATATATATATATATATATATATATATATATCTGATTGAATAAATTACAGACATTATGTCTGCTAATTTTTAACAAAATCCTTTCAGACTCACGAATAACCGTCTGTGTATTGATGTTAGAGGATGAGAGAAATGTGCTATAGCTGTTTAAATTTCTTTTATTTTCATTTCCGAACTACTTTCGATCTTCTCTCAAGATCATCTTCGGGGGTTCAAGTGGTACAAAACTATATGTTGTTCACTAGTATAAGTACTAGTGAAATGAAAATAAAAGAAACTTAAACAGCTATAGCACATTTCTCTCATCATTATGAAATAAAAGAAACGACTAACATTAATAAATATTTTTCTCCATAAGATATCGTATGTTGAAGTGTGTATTAAAAAAGAATACGTATAAACGCTTGTTATGTTGTCGGAGAACATAATCACCACTCCAGTTGTCAACAGTTCAAATTTTACAAATTCTTATTGTTTTAACCTAGGGAAGGTTACTGAGAAGAATATTCACACGAAGGTTGGTAATGAACGATAATACTTAGGACAAGAACAACATATATAAGGTTCGTCATCAGCATGTAGAAGTAGTCTCAGCTGTCAGAAATTTCAGCTTCCTCTTCCTCCTTATAAGCTTCCTCCTTGTTTGCATCCTCATTGTCGCTCACACGCTCGGCCCATGTTATCCATAACATCCTTAAACCAAAGTCAACTAAGGAGTTGATAATAATGTCGAAGTTATACAGCACATGATTAATAGCTTTGGAAACAAACAGTAAATACAATAGTTTTGTCATCAATACAAAATGGAAGAAAAATACCCAAAGACATTGGACGAAAAATCATATTATAGACATTGAACAAAGACTCAAAAAAAACTAACAATAAAATTCCACCATTATTTGTTAAAGCTTTTAGGAGCTTGGAATGTCTGTAAGCTTTCGTGAGTTAGCACAGGACACAGCGGTTTGGGGATGACTTTTATATTTACAAAGCTGCTGAAGATAAGAAATCATACAGATTTACACTGTGTCTTCAAGTCAAAA
>OZ010589.1:86071971-86096971 GCA_963932145.1 Acanthosepion lycidas | reverse complement strand
CAGATCGGTTGAACTCTCTGCCTTTGGGCGGGAGGAACCCGAAGGAGGCTACGCCGAAGGGCGGATTCTCTTTCGGGGAGGTAAACCGACCCTGAACCCGTTTATACGGGTTCAATGGGCATATTTTTGGCCGAGACCACGAGCTCGGAGATACCACAGGCTCGGAGATCCCACGGGCTCGGAGATCCCACGGGCTCGGAGATCCCACGTTAAAAAGGCCTTGTGCCACATGACGCCCTCGTGGGGGGGTGACTAAATATCGTGAGTCAGTCGCTCAACTCTTGAACGACAGATCGGTTGATCTCTCTGCCTTCGGGCGGGAGGAACCCGAAGGAGGCTACGCCGAAGGGCGGATTCTCTTTCGGGGAGGTAAACCGGCCCTGAACCCGTTTATACGGGTTCAATGGGCATATCTTTGGCCGAGCACACGGGCTCAGAGATCCCACGTTAAAAAGGCCTTGTGCCACATGACGCTATCGTGGGGAGGGGTGACTGAATATCGTCAGTAGTTCGAGTCAGTAGTTCAAGTCGAGTCAAGAGTCGAGTCAGAGGCAGTCCGAAACAGAGTCGCGTTCAGACAATTACTGCAAGACGTTGGAATGGTGATACTGGTTGAGACTACATTGTTCTCTCTACTAAACCATGATTGTTCATACTAACACTTCTACTTCTCTGTATATATTTCTGTTTGTAATATATCTGTGTTATTCCATACCTGGGTTCGCGTTCTTCTTTATTGGTTCTACCTTGGACTATCACCGTGGTACAAGCAACCGGACGATAACACTAACATATATGTTATGATTGTGTGATAAATCGCTTCTATCTGAATATAAATGCTCAGAAATGCTGATATTATGTAGTAACTTATAGTGGTGAGTTAACATACCTTCGTATTAATTATTGTGAATTGGTTTCCCTGCTGAATTTTCAATTCTTTAGGAGTTCAGAGTTTTCCGAAACAGAGACTTATTTGCAACCCAAGCTTAGAGCAATGGTCGCCAAGCTTTTGAACTTCATGGACCAATAAATGTATAATTTTGGCGGCCCACTAATATGAATTTAGAAAAAAAAAAAGGTAAATGCATTTATATAATAATAATCGGAAAACTTTTTATATGAAATGCACCCATTAAAAGGTAATAAAATTATAGTGTAATTATTTAAATAAAACAAATTGAAAATTTGACGTTTGCAAGTCATGTTAGATTATACTATGGCTGGATGATGTCACATTTGTCTACTTGTGTTTATTTCGAGATTGCATAAGGTCTTGAATATATATAGCAACAGAGCAGACAAGAGTCTTAAATCAGCTTGCCGGTAACAACCTTACGCACCGACTTCCGGTTAGCGTTATTTAAAAATCAACTTTTGGCTATCAATTCGTACTTTACAGACACACTCATAGAAACACAAACATACATATGTGTGTGTCTGTGTGTGTGCCCGCGTGCGTGCGTGTGACTGTGTGTGCTGGCGTGCGTATGTATGCGCGCATGCGTGATCCTAGATTCTTCATGAATATTTTATTTCTCCGAGAAGTGGTTTAACAGCGACCAGTTCCTTTCCGAAGACATGCGGATAAGTACTTGCTTGGCGTGCATGAAAAGGAAGCAAAATCTATAAACTGCTTAACCTCTTCGCCAATAATTGTGGCATGCCAGTAACGTGTTATCTATCGATAACTGGGCATAATTTAGAGGAGGCCTAAACAAAAAAAACATTTGTTCGATGTGATTATCAACAGACGCAGCCTAAATTCGAACTCGGTTAGACCATTTTGCGTTATGTTCTGTCAAACAGAATTTTTCAAAGAGAAAAATTCAGACTCCTTGCTTTAATAGTTCTTTATCACAATTATTTGATATGTTGCCTTCATTTCTTCAGAACGACTTTCGACATTCTTTTATTGCCTTGATTTCTTTTTACTTGTGCGATAAAACATAAGTCCACTAACCGCGACACCCTATTACGAGCTACGACCGTGTTTTCTTTCCTTTACCTCGTTTTTCTTATTAACCGCAGACCCGTGGATCCCCCCCCCCCACAAAAAAAAAAGTTACACCCAATGAAATAAACGCTGAGTTACTTTAGTTTTTTTTTATTTTTCTGAAGGAAAATGTCTTGAATATATTCATCGTACGTATTTTAATGCATATACAGGATTTGGCAGAAATACCTCCCACATATGCCTCCCAGAAATACCTCCCACATAATGGTAAAACATTAGTAACAAAGTGTCTTCTTCTCGCTAATGTCTTACCATTATCTGGGAGGTACACGTGACAGGTATTTCTGCCACACCCTGTATAATTGCTTTTTGAAAGAGTGATATTTTAGCACATGTAGTCATATGCTTGAATAACATCCATACCTTGATATGTACCTTTTTATACTGAGTCTATTTTTTATTCCTTTAATAAGAAGACAATTTGCCCTCACCCTCCTGTTATTTTCTAACTCTTGAATTGTTTTTCTTGTTTTTAACCCTTCCAAATTTGAGTGATTTTAATGCCATTGCTAAAAAATGCGCATTAGTACCCCCTTGTGCGAATTAATTGAAACAAAACGAATAATTTCATTATTATTTACTTTTTTTCCGTATTTTTCCAATGAAACATGACCCAGTGCTCATTTTAGTAATTCGTACGTCCATTCCCCAAAGTCGTTCCTTACAGATTGACCACAGATTCTCGATTGGGTTAAATTAGGAGAGTTTGCAAGCCAGTCGATAGTATTTTGATTTGCTCACTGGTAAGGCTTGCAATTGTGTTCGTATAGCGTTAGAATTTTCGAGCGCTTCCTTGGAGTAACGTCCATTGCAGACACTAGCCGTAAGACAACTAATCGACAGTCGAGAAAATAGTGTCTGGGCATGATAAAAATCTGATGCAATGACAGATGATGCAATATTTTTCAAGGCCAAACAAATTTTATCATACATCCCGAAAATAGATTCATGTTACTGTACACCACTGTAAATGACGTAATCTGAGTAAAAAATAGAAATTGATTACACCCTGTCACTCCAGTGGGTCTAAAACTGACTGAGTGGTGAAAGAAAGGAAACTAAAGCAGTTGTTTCAAATAATTTGCACAAGGGGGTATATATATCAAAAAGATATATGCATTTCGCATTCATTTTTTTCCAGTACCTCTCTTTTATCTTCCTTTTGCTCTATTCTTCATAAAAATTAATGCATGAATATTTTCGTATCTTTCCCTCCCGACGTTGCTCATTGTTTATTGATATCCAAACAGTTCGAATTTTTTTTCTATTTCGTTTTTCAATGTTTCCTCGTTTATGCATGATATCAGATTATATAGTCCGACCTCTTTAATCCATCACCCTTGGGACCAGGCCACAGAAAATGTTGGAAGACATGAATCATCACTAAGAAAAACTCTATGTAAACATAGTCTTATCAGATTATTCCGTAAATATATTGCTGTAATATCAAAGGTTGAACAAAACTTAAAACAAGAAATAAAACAATCATTAATGCTTCCAAACAATGTTTTTTTTTGTTGTTTGTTTCAAGCACTAACTCATCTTTTCCAGCATAGATAAAAATGTCTACTTAAGCTTCTTACCTCTGGCAGCATCATCTGTTATCTTAGTTGGAATCCTGCATGGTAAATACTCAGCTATACATAATAAATGAGCAATTGATGAACTTTTCTCCACACTACCTAGACTATGAATTTAAGCGCAGTACTAGATTGGCAGTAAGGTCTCGTCATTTTACAGTGGAAATAGCTAGATGTAACTGTAAGTTTTATGGTAACAGTTTCTTTTCTCGCACTACACGCTTTTGGAACTCTATTCCAGCTTCTTGCTTTCCATTTAAGGTTTGCTAAATTAGACTAAGTAGAGGTGACGGGATATCAGAGCTGGCTTCAGTTCTCTCCAAATTCTACAACTATTGCCTCGCTCTTCCTGCTTTCTAGCTTGTTGCCTGCAGATTTCAATGTATCTTTGAAGATCTTCAAAAAGCTATCAAAATACAAGGGCCTTGAAATCGAAATCTCAAAAATGTGGCACATGGGGACATTAACAATTCCAGTTGTAGTTGGAGCCCTCGGATTGATTGGAAAATATTTAAATAGACGCATTGAAGGAATACCTGGTAGCCTATGCCTTAAAGAAATACGAAAAATTATATTCACAGCCTATACCTTACGAAGGGCTTTATGTAAAATATGTGTGATTTTTTTTCAAAACTTCTCAGTGAGAAATGTTATGACGCCATTTCTGACCTCAGGTCGCTGGTCAAGACCCGGTAAGAAATGAATATAGATCAGAAACCAAAGGAAATAATAATAATAATAATAATAATAATAATAATAATAATAATAATAATAATAATAATAATAATTTATTTAATAATAATAATAATAATAATAATAATAATAATAATAATTTATTTTATTTTATTTTTTTTTTTTTTTTTTTTGTCAGTGAAAAGTGTCATGATGCCATTTCTAACCTTAGGTCCCTGGGTGGGACCCGGAAAGAAATGTGTAAACGCCAGAAAGCAAAGAAAATAAAAATAATAATAATAATAATAATAATAATAATAATAATAATAATAATAATAATAATAATTTATTTTATAATAATAATAATAATAATAATAATAATAATTATAATAATAATAATAATAATTTATTTTATTTTATTTTTTTTTTTTTTTTTTTGTCAGTGAAAAGTGTCATGATGCCATTTCTAACCTTAGGTCCCTGGGTGGGACCCGGAAAGAAATGTGTAAACGCCAGAAAGCAAAGAAAATAAAAATAATAATAATAATAATAATAATAATAATAATAATAATAATAATAATAATAAAGAGCGTATCACCAAAACAATCTGCTGCTGCGTAAAGTTGTAAACGGGAGGTGCTTCCATCGTAGCCTCTCTACTAACTAATGTCAGCTGAGTCAAAAAAATAATACCGGACCATGGGTGTTGTCGAATCATGGAGTTCCAGATTAAAGAAAGTCTGACAGTATTTTTGCAAGTCAAAGTTTCACAATAAAATTTATTTTAACTAAACCACCGAGAGAAAAATTTACAAGATATATTTATATGAGTACGATATAGATTTAAGCTTGGGATTCAGGACATAGGCGATTATGACTCCAATCAGATTTCTTTTATTTTCCCTATCTGTCGGGAATTCATGACAGGCTTACGGCCATATCAGGGTGAAACACCGGTTCTCATATGATCATTTAAGCAACGTCGAGCCTGATCAGTACCTAGATATGTGACCGCTTTGGAACACCAGGTGCTGTAAGTGAGTGTGCGGGTGGTGTAATGGATAACGGCTGGAACTGGAAGTCAGAGAGCCGAGTTCCAATTCAAGTCGGTTTTTTTTATATTCGCTTCTTCGTGGAAGCTATGAATATAACTTTTCTCCCCCAGCTATGGATTAATTAGTAGGTCTTGTATGAGTAAATCATTATTATCTCCATAACATTTCTTACAATCTAAAAATGTTTTCTGGCTTTAAATAACCTGCAAAGGATTGATACACCGTAAAAAAATCAATCAATATAGCCATAAATATTGTTAACCGACTGTATGTTTTTTTTGAAATCCTATCATTCGATGAAATCAATTAAATTTCATATGCTATTTGTTTATCAATGATTTTATACTAGAAGTATAAATCTTGTATAACAAGCTTTTTTAACTGATCAACATTTTTATATATTCTCCGTTTTTACTACAGTGTAACCCGGATATAAAAGACCGGGATATAAGAGAAACCCGGATAGAAGAGAGATTTTCTCTGGTCCCAAATTAGAGCCATACCTACCTAAACAAAATAGACGAAACCCGGATATAAGAGAAATCCGGATATAAGAGACTTATCCTCCGGTCCCGACAACTCTCTTATATCCGGGTTACACTGTATTTATTTTAGTTTCTAGCAACCCGTTTTACAGGTGCAAGTCCTTTTCTTTTACTTCGATGAATATTGATCAAAATGATTTATCCGGATTTTATCTTTAATTTTCATTTTTTTTCTGATTTTCCGTTGGTGTATAATGAGTAGGTTAGAAGCGCAACTTGATGCAACTATTATCGGAAAAATCTGCCAAAATATCTGATTATGATATTGGAACGATGGCCGTCAGGCACGAAAACCTGGACATATGTTTATCTTAGTACAAGGGATATAACTCTGTTAACTTTAGAATCGATGTAACTTCAGCCACAAGCTATGCAGCGCATTGTAGGTGATTGGATTAAATGTCTTTCAAAAAATGAATGCTTCATTACTGAGACTTTGAATGGCATAGATTATTTAACCACATTTTTAGAATATATATATATATATATATATATATATATATATATATATATATATATATATATATATATTCTTTAACCACATTTTTAGAATATATATATATATATATATATATATAATGTCTGTGTGTGTGTGAGAGAGAAAAGTGTGTGTATATAAATAAATATATATATATATATATATATATATATATATATATATATATATATATATATATATATATATAATTTTTTATATATTATATGCGCGGTACTTATTAGAAAGGGCTCAATATCAGAGATAGAGGTAACATATTTCACGCAAAAGCGTGAAACCCAGGGTCACAAACTCACATCAATCCAACCAAATATATATATATATATATATATATATATATATATATATATATATATATGTATGTATGTATGTATATGTATTAGGTTGGTGCAAAAATAATGACGGAATAATGTCGTTTTTTAACGTTAAAAAATACGTCAAAAAGCGACATTATAACGTCATTATTTTTTGCACCAACCTAATATATATATGTATTTTCGACTGATAATAAAAAAAAAATCTAAAATTCCCAGCACCCCTCTGCCGTGCACATGTGTGCTCCTACAGGCACAACAAAATTATTCCGATGAAGTCCTAAAGGACAACATGCATCACAAAAATTACGCCCCCCCCCCCCACGTAAATATGTTATAAAATCTCTACTTTAAGACACCAGAAGTGTTGAAGCAAAATGGCTATTTTTGTCGTGATTTTATAACATATTTATGTTATAATTTTCGAATAAATAATTATACATATATATATATATATATACATATATATATATATATATATATATATATATATATATATATCCTGTTTCATAGGGGCGCGTCTTTCAGTATGAACCGTATCGATGCCGGGAAATACGTTAAACTGAAACAAATGCACACACGCAGACACACACACACACGTACACACACACACATATATATATATATATATATATATATATATATATATACATGCACACATACGTACGTATAGATACGTGGCTATGCATACAAGTATGGATATCTTCATGGTAATATGTTATAAATTTAAAAATAGCTATATATCAGACGAATAATGGTTAATCGAATCGAAAAAAAAACACCTTCCTTAGTTGATTTTTCTGTTTTGGCATTCGATCACTCACACATATATATATATATATATATACATACATAAATATATATGAACAAAATGCATACTCAAAATATATACAATTGTGATTCTTACTCAAAACATCGGTATAGATAGATAGATAGATAGATAGATAGATAGATAGATAGATAGATAGATTAGATAGGTTTTTATCAAGGCAAATCATATATGCACAAAATGCAATCAAACTTGTGATTCTGACTCACCAGAAATTTAAGTAAAGAATTTAGATAGATAAAAATGTCGCCTCTCAATTTTAAATAAGATTATCCACAATAATAACGTTTGCAGAAATAAAAATCTCAGATTAAAAACAAATTCATTAATTCTGTAGAAATATATATATATATATATATATATATATATATATATATATATATATATATATATATATATATATATATATATATAATAAACAGTAAAATATATTAACAATTAAAATCTTCAGACACACTGGGTGGTATATTAATATTCTTTTCATTTTTTTATTATTTCATTTTGATTCCCCGACTAGTTTCGGCTAACATGGCCATCATCAGAAGAGAAAAATCTGCTTGGTGTAGCAGTGAACTACAGAAATGAATATGTTGATGGAGAAAATGAACTTTTGTCTATAGTTTTCTTTTGTTTCTTCTTCTTCTTCTTCTTCTTCTTATTATTATTATTATTATTATTATTATTATTATTATTATTATTATTATATATATATATATAATATGACAAAGAGGAAAATGTTTTCTTGTAATGTGTTTCGTCCATTAGAACTTCATCAGACTAAAGTGATGTTTACTATATTTACAAAGGAGAGGAGACGCTAAAAAATTTTAATTGGTGTCATTCCGTGTATTTTCTTATAATTGCTTGGTTCTGGTCATTTTCAAAGTATTTTGCCTAAACAATCAACATCCATCTGCTATATTAATGACACTCTATTAATATATCTCTGTGGAAGTGATTTATTTGATCTTGTAGATAAACTAAGTGGAGTTTAACATACGATAGAATTTACTTATGAAATGGAAACACCAATACTTTATCTTTTCTGCATATTGCGTTACAGCGTGTTAACAGTAGTCTAAAACTTCAACTAATAAATATAATCGAACAAAAATTTGATTCTCATCATAACAATGGAATAATCATCAGATTCTATTTTTAAAAAAACTTAGAATTTTTAGTTCTCAGTATTTACACGCAGAGTAGAAATACATTTAAAATGCTTTAAAGCTCCTCCAATGTCGAAAAATATTTCAAAATAGCAAAGCTGTTCTTCCGGACAAACCCAACGAATAAAAATAAAAAAAAGTCTACCACAACTACAATTTTAAAAAATGTATCTAAATTCGACCTCAAATTTGTCAAAAATATGTTTAAAAAACTAAGTCTTAATTAATAGAAAACAAAATAATAAGCTAAACGTGAGGAAAAACAATTACTCTGTTACCCGTAATAATTGCCACAAGGAATACACCGGAGAAACCCTAAGGAATGTAAATAAAAGATTATATGAACACAAGAGGGATCTTTTACAAAACAACACGCTAAATGCATTGGTTAATTCTGATTTAAAAAGGCCATCCTGATTAAAAGATAAAACAATTCACTAAGACAAAAATATTTAGAAAGTGATTCAATCGTTAGTTCATCAACAAAAAATTTGCATCCAGCTTCATACGGAGTTTTACCATTCTTGACATGTTTTTCATAATAACGTAACATATTTTTTAATAACACAAGTGATGGAAGCATAAACAAAAAGAAAAATTATCTAAATGGAACCGTCTACATTATATACTCCAAAAGATATATATTAAACAGAAAACCAAAAAAAAGGCCTTTAAATTTAAAATTCCCAGGGTCCATTACCCTTTGTGCTTGTGTATGTTTTCTATCACTTCGTCTTTGCTGGAGAGTCCCACGAATTGAATCAAGACGAATCCTGCTTATAGATGTTATTTCCACAAGAACACACTCACAAGATTCGAGAGAATAAAGAAAAAAGAATGCCCAGATAATATTTAAAATAAAACTGAAGGTAAGTGCTATTAACCCGATTGTTAGTGAGTAATAGCTGAAAATTAGACAGAAATCTTTATATATCAAGAACAATTGAAAAGAGTTTATCTAAGCTTAATATAAAAATAGTTAAAACTGATTCTAAAACAACAAAACAAAAATAATGAGCTAATGAAGGAGGAATTTACTCTATAAGCTGTAATAATTGCGACAAGAAATTAACAATAGAAACCTCATGGAATTTAAATAAATGATTATATCAACACAAAAGAGATCTTTTACAAAACATCAACACACTAAATACATTAGTTGGTCACCTTAATGAGTCTAGCCATAATTTAAAAATGCTGCTCTAATTGAAAGAGAAAGCGATTTATTGAATGAAAATGTAGGGAAAGTACATTCATCGCAAGATTATCTAGTTTTTTTTTCATATCATTTCTCATTTTTTGTATTATATATTCTATTATCACAATGTGGGATATTGATAACAAAAGTGATACAAACAGAAACAAAAAGAAACTTGTTATACACAGTTCCAATTTAGATTAGAGGAGAAGAGCGCTTTAAGTTGGATTAAAAGTAAGGCCTCGGAGCAGAATTTTACGATTTCGGTAATATTTGGAAGATATTTAAACATCCCAACAGGCGTATCATTAGACGACCTCTTTTTTATTTTTTCTAGTTAAAATTCCTTCGTTTGCATCCTGGCATTCTTTGGGAAGATGTTCATTTCAAATAGTCTAGCGTGATGTCATAAAAAAAAAAATAAAAATTAGGATTTTTTAAAATATTTTATTATAACAAGATAAAACAACAAAATGAACTTTGGACAGTTTATCCACAGTTTTGATCGCATTACACAACAGCTTAATCGAAAATTGAAAAAAATACAATAAGAAATTAAACAGACAAAAAGTGTCGTTTCTTTTTAAGTAAAATTATTTGGATGAATAACTACTGCCCAACTACTTGCTATGTCCTGGACATTGAGCTGTACCTGGATTCTATACTACTGGTAATATATATATATATATATATATATATATATATATATATATATATATATATATATATATATATATATATATATATATATATATATATATATGTGTGTGTGTGTGTGTGTGTGTGTGTGTTTTCATTAAAACGAGCGACAAGGTACTGCGATTAAATTCTTTTATTTAACTTTCCTTGGGTTTTTATCATTTTCTTCTTTCCTAAAAATAAGTTAAATAGAAATTGTCTGAATGTTCTGTGTTTGAGCGCGTTCGACTATACTTTGAGCTATTATCATGGATGATTTTATTTTTTACTTTTAAATGAATATATGGATTGTTGTTCGCATATATCTATATCTATGTTTTCAAACACGGTCAGCACGCATGGCCGTGTTTATAGTTGATATTAATGAGTATTTATTTTCTATTTTATTAGCAATACTTCCATTATTTTTTGTCTTTTTACATGAGGATGAGGCTATATTTGTATTAACAATTTGAATAAAAGAAACATTGCTAATTAATAAATAAAAACAGAGCATCTGATCAAATAAGGATATCGACTAAGATAACGTTTAAACAATTAAATTAAAATATGTCAAATTAATGAATGAAAAAAGTGTTCCTATATATATATATATATATATATATATATATATATATATATATATATATATGTGTGTGTGTGTGTGTGTGTGTGTATTTGAGTGTGTGCGTGCGTGTGTGTGTGTGTGTGTGTGTAAACCACAACAAAATCCAAAACTACTTCATATGGGGGGGGGGGTGGATAGGTCTATTTCAATATATATATATATATATATATATATATATATATATATATATATATATATATATATATATATATATATATATATATATATAATTTTAAGTTTCCTACTTAAAATTAATAAATTATACCCTAAAATAAGATATATTAAAAAGATTAAAAATAAGTCATATTTAGGTAAATTGTATTAAATTTAAGTAAGAATATATTTAAAAAAAATTGTAAATACATTGAGTTCTTTTTCTGGATCAGTTTTAATATATGATACATATATTATATATATAATATATATATATATATATTATATTACTAGGATCCACATGGATAATACACTAACAGATTCTAAGCTGCACTATAAATACACACACACACACACACACACATATATATATATATATATATATATATATATATATATATATATATATATATATATATATATACATACATACATATATACATATATATAGATATACATACACACACATATATATATATATATATATATATATATATATATATATATATATATATATATATGTTAAGAATAAATATAGATTTGTTCTTAACTGTTACAAGCAATTCTAAGTCTCATGTACGTGCAGATTTTATTTTGGGGCCTCAATATTTAACTGATGAAAAATAACCGATAAACCAGTTTAGCTGTTATTAATCGATATGTTTCGGTATTACCGATTTACGATAATAAATAAGATAATACTTACGGTAATATATATTTTTGTTACCAAGTATTTTTGTTAAGAATTGTTTCTTTTTTACTAATAATGACCTTCTAATATATCTGCTTTTATTGCTCTTATAAACATTTGTACCTCAGCAAAAATATGTAAATACATACAAGCGAATGAATATTTACTTAATTTAATGTAAATGTAATTTAATGTGTAGTGCTCAGTGCGGTGAAACAGAGCTAAAATGTATATATTAATAAATATACTTTCAAAGTGCAATATATCGTGCTTCTACCAACTCATCAGGCACCAATTATTACGGGAGATTTTTAAAAGAAAATAGTGGGAGACATTTGAGGAACGCTAAATTAAACGATTTCACTTCGAACGTAGATATATGTATTTTAAATAATACATATATATATATATATATATATATATATATATATATATATATATATATATATATATATATATGAAACCGTCATTTTTACCTTGACGTGCCTAACCGCTCGGCCACAAAGGATCGTTCGGTTGGTAAGGTCGAATTTACTGCTTATAGAAGATTTAATTTTATAAGCAGTAAATATATATATATATATATATTAGGTTGGTCCAAAAATAATGAGGTAATAATGTCGTTTTTGGACGTAACGTCAAAAAACGACATTATTACGTCATTATTTTTGCACCAACCTATATATATATATATATATATATATATATATATATATATATATATATATATAATGCATTTACATTATACATATAAATACAGTATTTTGTTAGTAACATTTTACTTAATTCCTAACACGAAAAATCATAAACACTTCATTTATATCATATTTACAAATATAACATTCCGTGAGTAATATTTGCTTAAATTCCTGACCAACTTTGTGTCTGCTTTTAAAATATTCTATTCTCCATATTTTGTATTATTGGGTGACGTTTTTATACATGAGTGTCATCCATTAATAAATTGAGAGTTAAGTGCCTTTGAACAATACATTCATACATACATACATACATACATACATACATACATATATATATATATATATATATATATATATATATATATAGTGACGGTATATAATCCATGTGGATTCCTCGTATGAGGTAATTTAGGATTTTTTATGTAGTTATATATATATTTAATTATTTATAAAAATTTTAAATTATATATATATATATATATATATATATATATATATATGTATGTATATATATATATATATATATATATATATATATATATATTATAGATATGTTCATACATATGTTAATTATATATATCTTAATTATACATATTTATATATACTAAGTAATAAATTTATATATGTAATACACGTTATATATATATATATATATATAACAGACAATGAATATCTATTATTATGTCTTATCATGAGCCCTTCTGTTGTTCTAACGTTTGCATCTATGGTGAAAATGAAGACAAAAATTGTACAACATTTGAATATTTTTTATTAAGTTGGTCCTAAGCTTTCGGCTCACATGAAGCCATCCTCATCCAAATGTTGGACGATTTTTGTCTTTATTTTTCCCCCCAGAAATTTAAGCAAACATCCGAACGTTAGAACGACTGATGATCAAACAAAATGGACATTCATTGTTATATTTAATAATACATGTTTAAATAATGATCTGCTGCCCCAATGCACAACATATACATATATATATATATATATATATATATATATATATATATATATATATATATATCGTTGAAAGAAGAAAGAAATTCACAGTAGTGATCCATATTTCTTTAATACAATCTAAGCTTTCGGCTTACTTAAGCCATTATCAAAGATGTCAATTACAACATATTAAACAATATACAGACACGACATTGATGATAGTCTGTCAATGTTTCCTGTAGATTATCGTAAATGTCCTGTTTGGTGCATAAGTTTAATAACATTATCGTTATAACATTATCAGAAGTTACGAAAAAAATTTACATAGAGACAACACTTGTCTATATTATTTAATGAAACGTGTATGAATGAAAAGATGCTGCCTAAATACACACAATATATATATATATATATATATATATATATATATATATATATATATATATATATATATATATATATATATATATGCGTGTATTTTTTAAACATGTTTCATTGAAGATGACAGAAAAAGAAAATTTAATTAATTATTTGTATAGCTTTTCCACCATTTCTCACTCTGGTGGAAGTAAAGGTTGCAAAAATCTTTCTTAGTGTCCACTGTGCGCTTTCGGTCTCTTGTTTAGCCACTTTCAAGCGCAAACACACACACACACACACACACACACACACACACACACACATATATATATATATATATATATATATATATATATATATATATATATATATATATATTCTTTTGGGCAGCATATATATTATATTATAAAGAGGTAATCATGCAATTAATCAGTTAGTAATATTAATGTAATTAATGCTGAATTCTCTTCGCTAACAGACTTAATATAAACATTAATTTACTGACAAACCTTTGAATGACGCGATCCTTATGTACCCCGCAAAAAATAGAACATTATAAACAAACAACTTGTATATGTCAAATTAAGGTGATTCTTAAAATAATGTACTTATTTTTTAGATTCTAATGCTTCTGTCTTCCATTCTCTTAAGTACGCGTGCTTAAGTCGCTTCGTAGGGAGGATTTATGTGATTTTTCTGTCTCTTAATACTTTGCTTAGCTTTTGGATGGTCACTTTTGATATTCCAATATGTCTTCGGCGTTATCATCATCTTAAACCACTTTCTGTACTCGCTAGAATTTTAATGTTCTAAAAATGCAGCCATTTATTTAATCATTGTTACTCATACAGAAGTGACTTCTGAGGCAAATCTGTTCACTTCTTCATTTCCCCACTCTAGCAATATATTCTATCTATCTATCTATCTAACTATCTATCTATCTATCTATCTATCTATCTACTGAAACAAACTTTAAAATACCTGATTTATATGGCAGGGTACGTTTTTAAATACCATGTCCATTCAGGCTATCATGACTCTTAACAGATTCCATGAATGGTCATGCTGTCTTGCGGAAAATAGTGGAGAGTCTTCTTCTTTTTTTTTTATTCTGCCGCCTTCTCCGCCGTTTAGAATTTATCGTTTTCCTTCTCTTAGACGTGTTACCACTCAAGTGAGCTCAGTTTAATCTACTATTTAAACCATAATTGATATGAGGCCAAATAGATTCATGCCTTTCCCAGTATTTGAATTCGGCTTTCAGCGCTGACATCCGTTAAACTGCCAGTATATCAATGTCAGAGCATACAATAATAAAAATAAATGATTCTATTTTGAACTATATATATATATATATATATATATATATATATATATATATATATATATATATATATATATATATATATATGTAAATATATATATATATATATATATATATATAGTTCAAAATATATAGTTCAATATATATATGTATATATATATATATATATATATATATATATATATATATATATATGCGCGGTACCTATTGGAAAGTGTTCAGTATCATCAGATGATGATCACCTGATGATCGCAAAAGCGTGAAACCCAGGGTTATAAACTCATATATGTATATATATATTTCTTGTCTGCATTTGAGCTGAGTTCTGCTCGTTTGTTTTGGTCTGGGAACGTAATAATAGCTATTTTTACTCCAAGTTTGTAGATTTTGGACTGATTGTTGTAGGCTGATGTTCTTTTCCTTATTTTCCATATATATTTTTGTTCTGATTTGCGTTTTGATTTTAATTTTCCAAATATACTTAGAAAGCATTGCGCTGTTTGCGTATTTACTATTTGTGAAACATGACATAGTTTCTTTGTTTCCAGGGTCCTTCAGTTACTCCTATGTATATTTTTCTTCATTGTCTTGTGATTTCACCGAGCTTGGTATATTTGGTTGTTTTGTAAGCAATTATCGTTTAAGGGACATTCATTCTTTATTCTGTAGTTACAAGTGGGTTTAATTTGTTTGGGTGTTTTGTTGATAGATCTCCGGTTGAGCTTTTTGATTAGTTCTCCGTGCAACTATAGCTGATTTTTACTTTACCTTTGTTGAATATTTTGTGAAGAATTCATTGCACTGTAGATGTATGCAAATTGATTCCGACATTGGCCATTAAACACTGGAATACTGCAAAGATCACAACAGGAATTACCTGGGCTTGCCTAACTAGATATCGATTTGCTCTTGCTGTTATTTTTCCCGGGCGACCACTTCTTGATTGTGATGACGTCATAGCAAATGCCTTCCATTTAAACATAAATTTTGCACGGTGGAGAAGTGCTAAACAAACCGTTTTGATAGCTTTTTGTAGCCTTCTCTATCATTTTACGTTTCAAATATAGAATATTTAAAGCTTCAAGGAGTTCTTTTGATCTTTATATATATACTTTTTTTTTTAAATTTAGTCTCTAACAGTACACTTTTTCCTAGACAATGAGTAATATTGTTGATTGCAGTATACACAGCATGCCAAAAAATAAACACAAGTCATTTTGATTTTTAGATGTGCGCAAAAATTATTTGTGCTGGGAAGTATGAAAAACAAAAGTACTTAGTTTAAATGTAAGGGTTAATTTACTTTTCTACATGTTAATTTTTAATTAATATTTTTAATCAAGCTTGATAAAAAATCTTTGAAAATGGTTGTAAGGTATTTTCTTTACGAATATTTAGTTTAATTAAGATTTATTGATTATATGGAAAAGAAGAGACAATTATTTTAAATGTTATCTCAGGTGCTCACTTACTTTTGTACATCTCTCTCTCTCTGTCTCTGTCTCTCTCTCTCTCTATATATATATATATATATTACTTCACACACGTTATTATCATAGTGTGTATTCGTAAAGGAAATAGAAGTCCTACTTGAGTAAGGGGGACCAGATTCTATTCATACCGGAAGTCATAACTACTTTATTAATATTTCATGAATACGCAGGCCGATCACCGAATAATCATCGATAATAATGATTATAGTAATAATATAGTAATATATTTATAGTAATAAGAATGACGAATGAAAAACAAATTCTGTAATATATATATTATATATATATATATATGTATATGTGTGTGTGTGTGTGTGTGTGTGTACACATATATATATATATATGTATATACACAAAAGTGAAAATAATTTATAAAGAATAAATTATTTAATAGAAAATTCAGTATATGCCTTTAAAAAAAAACAAATTGTCAACATAGGAAAACAGAATTTTTTTCAAGAAGCTATTGACTGAATCAAGCGGTTCTCATCACCTGTCGAAACAGTTAAATGTAGCCGTCTCTTTAACTCCGATAGGTTCATGTCTTGCACCTCCCGTCTATTGAATCCCGTTCCTGTTATTTGTTTCTCAGATATCTATGATCTCCAAATATTGTAATGTTATTTAACATCTCCAGATGCCTTGATCTATTCCCTGTCCTCCTCTTCATCCTTTTCTCTATCACGCCTCTTTACTCTCGCTCCCACTTTCTGTAACCCCTAGTGGCACTCCCGACGTGCTTGCGGTGAAATGCTTTAAAAATATAGAAGTTCTAGGACTCGAACAGTTACTACTCCTTCATACTAAGAAGAAAAATGCAACAATCACACATGCAATCAAGTAGAATAATAATATAGATGTCCCAACAGAAAAGAGCAGAAAATATTAGAACAGTCGAAAAAAAAAGCGGTCGACAAACAGTAATACAAACAAAAAAATATTAAGATACACCTTCGAATTGCTGTGGGAATGATGGCAAATAGCAATTACAAAACTTCATACTTATTCTTGAAAATATGTATTGATTGTAATTTTATTCGGACAATCAATCGATTATTTCGCACAACAAGTGCCATATTTCCCAACACAACTTCAAACTGTACAAAAACATAATCAAGCGTATTGTTTGTAACTTTGTAATCAACATAACCAAAATGAGGATACTCGTGTAAATTATTCATGAATTAAAGTCAATATTTGACTGCAGCATATACAGTATATATATATATATATATATATATATATATATATATATATATATATATATATATATATATATATATACAGCATGCCAAAATAACAATAAATAAATAAATAAACACGTGTCATTTTGATTTTTAGATGTGCGTAAAAATTATTTGTACTGGGAAGTATGTAAAACAAAGTACTGAGTTTAAATGTAAGGGTTAATTTACTTTTCCACATCTTCATTTTTAATTAATATTTTTATTCAAGCTTGATAAAAAAATCTTTGAAAATGGTTGTAATTTATTTAATAAAGGTTTTTTTCTTAACGAATATTTAGCTTAATTAAGATTTATTGATTATATGAATTACGAGCGGGGTAGATAGATTTGCAGGTTTACACTCCTTCACGGTCTTTTGAACAGGATTAGAGGTTTATCCATTGTTTCCTGTTTAGGATTGGGTTTCCGGTTATTTCTAACGTCTACTTCAACTCTATACTTCTAAAGTTTCCGCTTTAACTATGAAATTTAATTTACTATTTATTTTTTGCTCGATATGAGTAGTTAGGTTTACCTGTCGCCCGGTTCACACTCTTCCCAGTGTGTTTTTTTTTTTTTTAAGAGTAGTGTTTTAACCCTTGTTTTCTATTTAGAATTGGGTTTCCGGTTCCTTTTAAAGACTTTGTTTTAATTCTATTTCACTCTCTTGAATCTTAGTGATAATATCGCCTTGTTTGGGGTGAATGGATTACAACAAAAGAGTAATAAAGATACTCGTCTATTTGTTTTGTTGCTGTTTATATCCCGCAAGGTCAAAACTCATCTTGTTTGACAGCAACACGTTTGTCTAACACTAATAATTTATAAATGTATACATGTTAGCTGATCTCGGCAGAGCTTGCGGCTATACACACTTTTGATGTCATTAGGTTGTCGTCATTTTTTAGTTTTCTCTATGTAAACGAGGCTGTCACAAACGCCCCGCGGACATTGCAAAGGAAACTGAAGGATTGTGTTTGTTCAGCTGATATTCCACGCCTTATGCTGGACAGCAAGACGTCGAATATTTTCGATGGCCTAGCCACCGCCTAACCCTGCCGCGCGACTAGCAAGCCCTAGTCGCTGGGTGTGGCTTTTGCGTGACCAACCAGCGACACTTGTTATGTACGGACCGATGAACAATGGCTGACAAGAAGAACGCGCTCGTTCTCACTCTATATCTGGTAATTATTAGGCTTCAATATAATCAATTTATTACGACTTTCCGGCATTCGTTGAAGTCGCAACAGAAGTTGGCCGAATTTAAACTTAATTCATGGCGCCTCCAAACGACCTTGTAAAGAAAAGACTTACTAACAATGGATTAAGAGATGATAGACAATGTCAGTACTATACACGAGGTAATACGTAGTTAAGAATTTCAGTGATTCGGAGACTTTTGGGAAGTTTGGTTTGGTTTGTTTTACGGCATATCAACCTCAATGAATTATTTTATGCCGACAAGATTTTTAGGATAGATTCATATGAATAGATTATGTATTCTTTGCTTTAGATTGGTTTGGTTTATTTTGTTTTACGACATATAAACCTCAATGGGTTATTTAATGCCGACAAAATTTTTATTCCTAGTAATTTTTTTTTCAAAAATGTATTGTTACTAATACTTTTTTCACCAAAAATGCATTGCTGGTAATATATTTTTTTCAAAAATGCATTTATTGTAATATTTATTTTCTTCAAAAATGTATTGCTGGTAATAGTTTTTCCTCAAAAAATTTATTCCTGGCATTAAAACCTATTTTTACACTTTCATAGTGCTTTGACTCCTATTTGGGGGTTAACTATTTGTCCATAGCTTGGACCCTGACAGGTGCTACCACTCCGGGCCAGGGTGGACCTGGAAACCCTAATAATTAAGAGATGGTTTCATGCTCCTCAAAACCGCCTGATCAGAGGCCTTGCTGCTGGATGCAGTTTGTCGTCTTACCCAGGACGCGGACGTAGTTTATCGTCATAACAAGACGACCGGGAAGTGATATTTTTTAATCGAATCATCATCTCTCAATTTTTTTTAATACAATTCACCCCAAGGAAAACGTACTACTACTAATATGCAAGGGGTCCTCTGGGAGTAAAAGAGAATGAGAACCAGAAACCCAATCCTAAGCAGGAAACAAGAGATAAACCTCTACTCCTGTACTCGGGAAGGAGTGTGAATTAGCCGTGAACCTATCTAAAAATAAATAAATAGTAAATAGTTAATAAAATTTCAGTATTTAGGTGGAAATGTCAGAAGTATTGAGTTAAAGTCGGCTTTAGAAGGAATCAGAAACACAATCCTAAACTAGGCATAAACTTCTATTCCCTGTTCAAAAAACCAGGGAGGTGTGTGAACCCGATGATAGGCGAGCCTATTTACTACTATTATAGATTGCCAACCAAAGCCGAAGTGCTTCAGTCTGCATTGAGTTCAGAGTTATCCTTCTCCTAGGTTGGTTGCCAACAAGACTAAAATCCCAGGCTGCCCTGCTATTCAACCCATATATTTGGCAGTTAAGACATGGATTCAGATTTGTGCAAAAAGGAATATAACGAACTCGAGTGGAATTTGAACCCCGCTTGCTGATTTTTCTCCCCGGTCCGTTTATATATTATAGTTGTTGGTAGAAAGCAAATAAGACCGCATTGTTAAAGCAGCTTATAATGAAAGATCTCGCTAGTCTTGGATAATGAAACTTGTACACGCCACATCACTCAACGGCATGTATCAGATATCTAGCGATTGTACAACGAGCAAAGGGAAGATGAGCAGCTGAAATTCGAACTCGGTTCGTCAAATCCGTTTTCTGTGATATTAATCGTTATGCAACTCACAATCCATTTCTTCCTCTCTCTTTCTCTTTTCCACTCTCCGTTACTTTCCTTCGTCTCTGATCACTTCACTCTCTCTCTCTCTCTCTCTCTTGCCCATTGCCTTCCATATACCTCACTTTCATCCTGTTCTTTCTCACCCCACTCTGTCTCTGTTTTTCTCTTTCTCTCTCTAATTTCCTCTCTATCTGCTACTCTTCATCTTTCTTATTGTCTCTTTTCCTTCCCCCATTTTTTGCATTAACAAGGGCAGTTAGGACACAGGATCGTAGGTGTACCGTTTATTAGGGTTTAGCTTTAGTCTTTTATTACCATGTAAATCCATGTTTAGAATTTCACACGCAAACACGTGTGTGTGAGAGAGAGAGAGAGAGAGAGAGAGAGAGAGAAAGTGTGCATGTGTGTGTGTGTGTGTGTGTGTTACATGAATCAGTTATCTTCCGTTTGAGGGTTCTTGCAAAGTTATCGTTGACCTTCGTCTGGAATATAGGCACAGGTGTTGTGAGGAGGGTCATAAACAGCTTCATATGAAAAATGACACGTTTAAAATGGTCGCTCTTAAAAATCAAAGTGGTAGAAACATCAAAGTGGTACAAAGCAGCATAAGAGATATTGCACCTCAACAGAAAGAAAGAAAGAAAAGAAAAGAAAGAAAGAAATCACAGATTGATAGAAAGAAAGAAATTACACCTTGATAGAAAGAAATCACACCTTGAAAGAAAGAAAGAAAGAAAGAAAGAAAGAAAGAAATAGGGCCTTAAAAGAAAGAAAGGAATCACATCTTGATTGAAAGAAATAAAGAAAGAAAGAAAGAAAGAAAGAAAGACAGACAGACAGAAAGAAAGAAAGAGCACATAAAAAAAAGAAAGGAATGGCACCTTAAAAGAAAGAAAGAAAGATATACTACCTAAAACGAAAGAAAAAGAAAGAAAGTGCACCATAAAAGAAAGAAAGAACACCTTAAAAGAAAGAAAGAAAGAAAGACCGCTTTAAAAGAAAGAAGAAAGAAAAAAAGAAGAATGAAAAATAATAGCACCTTGATAGAATGAAAGAAAGAAAGAACTGGCACCTTAAAAGAAATAAATAAATAAAAAAAGTACCTTAAAAGAAAGAAAGAAAGAAAGAGAGAAATGACACATTTAGAGAAAGAAATAGCACCATAAAGAAAATAATAGCACTTTAAAAGAAGAAAATATATAATGAAAATTCAAAATGGGCGGAAGCTTTTCGTGAAAAGTGAAAAGAAAGTAAGTATAGAAAAAAAAAAAGAAAGAAAGTATAGAAATAAATAAATAAAGAAAGAAAGAAAGAAAGAAAGTTGTAGAAAGGCTGAAAAAAGAAGAAAGCAAAATATAGAAATAGAACATTAAGAGGAACACAATTAGAAAGAAGACGATAGAAATCGCAATTTGACAGAAACACAATTAGAAACACATATTCTAAAAAGTATAATGTTATATTATTCCATTCTTCTGACGAATTCTTTCATCTGTCTTTTGTACAAAAATATTATATATTATCATTCTACTTGTTTGCATGCATGACTCTACTGAGGGTCAATGTATAGTATCTTCGAAATCCCCAGCCACTTTTTTTTTTGCAGCAGCAGCAGTTGTTTTTAATCACAGTATTAATCGCAGTATCAAGTAGTTGGAAGAAGCGCGCGAGAAAGAGGAGAATAGAAAAATGAGGCCGTGAAAGAGGAAAGTTAGAAGGAAATGAAACCACAGCGTTTCGGTCTTGGACCAGATGAGATGGGAAATTGAGAACATTCCCTATTATCAGATGATAAATATGGCAGACTTTTCTGAGATTAGTAAACGGCTGTACGCTATCTTCATCGTATAGTTACTATGTGAGAGCAGGCAGAAGAAAAGCACCTCTTAAAAGAGTCAATATCCAACAGATAGGGCAGTATATAACTGAGATGGTTTGGGGCAACTCGAGTCGGTGTAATGGTTCTCGCTAGAACAATTACGACTCAATGGGTGCCCCTTACTTTCGGCTTTGAACGATATATATACTACGCTTGGAAAATCTCTTTAACTGAGATGCTAGACGAACAATTGAAACTTTTGGTACACTGCCTCTTTTCCTCATGAGCTGTCATGGATACCGTTTTAAAATAACGGACGTAGAAAGGCTTGTAGATATCCAAGCCAAGAGGTTAGTTTGAACTGCCTGCTGCCCATTAGCAAACTTTCTGCTTTAGTGTGAGGAACAAGTTTATTGCATATTTTTAAGGGACTTGGAAAGTCAAAATTCAAAAACTATACGTGTTTCATTTGTTGAAAGTGTTTTGCAATTATTCTCAACTGGTTATTCAGACGAAAGAAATATTTTTAGCCTTTTCAAGAGTAAAAATTAAACTACTCTTATGTTAGAAATTCTGTTAAATGACATTGGTATCATTTGGGACAAAAATTAAAAGAAATGGCAATCTTTTAACCTTCGTGAATGAAAAAAGTAAGAACATTTTGTCAAAAGAAATGTTTTCCCTTGATACCGCTATTATTATAACTACCTTAACTCATCGACAATGCTTATTGTTTTAAAAAGCGACGATTGGAATTGTATTAAAGCTTAAACTCGTGATGAAATTTAATTTATATATTTCTTTTGTTCTTGGGAATTTATAACAAAAATACTAAATTATATTTACTTATTAGATTGTTTATTTACATGAATAATTTTATATCTACAACATTCTAAAAACTAATACAATTAAAACGAATGCAGTATTTATCATTTACGAGTTTATAAAAAAAATAAATATGAAAACAACAATTTATTCATAAATTTATAAGCATTTGCTAAGTTATTAAAATATGTGAACCAACTATAAAAAAAATCCGTATTATTTACTATTTTATAAAATTCGAATCAATTGGCAATTAGTCGATATTTTGCTAAGCATACCAATAAACAATGATTTTTTTTTATCCCGTGAGCAGTAGGGGAACCATGTGTACTGCAGCCACAGAAGTGGTGTATCTTGGGCAAGATAGAATATTTCCGGTTTTGAATTTGCCACCCAAGGTTATTGAACCGAATCTCTCTTGTTATTTACCCATAGCTGGGGGGAGAAGAGAATTCATTCATTTCCCAACGGTATTATCATGGAAGTGAATGTAATGGATGGGACTGGAATTCGAACTCGGCTTCCCCTCCTATAAAATCTAATAAATAAATAGTGTTTATTATTTTTGTAGTCAATTCTCAAAAAAAAAAAAGAAAATATATAAATTCACTTTTACATGTTTAGGTTTTGTTATAATTCTAATCATCAGGAATGAGGATAATGAAATAATGGAAAATGGAAAAACGTCCTTTCGTCATGCCCGTTTTTCCTGTCCCGAAGGTGACACATTGGCAAAAAACATTACGAACGCCACACACAATAAAAAAAAATATGCTTTATTATTTTCCGTGCCTGTTGGTTAAATATCATATGAGAGACGATTGTAAGTTTAAGGAATTCAGTGCCTGAAAGAATAAGTGTTTTAAAAAACGGTTAATGAATAAGCAACCATTGTAAGAAGGCAAGAAACTATGGTCCTCAGCAAAAGAGGTAACTCAAGGTGCTAGCTGCAAAATAGACATGTCAGATAAAGTCCGAAAATTTAACTCTCCGGAAATGTTTTAACACACGATGGAAAATGTGACAGAGAAATACGAAGACGCATTGAATTAAGAAAGAAGCCTTCCAAAAGCTAAACTAAGAAACAGGAAAACTGTCCAAAACGTCTGTAGGTTGGAGCACTTTCGGCTAATCTATTAGATATTATCAAGGATTGATTAACTGAATATATATATATATATATATATATATATATATATATATATATATATATATATATATATATATTAGGTTGGTGGAAAAATAATGATGTAATAATGTCGTTTTTTGACGTTAAAAAATACGTCAAAAAACGACATTATTACGTCAGTATTTTTCCACCAACCTAATATATATATATATATATATATATATATATATATATATATATATATATATATAATTATTTATTTTTAAAGAAAAAAAATTTATAACATAAATATGTTATAAAATCACATATTTATGTTATAAATTTTTTTTC
>OZ010589.1:86026971-86056971 GCA_963932145.1 Acanthosepion lycidas | reverse complement strand
GAACAAACAGTAAACAGTCACACAAAGGTTCAACAAAGCTGTTAAGAAAATATTAAAAAATCAAAACAAATCCTGCATCAGATTAATAGAATACCACTCCCACTACACCCTCACAATACGGTTTACCCAAACACATAAAAACCCGACATAACCGTCTAACTCATGATCAGGAACACATACGGCTCCGCCATTGCTGAGCACTTTATAAACTACCTAAGTTGTGCCACAAATTTCAGCATTGACTCATTTTCCATCCTTAGTCATGCTCATTCTGCGTTACACTTAAAAGTATTAGAAACTATCTATGCCAGGTCCAGGCTGCCTTCCCTCTGTAAACAGAGGGAATGCCTGTTAGGGCTTGACATGATTTTCATCTGATCTCCCACACCTTTATTTTATCATATGCTTCTTATGTTTTTATATTTTATATTGCAATATTTAGTCTTCCCTCGATTTCAGTTTTGTTGAGTGAGGGCGAAACAGGTCGGCTGGTAACTTTTTTCTTTTTCTTTTCATCATGAATGGTAAAGCTCGACTTGCCGTTTATATATATATATATATATATATATATATATATATATATATATATGTATGTATGTATGTATGTATGTATGTATACTTCTTCACTCGTGTGGTATCGTGACATGTTATTGACAAGACAATAAAATATGCTTTTTTCGCACAACAGATCACAGGATTTTTTTTCTAAAGGTCTCATTGAAAAAGTCGTCCGAAGCAGCATAATTTCTCAATATGAACTTTTAATGTTTCAACTGTTTGTATTTTATATCAGGATCGTCAAAGATTTGAGAGCTTAGAATTACTGAAATCTTTTCAAGCCGAAAGTTATTCTGTAGAAAAAAGAAAATGTAGGACTTTAACTCTTTAACTTTGTATACTTGTATATGAAATTAAAAATAAGAATGGTCGAACCTGAAGAATACCTCAACAAAAATTATTGATCAGAGGGACAGCTATAATAACACTCTTAGACAATTATATGATTAGTGACGTCAGTTTTTTTAGTTTTGTATTGTTTTTCATGGAGTTCAGACATTATCAGGAATGCAGTAGAATGAACCAGGCAAAAACAAAATGTGATAAATTAAAAATGTAATTTTTATTTGAATTAATTTTAATGAATTCAGACATCTTTTAAGCTATGGATTGGCAACCCCCGTGCCCCGGGCCACATCCGGCCCGCGAAGGATTTTTTCCGGCCCGCTAAGGATTTTTTCCGGCCCGCCATCTTTAACACCTGGACACAAATTATTTAATTAATTTGTGGAACAAGCGACAGAGACATATCAGTTGGAGTTAATCAAATTACAATGCGACGAACTTTTAAAATCAAAATGTAATTGCGAATCCACTGCTGACTTCTACAAGAAATATGGTTTGCCAAGCGGAAAATATAAAAGGTTATTGAATGGTATAATTATTTGGAAGTATATATGCTTGTGAACGACTTTTTCGAAAATGAAATCATTTTTCGGACAAGGTTGGGTGATCACCACCTGGATGATATTTTGCTCCTGTTGCCGAGAAATATTTCACGTAATGTGGATAAGTCATCAATCTATAAACAGTAACAAGTGTATCATTAAATTATTTGCCATTTTTAACTGTATTTCATTTGTAGCAAGGAATCTTCACTTATTGATGATTATATTAGTTCTTATCCTGTTACACCTGCAGTAAAATAAGGAAACTTGTTTAAATAATATAACATGAACTTCGTTGTTTATTCTTTAAACCTCCAGACCAAGGCAGCCCTCTGGTGAGAGCGGTCTGAGGTCGAAACAATTTATTATATTACATTTGATACCATGGCCTTCCTCCGAGACACTTCATAGCTTTCTGGCCCGCTCTCTGCAAAAGGTTGCTGACCCTGGTCTATATGAAGAGACAAAGGAGGGTCATCTAAATGGATTTTCTTAGGAATAATTTTTAAGCAGCTTATTTTATGATTTTTAACTGCATTTTAATTTGCATTTTTTGTTGATTATGTTAGATATCCTGTTACACCCGCAGTAAAATAAGGAAACTTGTTTAAATAATATAACATTAACTTCGTTGTTTATTCTTTAAACCTCCTGACCAAAGCAGTCTTTTGGGCGGAGCAGTCAGAGGTAGAGGCAATTATATTAAATTTGATATCATGCACCCGCTCCAAGATACAGTATAGCTTTCTAGACCTCTCACTCCAAAAGGTTTCCGATCCCTGTCTTACACAATGAGGAAACCGACAGTTTTTTAACGATATATTCAAAATTTTGGCGCTTTTACCCCTCCATGCCCCCACCTACAAAAACTCCACGGACAATAATGAATCCTTTAAAAAGATATCATCAGTGTCGAGTGATGTGAATTCAGTGGAATGTTTATCAATACAGGAATTAGATTCGGCGGAGCTTGTTACACTCACTTCGCACGATTAGCCTTGGAAAAAGAAGGAAAACCTGTTCCTCTAGCTATGGGCGAAATAGCAGAGCAGAATGGGTTCTGTTCTCTTGGGTGGAGACCAAGTCTAGAATAGGGCAATCTCTGAATTCAAAACTACTCTAAAGAGGGCTGAGCTCCGATAGGCTATCTTTGTCTTAGACACACACCCTGCTGTTAAAGTCTGCACTGCATACAGTAACCGAACGACACTTACTGTTATTCCAAGCAGAAGCGACTGTATTTACTAATCTTTACCTAGTTAGTAAATGTTTGGAAAGCTAGTCCTCTAAATCCTAGCTCCTCTGCTGGGGAATTTAATCATGGAAAAGTACTTACGCGAAAAGTTGTTTTCACCGTTTCCATTGAAATAGTTCATTGTCTGGTGTCTGTAATCTGGTTTAATGATAATGGTAATATTAGCCGTTTCCTTATAAGGAAATATTCAGCATTCATTGACTGCGCAACAAGCACGACTTTCTGTTGAAATTTATAAAATATTTCTTCTAAAACAATTTTTTTCAGGAAAAATAGGTTTCCCGAGCCTAGTCGCTGTTATCACTCTTTCCAATATTGATGGTCGTTTCCTTCCTAACTTTTTGCTTTAAATAGTGTGGAATGCCAACATCATAGTTATGACATTATTTTCAATTCGATTTACACGTGCTATCCGTTTTAGTTGTTGCCGCTGTTGAAAGTCCTCATGTCATGTGGTTTCTGTTATTTGGTACAGTTCTTTGGGATTCTGTAGCATCAGTCCACAAGGTTCAAAGAAGAATGATCCACGCGAAGACCAATCAGAGTTCATTTACACTATTTACATTATACGGACTATTATCCTCATCTTTGTCACCATATTTATTACAACGTTTCGGCCGTTATACGCTCCGGCCTTCTTCAAGTGGTTGGAATGTCAAACTGAACCCTTTATTTCGCCTACTGGGGTAGACTGTTCTAGTTCCACATGCCATGTCTAATGGATACCAGTTATCAGTTATCTCTTGCTAATTCCCCTCTCCAAGTTCTCCACAGAGTTATTTGAAATGTTTAGGATTTTTTATGGTAGATACAGAGCCAAAATTTAATGAAAAGTGTCAATATTATTCTTGGATCAAGCGTGGAGCTCTATCTTTTTTCCAAAGTTTTGGATAGCACCTCGAAAATAACGTTATTTTGCGGATACCCATACTTTAGTAGACACCCTGTTTATTTAATTTTTTTTAAAAAAATGGTATGGGTTACGTCTGCGGGCCTGCGCGTTCGAAAGACTTAAAGGAATATTTGCGCTCGTGCGGGGTTTTCTTCATTAAATCTATCAAATTCGCAGGCTAGTAGACGTAATTAAAAATCCAGGCGTCTATTCAAAAATGGGTATCCACTAAAAGAACGTTTGATATAAAAAAAAATGTTGGATTAGAAATAAAGCCCGTTAATAATATAAAAAAATGTCGGATTAAAAATAAAGCCGGTTAATGCGTTTGAAATTATCTGGTAGATATTAAACTTAAGTTTACCTTAAGTCCAAAGGTATCGTGCACCTAGTGAGAATCAAACAGATTACAGTAGACATAGTATCCAAATCTTGCTTACTACTAATAACAAATCTGTTATATACTGTGATTAGCTTAGTCTGGCATAAGGCTTCAAGTGTGCGGCACCCAAGAAGCATTGAACTCAGTGCACGTTCGTATTGATATAAACACGCTAAGCACTGTTCTATGGTGAGAAGCCCTAGGTACTGTTTTTTTTTTACGATAAAAATTGTCGTGTGGTTTTCACTGGGGTTTTAATGGAGAATCTTATCGCTAATTTATGTTCCTCTTCGGCTCATCAAGATTTAGAATTAAACAGATAATACGGTTTCCAGTTTAGAGGCGTTCATATTGCAGTCGTTATCAGTTCGATGAAGGACGAATGGGGCTAAATAAAACAACGTCAGAGCCCCTTAGCGAAGAGTTCTCACTTTCAACCAAACTAGTATCTTTCATTTCTGGCATTGTTTTGATAACGTATTTTACTTATATAAGATCCTAGCCACAATACTCAGTCAGAGAAGTATTTTTTCCTGGTTTTCTATAAATTTACGCCACCCTCTTCATAAAATGTTTATCACACGATGAACGAATGGTTTAGATTCGACGAATACTTTGCGGACTTCCTCCCGCCATATTTTTTACCTTTGTTCAAACTACTGACCAAGCAAACATAATTGAAGAGAGAGAAATTTGAGTGGGTTTAAAGGAGGCATGTCTGGATAATATGCTGTACGTCGAAGAATTTTCTATTCCCAAACTGTTAAAGAAATTCTTTCCCCAGTTACACGTTTATGGCGAATGTTGTCATACAGAAAAATCGCCAGTTTAATTTCACTCACTTCCCAAATATATATATATATATATATATATATATATATGTGTGTGTGTGTGTGTTATTCAAACACGCCAATCAGTTACAGTTTATTCAGTTTAAAGTAGATATTTAAAAATATTCACATAATTAAGGACATTTTACAGCAAGTAGATTTCGTTTAGGCTGAGATTTTGAAAGTTACTCTGAATCTAGACATAATTTGCTTGGTTTTAGATTTAGGAAATTAATCTATGTTTCTTGTTTGTGCTTATCTAGCTCCCGAACTGATTTTTTTTCTGTAAAAACCGAAATACAGTTGTAAAAAGTGACCAATATCAGTTTTTGGTAAATTTATGGGGAAGACATTTTATAAACTTCTGAATTCTAATGCTTTTAAATCTACTTTGATGCTGACAGAAGCAATAAAACACAAAGTAAATTTCAAAGACACTTCCAAGATATTACTATTATTGTACAAAATATAGCGCTTAGAACTTTTATATCAACTAAATTAAGAAAAACACATATGGATTTAAATTAGTGACACAGTAACTTTTATATATATTCACACACAAACAAACACATACACACACACACTGGACTTTGCTGTAAGCCTCTTAGCAAAAACTATTGTATTTTAACCCCGTACAATGGCCTCGTTGAATATAGTTCCACAACCTCAGCACGCTAGGTGTTGCTTTGTAGTCTCTGTAGCAAGTAGGCTTTTTATCTGCTGTAGTTGTCAACCTGTTTTGAATTCAGAGTTATCTTTCTCCTAGACTGGATGACAACCCAAGTTCGATTGCCCAGTCTGCTATGCTATTTAACCCATAACCTGGGTAAGAAGAACTGGATTCCTACTTTCGCAAGGGTATCTGTTCAAAAGTGAACACAGCATTTTCGGCCAGAATTTGAAGAACTCAACATGTCAGCCTCACTTTCCACGCTATAATCACTATGCTAGATGTATATATTTTATTACTTTACAAACAAGCCATATGTTTATAAAATGTGATAAAGTCTCTTTAACTTTGCCACTCAAATACTTTTTAAGTTGCTTAATAAATATATATTTTACCTATTTGTAAAAAAGCTGCAAACATTGGGTATTGCCAGCAACTATTCTGTTAATACAATTTAGCAAACATTTCAAAGGCTAAAGAAAAGAAATAAAAGTAAACAATTAATTAACATCGGATCTTACTCTACTCATTATTTAGATAAGTGAACTCCATTTGTGTTTATGTTAATACAACTTTTAATTCCTTCTATAATAGATATTATAAAGTACAAGAGGCTCCTGTATTGTGCGTTTAAAATTATTTTAGTTTAGTAGCGAGCCTCATAAAATCGAACACAAATGAATTCTAGTTTGCTTTATAAAGCAGAGCAGTGCTTAGCATGTTTCATAAACTAGATGTTATGTGTGTGTAAAATGCTATATGTAGCATTATTTTTATTTGTCAAAATACATGTAAATATTTTATATTAATAGTTCATATAGTTGTTTCATTTGTGTTGTAAAAACAATACAAGCCCTGTAGACTCCCATAAGAGTAAAGAAGCACAGATTCATCCTGCTAAATTTTGCTGCTGTTGACGCTGTAGCAAGTAAGCTTTTTATAGGTCATAGCTGATAGCCATCCAACCAACCGAATTTTGATTCAAACATGTCCTTACACTATTTACATTATTTGGACTATTGTCTTCATCTTTGTTGCCATATTTATTACAACATGACACATGGCAGAGTGGATAAAGGCGTTATTTAGATCGAGTGACAGGATCCAAAGAGAGTGAGTCCAATACCTGGTTAAGGCAGTGGATAACTTGGATAGGGGAATCAACTGGAGATAACTGATAACTGACATTCATTAAACATGGCACGTGGAACTAGAACAGTCTACCCCAGTGAACGAAATAAAAGGTTCAGTTCGACATTCCAACCACATGAAGAAGGCCGGAGTGTACAACGTCCGAAATGTTGTAATAAATATGGCGACAAAGATGAGGACAATCGTCCGAATAATGTAAATAGTGTACATAATACCTCATCTCAGAAATATAGAGAGACACAAAATAGAAAGAGATATTGAGTTAGCTATGAAATACAAATAACATTTGCACCTCATAAATGGCTGGGTTTTTATTGGGCATAGTTGATAACCATTCAAGCAACCGGTTTTTTTATTCAAAAGTCTCTTTACACTATTTACATTATTCGGACTATTGTCCTCATCTTTGTTGCCATATTTATCACAAGGTTTCGACCGTTGTACGCTCTGGCCTTCTTCATGTCAGTTATCTCCTGTTAATTCCTCCCTCTAAGTTCTCTACTGCCTTAACTTCAGTTCGACATTTAACGGGAACAGGCATATTGACTGGGCGGGAGAATTCGAGAGCAAAGATTATGAATATTGGCAGTCTGGAAGTAAATTCTTCCAATATTCGAATTCGGGATAGGTTTATGTTTGGAGAAATCAGAATGAGACTTGGGACACTGAATATCTGCAGGCGACCGTAAAACATGGAGAGATTGGAGTAATGATGTGGGGTGCTGTCTGGTTTGGAGGGATATCTGAGCTGATTCTTGTTGACGAGCGGTTCAATGGTCCAAAATACTGTCAAATATTAGAAAAAAAGACTACTCCAACGATTTGAAACCAATTAGATTGACAAGAATGACTACCTTTTTCAAGAAGATGGAGCGCCATGTCATACAAACAAAGTAGCAAAGGCCTGAAAGGAATCGCAAGGAATCAAGTCACTGCCATGGGTAGCCCAAAGTCCTGACATGAATCCAATAGAGCACGTTTGGGAGCACCTTGACCCAAGACTTCGAGAGCGTGCAACCAAAATCACGTTAGCGGCAATCCTTAAAGAAACATTGTTAAAGAAATGGCAAAATATGGATCAGACGATTGATGATAACTTGATCAAATCCATGAAAAATCGACTACAAGCATTGAAACTATCAAATTGAGGACCTACTCCACACTAGTTTGGTTTGGTTTATTTTGTTTTACGGCATATCAACCTCAATGGGTTATTTAATGCCGACAACATTTTTAGGATAGATTCGTATGAATAGAATATGTATTCTTTGGTTTAGATTGGTTGGTTTATTTTGTTTTACGGCATATCAACCTCAATGGGTTATTTTACGCCGACAACATTTTTAGGATAGATTCGTGTGAATAGAGTATGTATTCTTTGGTTTAGATTGGTTTGGTTTATTTTGTTGTAATGCATATCAACCTCAATGGGTTATTTAATGCTGACAAAATTTGTTATTGCTGGTAATATTTTGTTTTGTCAAAAATTTGTTTCTGGTATATATATTTCCTTCAAAACTGTATTGCTGGTAATAATTTTTTTTCAAAAAAGTATTGCTGGTAATAGTTAACTATTTGCACATAGACGGAACCCTAACAGGTGCTACCACTCCGATTCAGGGTGAACCTGGTAACATCAGCAATGGTCCCACGCTCCTCAAAACGTCCTGATCAGAGGCCTTGCTGCTGGACGTAGTTTAACGTCTTACCCAGGACGCCCTACTCCATACTAGTTCCAAATACTGTTTATTTATGTTGAATAGGTATTACGTAATTAAAGTTTGAAATTGGATGTAGTTTATTTCTCCTGGCTAAAAAAAACTTTTCTGATGCCGCTGTATATCGGCACTCGCCTTCAATGTTAAGTTATTCATGGTATATTCTAGCTTGTTTCATGACCAACAAACCAGTTAGGGAGATCCTTTTGCGTTATTTCTGCTACAGATAGATTTTATATTAGGCACCAATTTAGTCAGCTTAAGCTCCAAGTCTCCTCGTTTAGTGATATCCAGCCGATTTCTTTTCGTCAACAAGAAATCATTTACAGCACTAAAGCCACATTCACCTAAATATGATGATGGAAATGGTAACAAGAAATCAATGTTAATAACGGTTAATTACTCATTCACGAATTGCCTCCTTATTTTGTCGGTATAGTAAGCCGGAGGGTGCACATCCCCCACCAAAATATTACCATGCCCCACCGGTGGGGCATGCGCACCACGTTAAAAATCATTAGCCTAAACAGTGGAATTAGAGAAATGTACTTCCCGTAATATTGAATAAAGACTTTAGTTCGAAATTCTGTAAAGCTTATACCGATTGACGGACACCTGAAGAAAGCCGACGGATACAATAATCGAAACGTTGAGATAATAGCAACAAAGATGAGGATATTAGTCTTACTATAAATATTCAAAATCATGAATCCGCGTCCAAACATTCAAACAGAAAGATATTAAAATTTACTTTATCAGATTTAAAAAAATAAAATTAAACTTAGTAATAACAGATAGAGTATGTAACATCAAGCTACCACCCCAAAATGTCAAGGACGTTTGTTCCTCTTGGAAATTAAACAATCAAAGAGTTTTTATCTCATTTGGAAGACCGTCAACAGTTAAAGGAAAATAGACGCTTCTGTTTTTGCCAACCGAACCACCCAGATTATATTTCCGGATAAATCAGTTGATAGGTAATTTTCTGATTGCTATATATATATATATATATATATATATATATATATATATATATATATATATATATATATATATATATATATATAAACAGAAATCATGAATTGCCAAGTGCTTGGCCAGAATGCTATTTAATTGGCGCCTGGAATCTCTACGACGTCGTTTGAGGGCGAAGATTTCCAGGAATTCAGAAGGATTCCAACAACGATTTGACACCTCGTAAATCCCGAATTGTAAAAGACTCGTTTTCCGACTTGATAAAAAAAAGATTATATGGCGCCAGGATTGGGTAGCTTATTGTGGAATAACCATTAGTAAGTTAGTACACCAGTTGCCTTCATGACCTTATGCAACAAAAAATACAAAAAACAAAATAAGCAATAGCTAGCAAATTAGTCTTGAAAACAATTATTATCGAAGTGCGTGTTACATTCGGAACGTTATCATCATCTTTGTTATTATCACAACGTTTCGACCGATGTGTCTTCCAGTATTCATCAGGAGTATATCAATCCGGGTAACCTATATAGTGAACTGAAAACTGTTCTCGTTTCACTGCCCATGTCTATGGATATCTCGTCAAGTTCATATTTTTAGTACTGCTCAGTGATTGCTCGCTCGTTTCCACTGAGTGCAAGCACACACTGACCGACCCAGGGATTGAACTCACAATTGCCATTTCCCAAAATTTACGAGCCAATGTTTTAATCCACTAGTCTTTGTCCTGTTAACCTTGTACCAAACTATGCAAACTTAGAAAATAGGGACAAGAGCGAAGTAATTCAATATTGGGCAAAGTAATAAAGCCAAACCCACATAAAATTACTTCAGAAATGAATTCTATCTTGTGTCAGACTAAGTGTATTAAACAAGACGAACCACTGTAGAACAATATTATATCCTTGTAGGCAATTTTGACAGTAGTGAGTTCGATCTGCAACAAAGTAAGTGAAATTCAATTATGAAGACTATTCGCCGTAAAGTATGACTGCTAAAAGTATTTTGAGCCTCATTACGTTTTCCACATTAGTAGTCTAATTATATATATATATATATATATATATATATATATATATATATATATATATATATAGAGAGAGAGAGAGAGAGAGAGAGAGAGAGAAAGGGAAAGAGAAAGAGAATAAAAGTAATAAATCGTTGTTATATAATCCAAGTGGATCCTAGTAATATAGAATATTAAAACTGACCGATAAAAAGAGCTCAATGTATTTATTATTACAGATCAAAAATTAATATACAATAAAATCCAAAACACCCCGTCCCGGGTATGACCACAAACTACATCTCCGTCCTGGGTAAGACGATAAACTACATCCGACAGCAAGACCTCTGATCAGGAAGTTTTGAGGAGCATGGAACAATCTTGTAATTGCTGGTGCTCTCACGTCCAACTTGACCCTGGGTGGTAGGACCTGTTAGGGTCCTTGGTATGGGCAAATAGTTAATCCCCAAACTGAAGTCAAAACATTATGAAAGTGTAAAAATAGTTTTTAATACCAGAAATACGCTTTTGCAAAAAATTATTGATTGCCATCTATACATTATTACCAGCAATACATTTTTGAAAATATTACCAGCAATACATTTTTGAAAGCTAAATATTACCAGCAATACATTTTTGAAATAAAAATTACCTGCTATATATTTTTAAAAAAATATTACCAGCAATAGATTTTTGAAGAAAAAAATATTTCCAACAATAGACTTTGAAAAAAAATATTACGAGCAATAAAAAAAAAATTGTCGGCGTTAATAACCCATTGAGGTGTTGATTTGCCGTAAACAAAACAGACCAAACCAAAATCACCTCATATGAGGAAGAAGCTTATCTCGACCGACGAAAATATAGTTCGTCAGTCTTATCAACCCCGGTATAGACTGAGTCGAAAAAATAATACAGAATTTATCCATTTCAATGTTTCCGTCAGACGAAAGGCACGAGACATATATATATATATATATATATATATATATATACACGCCTTTTCTATGAATATTTTCTTCGTAACTGTTCTGATGAACCTTCCTATTTGGTACCTAGACTTTATGAATTTAAGATTGGGGGCAAGATTTCATCGTCTTACAGTTGAAATGACTATGTCTAACCGTAAGTTCTACGTTAACAATTTGCACTTTTCGCTTGTGGAACTCTGTCCCGGCTTCTTGATTTTTTAGGCAACTTTGTACTTGTAAAATTTAAATGTAATGTCAATCTTTATCTTCTGTCTTCTTAATTCCTGTTCTTTTATTGCTTTCGCTCTCTACTTAATAATGGTTTCTGTTTCTCATATTATCTCGCACCCAGTGGCCCCTCGCGTCTTTTGGGGTGAAATGATTAAAATGAAATTCTAATGACATCTCCCTTCAGGATGTATGTGATCATAAGACTCCACAGATTATTCTTTTTTTATTAGGAGTAAATTACCATGCATTCTTGTGAATGATTAGGGAATGGATTCCCATTGCCTTCTTCACGACTTAATGTTCTGAGTTTTCCTTCTATTAGACAGGTTGCCACCCAAGAGTAGAGAGCTTCATCTATCCTGTTATTTAATCCAAAGTTAGGAGCAGAGGAGATGGGATCATGTCTTGCCCAAGAATATTTCGGGGGAAATAGCCTGGGATTTGAACACTGCTCCACAGTTCCATCGATATCCGTTATGCTACTCGCATATTCAATTCCAGACTATGTCTGTCTAATAAACACAAGTAGTGTGTCGTGGAGTAGGGTTGTAACCTAGGGAAGTTTATTGGATAGAATAATCACACAAAGGTAGGTAATGAACGATAATACTTAGGACAAGAACAACACATATAAGATTCGCCAGTGGCACGTAGAAGAAGTAGTCAACTGTTAGAAGTGAGTCAAGTGAATTCCACAATAAATCTCCAGCTGAAAGATATCTACCAAACGCCCCATGAGGTCAGATGTGGCACAAGGTATCCGAGCCTGTAGGCTCGGCCAAAAATTCCCCCTTGACCTCGTATAAAACGGAGTCAGGTAGCTGTTTCTCGAGACGAGATTCTGCCCTTCGACACAGCTTCGTCTGGTTATCCTCTTTGCTCGGAGGCAGAGAGTTTGATCAGCACAGCTGGAGACGAATCTCCAACTCCAGACCAACATACAGTATTTACTATTGTATTTATGTGAATGATGACATACCCATTATCGTCCTATGGTATGCTACAACAGGTAGTTATTAGAAATCAACCATTAAAAGCAATTTTTTCTGGAGTCCAGTATTTAGTCTATCCTAATTGGGGATTCAATGCGAACGATCATTTCTTTATCTGTATATTATATACTTCGTCAGGGCTACATACAGTTTTGATTTCAAAGTTTTCCTTCTTTTAGATCAGTTGCCACTCAGAGCTGTAGAATCCACTACTATTTAACCATCGCTGGTGTAAAATAGTTGGATTCTTACCTTTCCCGAGGGTAATAGTACGTAAGTGAATGTAATGAACTCGGCTCTCCGATTCATCAATCCTAGCCGCTATCCACTACGTTATAATAAGTAATTATTAATACCTTCTATCCTGAGGTGATCTGTAAATATTGGGATACTCACACTGCCAGTGCAGCAACAATATGAGAATAGAAAAATAATGCAATAGCAGAAAGAATAGAGATTATTTGTATGAATACACTCCAACGGTTGCGTGGGATCGACTCATCAGTGATGCTATAAGTTTCGGGAACTTTCAGCATTATACGTGTTCACCCAAGATTTGCCTATATCTGGGACCCTAACAGTTGTTACCACTCTGGATCAAAGTGGACCAGGGAAAGCGAGCAATAAAGAGGTCAGTCCATGCTTTTCAATACCTCCTGATCAGAGGCCTTGCTGTTGGATGTAGTTTATCGTCATACCCAGGACGCGGATGTAGTTTATCGTCTTACTCAGGACGCGGTGTAGTTCATCGCCATACCCAGGACACAAATATAGCCGCTAACTTAAGCACTGAAAACACAGAAACACAAACCCGTTTTAAAGTGCAGCAAATATTCATGGCCAATGATTGACAGCAGTCAAACAATAGGAGTTGTTTATCGTCATACCCAGGACAATCTCCTCAAGCCGGGGAAGAGTCTTGAGGCAACATATATGTGGTTTTACAGAAGCATGCTGAGGATACGACGGACCAAACATGTGCGCAATGACGGGGTGCTAGAGAAAATGGAAACAAAAAGAACACTTATACATATCAGGAAGAGAAGGTTGGAATTTCTGGGGCACACAGTGAGGAAGGTGGGCTTGGAAATTCTGATACTCATAGAACAGATTGTATGTAAGAGGGACAGAGGAAAGCAGTACATGACATATTTAATAAGCTTAAATGTATGGCGGAACAGGGTTTAGGAGAAATAACGAAAAGACAAAATTTATTAAGAGATACAAAGGACAGGAAGATGTGGAGAGCCATGATCGCCTACGTCCTGAGGGGACATGGTACATAAAGAAGAACATGTTTTTCTTCCTCTTCTCTTGTTTGTTCTTCTTCATTGCTATTATTATTATTATTATTATTATTGAATCGCTACGGATTTGATAGTTTTTCATTTCTTTTGTGTCGCTTTTCGCTTTTTTCTCTCTCTTTTCATATCGTATCCATTAAGCTACAACTTTTCAGAGGATACTTCCATCAGCGAATGACCAAGTCAGACACAGCTGTCGACCTCACAAATATGGCCGCCAACTTAAGCACTGAAAACACAGAAACACAAACCAGTTTTAAAGTGCAGCAAATATTCATGGCCGCAGTCAAACAATGGGGGCTGTTGTCAAACCAGTGAGAAATGGCAACAGGACAGAATTTTTTTTTTTTTTTTTTTTTGCTTGCACAACTGTCAAGAAAGAGATTAGAGACTACTTAAGCATTTTCGCTTCCACGCCGTTCCTCACATATCCTGCGATAAAATAGTATAGCCTGTAGTTTCTAGGACTTCGATTAACCCTGAAAATTATGTTTATCTTCCCTTTTATTTTATTTTTGTATCTTGGTGTCTAATAAGTGTGGCGCCTTGCAAATCTAGCACATCATTCAATCAATGAAGGCTGACCACAGTCGGGATGATAGAGTTATTGTAATCTGTGCAATCCCTTCATTAGCTATATAGTGTCTGCTTCGCCAGGACTATATACGTTTTGTATTCAGAGTAGTCCTCCTAGATTGTTTTCCCTTCAAGGCTATAGGATCTAGTCTGTTCTGCAGTTTACCCATAGCTGCGGGAGAACAAATAGCTACATACCTTTCCCAGGGGTATTTGCATGTAAGTGAATGTAATAAACTCAACTGGAATTCGACACTTGGTTCCCGAATTCCTAACATTTTTGTTTTTCTCTAATTCGGATTATTTACCTCTTTCGGTTGGCAATACATTGTTTACATTTGATACGCCACGAGCAGTTATGAATGTACGAGATTCATGGAAGATTGACGTTTATAAGCAGTAAATTCGACCTTGCCAACCGAACGATCCTTTGTGGCCGAGCGGTTAGGCACGCCGGTTTAAATGGCGATTCCGTATAGGATGCAGGTTCTAATCCTGTCAAAGGACGAATATTTTCTATGAAAATTTCTCGGACATTCAGGCCGGTAAATGTTATTTAATACTGTTTATTATAAACAGAGCATTTACTTAAATACTTGTATGTATAAAAAGAACGTTAAACATAAAAAAATGTCTTTAATAAATAAATTGTCGGACTTTGTCCATTTCTTAATATATATTATATTATATTATATTATATTATATATATATATATATATATATATATATATATATATATATATATATATATATATATATATATATATATATATATATATATATATATATATGGTTAAGACCGCATGAGAAGAAGAATGGAATAAAACACCTACTAATATTTGCAAATCATTAATTGACAACTACAAGAGGTTGGTTGCTGTAGAAATGAATAATGGCTATTCTACAAAATATTAAATGAAGATTATGTATTCTTATTTTGCATTGTACGAATAATTCACCCCCCACTATTGAAATAGATAAATGGGATTTATTTCTATTAAATCAATTTTTTTTTGTTTTCTCTGCGTATTTAGTTATTATGCATCTGTGTAGAGATAATTATATGAAAAGTATATTTATTCATGAGTTTGAAATACAATAAATTAAAAATTTCTATGTGTACGAATATTTGTTTCCCCTCCACTACAGAGTGTCCAAAAAGTCCGTATGCAATTTAAAATACTTCTAGGTTTGTAACTATTTACGATAGAAACAATCTGTAAAAAGGATAAGAAATCTTTCTGTCATCATCATTCATTTATATATTCAGTTAGCGTATTTTGCGCCGGTGTAGTCCCTACTTCACTAGGATCTCGCAGTTGTGGTTCATGGTGACATTCAAGGCAAAATAGTGCAATGACTTGGTGATTCTTTTTGTGACAGAGATGTTGAGTTTAGCCCATCCTTCCTCTCAGATTTTTAAGTGGCAAGACCTACAAGACAGCAAGTTGTTTGAATTGAGAATTTTCATTCTACTACACTGGCGATTGTATATGGAGGTCATGCATGGTCACTCTCTTAGCCGTACCGACAAGATCCTTACATTTGAGGACGGCTTGGCTAGAGGAGTTACCGGAAAGATGTCAGTGTTGACAGTCAACCGTCTTTGGTACTACAGGCCGGGTTTTCTGTGTGGATTTATCGATATAACCCTTTTCCGTGTTTGGTTGGATATGACCGTAAAGGGGCGGAGCGTTTTTCTTCTCCTAAATGGACCTCAGCTGGTTATGAGGCGCCAATTTTCCGCCTTCATCCATTCTCTGGATTCGAGCTGGACTTATTTGTAAGGGCTATTTGAAACGCATACCACGGAAGTATTTTATAGACAGTGTTAGATTGTCCCTACCTTCACCCCCGGCCTTTGGAACATAAATATAAGTACATAAACATTTATATACATTGTCTATTTTCGAAGCTCGGTTTTAAATATATAAAACTTTAGGTAAAACCACAGTACAAAGCAAGACAAATTACGTACTATTACAAATAATAAACAAACGAAATATTGAAATGTTCGTCAATTTTAGATGAAAATATATAAAATAATCGGAGATTATAAAGTCATTATTTAACATATAATGAATTCATTTATACTGTATTTTGACAATACAGACACACAAACACACACATATATTTGACAATACACACACACATACACACACACACACACACACATATATATATATATATATATATATATATATATATATATATATAGTGAATGTATTTGGGCAGCAATTTTTCTATTTATATAAGTTTGACCAGAGAAAATTATTTGCTCATATGTTTTGCTATATTTCTTTACAATTTCTTGAGTTCCAGTAAATGTTTGTATATAATTTAGTCAATGTCTAATTTTGGCGTTCTTAAGCCATTATCAAAGAGTTTTTGTGACATGACACCTTTATTGTTTTATTATTATTATTTTTATTTTCTTTGCTTTCTGGCGTTTACACATTTCTTTCCGGGTCCCACCCAGGGACCTAAGGTTAGAAATGGCATCATGACACTTTTCACTGACAAAAAAAAAAAATAAAATAAAAAAAAAATACATAGATAAAGCCCTTCGTAAAGTGTGGGCTGTACTTGTCAGAACAATCTTTTGTATCTCCTTGAGGCATGGGCTTCCAGGAATCCCTTCAATTAGTCTACTGCAATCTTTTCCAACCAGTCCTAGGGCTCCAACTAAAACAGGGATTGTTGATGTTCCCATATGCCATATTTTCGAGTTCTTTTATGTTTATTATTACTACTTACGAAATAATTTAAGTTTGTTTCAGACGCACAATTGATGAAAATGAACAAGAGTAGAAAATTCAAAGTTGACAAATATAACTTTAGGTAAGCAAAAAACAGAAAGTAAAAATAAGACAAATGATTTTACGTTAGTTGTAAAAGTAACTAAATACTAATACAGAAAAAACCCGGTAACTGTGGAAAAAATTGAAAGAAATTACAACAAAAATACCTATATAAAAAAATAAATATAATAATCATAATATATATTATAAATGAAGTAAAGTAAATACTAATTACAAATTATATCAATTTATTATATTACTTTTAAAAAAATCAATATTTATATTTTTCATTTTAGCTTAAAATCCGTTAAATCTTTAGAGATTTCACAAAATCTGTCCATGACAATCGATATATACCATCCTTGTGAAAATTAATTAACGGAATCGCTTTAGTTTCCTTTCTTTCTCCATACGACAAGTTTTAAACAGATTGGAGTGAAAGGGTGTAATCGATTTCTGTTTCTTCCTCAGATTGGGTCATTTGCAGTGGTGTGCAGTAATATGAATCTATTTTCTGGGTGTGTGATGAAATTTGTTCGGGCCTTGAAAAATAATGCATCATCCGTGATTGCATCAGATTTTTATCACGCCCAGACACTATTGTCTTGACTGTATATTAGTTAGCCATCGGTCATTGTCTGCGATGGACGTTACTCCAAGAAAGCATACGAAAATTGTAACGCTACACGAAAACACTGGCAAGCCTTACCGGTGAGCAAATCAGAAAACTATAGACTGGCCCGGAAATTCGATGATTTAAATCCAATCGGGAATCTGTGGTCCATCTACAAGGAACAACTTCATGGAATGGTCAGACGAAATACTAATATGTGCACTGAGTCGTGTTTCATTGGAAAAATAAGAAAAACGTAAATAATAACAGAATTATTCTTTTTTTTACTATTAATTTTCCCAAGGATGTAAGATAGCAGTTAGGAGTAAAACGAATTTTAATTTTGATTCATACTATTCGAAATATATGATTAAGGGTGAGGCGTTGGTTGAAATGCAATGAATGCAAATGAGCTGATGCTGAGAAATAAATATTTGTACAACATCAACGTGATTCAAACTCTCGTTCAATTCCTCGTTACGCGAGAAACTGCAGAGTGTTAAGATAGCGTTCTTTCCGTTTTAAGTAGTCTAAGTGTCTCGCCGCATCTACCCCGCCTTCTCTCCTACCACCTCCTGCAGCACCTGTTTATGACAACGAAAGGGTGGACCATAGCGACCAAGCTGCGAACGTCTTGCAAATAGCCCACTGAGTTTGAAAACTAAAGAGCTTTCTGTCTTTAGCTTATGACTACGGTCAGATATCGTAGAAATCGTTAAGCAATCACCGTGAAGCTAATTTCGATTAAAATATAGTCCAGCTTTTGGTGTAGCGTAGCGGTCACCGGCGAGGAAAGTAAAATCGATGTGATGGTCTTCAAATGTTGCGTTCATTTTCGCATAAATATTTTTGGGAATGATAATGAAACTATCTCTTCTTCACCTCCGTGTAAGGCAGCTTGGTTTCTTCTTCTTTTCTTTTTTTTTTCTTAAATCAATTCACCCCAAGCAAGGTGATAACGCCACTAAGGCGCAAGAGGATGTTTCCTGTGAATATACTCCAACGGGTGCGCAGGATCGCCTCATCATTAGTGTTATGACTTGGAGTTTCGGGTCTTGCAAAATCATATCTGTTCAACCCTACAAGCAACCCTACCGGCAGGTGATCCTGAAGCAAATATCCACCTAGCACACAACAACTGATATATAACTGCTGCTGTTGATCTTGAAATAGCAAGCAACTAATCCGAAACGCCTTACGTCACTTCCTCCCCAGCCAAGACGAGAAAAAAGAAAACAATCTGAACGCTCGTCTTTTCCCTCTAGGGTCCAACAAGCGGAAAGACCCACGCTCTCAATGAACACAAAGAGGTAAGTAATTTCTACTTGTCGCCAGGAAAGATTTTATTTCTTATGAAACGATACTTTACCAAAAGTGAAAGAGAAGAAAAACACTACAGAAGGGTATACATTTCAAAATTTCGGCGGAGACGTTAGAAGTGTGTAGTTGATGTAGAATTTAGAAGGAACCCGAAAACCAATCCTAAGCAGAAAAAAAAGTAGGGATAAAACTGTACAAAATGCAATGATTAGCGAAGCTGAATCAGAACACGACAATGTTGTCGTTCAAAGCTATTCAAATGATATTCAAGCAAGATTTTTTATATTATAACTGCTTCACTGAGTAATATTGCCTCATCCGTGATTGCATCAGATTTTCAACTTCGTGGAATGGACAAACGTTGTTAATATGGCAATGAAGATGAGTATAACAGCCCAAATAATGTAAATAAGACAAGTAATCGTAATACTTCATCTCAGCGATGTAGACAGATATTGCTAAACAGTAATCTGCTAAAGGATCGGAAGCCCCTCCACCTCACTCATTTCTTTTCTCCCCTTCACTGACAAGTAGTCGGTAAAATTTCCTTCAGAATGGAAATAAAGGCAGTTAATGTAAATCATATGCGTTTTGCTATTTCACACTACGAGAAAAAAAATCTTCCTTCTGGTGAAAAGAATAATTTGTTTTGTTTTTTTATTTTTATTATTTTTATTTTTTTCAGCAAGCGGCAGAGATAGTACAACTTTATATTGGCCTCCAGAAGGCAGGAGAAAAATATTGTGATGCAACCGACCCGGCCTTCTACAGAACAATGACAGTGATCACCAAACGTGGTTTCAAGCCACATACTCAATCAGATATAAAGTTTTGGTGAGGTCACAAATGTTTGTCTGTACTACGGATGTACAAATGAAAATTTGGCCAATGTTGCTGCTAATATCGAAGCTCTATCGACATGTGAACTTAGCATAAACACAATTCTGCGAAATTGCTTTCAAGCCTATCGAAAGCTCAAAGTCTACTAAGCCTCAAAAACAGTTCTAGTTTAATCACGTTTGCATCTCCGTGGCATGAAACCTGCTTGAACTGTGTTCTTTGAAAACACTGAACGTTATCGCAGCACGCGTGGCCGTCTGAAGCTCAGCTACAGACAGTGTACTGGAATCGGTGTTAGTACGTCACATGATGGCTGTAGACTTTGGAAATTTTATCATAATATCTTATAACTCCTGGCATCGTCCTTCAGAGAGTTGCAATTTTATTTTCCGCCAGTGTACGCCGGGTTCATTTTCTAGACCAGAACAACTGAACTGTTGAAAAAATGGCCAGATAGATATGAACAGAGGGAATAAGATAACTATCTAGCTAGCTAGCTGGTTATCTATCTAGAGAGACAAATAAGAAAAAAAAATATATATATATGTGTGTGTGTGTGTGTGTGTGTGTGTGTGTGTGTGTGTGGTTTAAGACAGATAAATAGACAATAAACATAGATATATAAAGAATATATATATAGATATTATAAATGTGTGAAGATATTGTAGAAAATAGGAAAGAAACTGGTTTGGTAAATAATCCAAAGTTCCTTAGTATTTTTGTAATTATTTTTAAAAAATAGTGCTCGATACGAAAGTAGAGCATAAATATAATTATTTATTTAAAAATATGATTCCAACTCGCTACATAAGAGGTCTCATGTTTCAAAACAAAAAAACATTTGAAGTTTTCGGCTCTTGTTTTGAAACATGAGACCTCTTATGTAGCGAGTTGGAATCATATTTTTAAATAAATAATTATATATATATCATATATATATATATATATATATATATATATATATATATATATATATATATATATATATGAACAAATTAAGATAAATGAATGCATAATAAACAGATAGATAGATAGATAGATAGATAGATAGATAGATAGATAGATAGATAGATAGATAGATTTGATTTGATTTGATTTGTTTCTTAACCAGCATATCAACTCTTTATGGGTCATTTAATGCCGAAATTTAATTTTCTTGAGAATTTTGAAGTCATAAAAATTTATATTATTCTGCTTTCATAGTTGAATACATGGTAAATAATACTCAGCTTTCATGCATATACATGTTTGTGTGGACATAATTACTAGAGGGCGTGATGTGTTTTATGTTGTAGTTTTGTTGAAGTTATAAATTTGGGAAACAGTTTGATTTTTTTAAAGAATAGTTGGCTATTGTATGTATTAATGTCATTAAAGAGTTCTTTCATATTGGTTGTTTGGTTTGGTTGTGCAATTTGTTATGTGTTTTATTATGTCGAGTATGTGTTTTATTATGTATAGTTTTTGGCATGCTGTACCGATTGGATGTTGATTAGATGGTTTTGTTCCGCGGCATATCAACACCTCTATGGGTTATTTAAGACCGAAATCTAAATATTTTGAATACAATTTTATAGCTTCAACTAAATGTTTCGAGCGCAATTGTATGCCTTCAACTAAAGATAAAATGTATTGTTGGTCGTTTTGCTTTAAGCTTTTATTGTTAGTAATTTTATTATTAATAGTATTTTTGGTAATATTTTTATATATAAAATTTATTGCTGTTATTCGTACTATAAAATGTACCTTTATACTTTCACAGTGTTTTGTTGTTGTTTTTGTTGGGGTTAACTATTTGCCCATAGCTAGGATCCTAACAGGTACCAACGCCGTAGATCAAGGTGGACCTGGAAAAACAGCCATTAAGAGGTGGCTACATGCTCCTGAAACAACCAATCAGAGCTCTTACTGCCAGATGTAGTTTATCGTCATACCCATAGATAGATAGATAGATAGATAGATAGATAGATAGATAGAATTGTCAGATAAATTCATTCATTTTTTCCAATTTGTATTAACACGCAAAATATTTGTTACCGAAATATTTTCTTGCTTGTGTATCTCTATCTTTAATCTGCAATTTTTGTTTGTCGTTTTCGAAATTTGATTGAATTTTACCTATATATATATATATATATATATATATATATATATATATATATATATATATATATATATATATATATGTAACGATAGTGCACCAAACAGATTATAATGAGCAATTACGACATCTTCTTTTCTTCGCATCCAATGAAGTTTCCATCGCGAACAAAGCGCTGCGTGACTTTTGTTCTGTGTACAGAGAATATTTTATTAGAGAAACAAATGCAGAGCTGCTAAGAAATTTGGTTCACTCTGTCATGTTAGACAATTTTTCTCTTCAGAATCTATCAATTTATACATCTACCATTCGACCATGCTTTGAATATTGCTGCCACATATGATCCTGTGCTTGTATAATTGAAACCCCCACCAAAAAAAAAAAAAAAAAATCAGCAATATTATAAATCCTAACCTGGCATCTCGGCTTCAGTCGCTTTTTTAAAAATATTTTCATGGTAATAGTCCGGATGAACACTGAGTTATGGCGCCTAGACCTTTTGTATTTAAGCGCAGTACTTGATTGGCGGCAAGTTCTCCTCATTTTAAACTTGAAATGGTAAGATATAATAGTTTTACGCTGATAGTCTCTCTCACGCTTGTTAAACTCTCTTCTGGCTACATGTTTTTCAGACAACTTTGATTTTCCGAAATTTAAATGCAGTGTCAATCGTTATCTACTGCCTTCAGGATTACTCTTCTATTGTTTCCGCTCCTTAGTAACGTTTCTCTTTTTTCTTAATCTTTCTCACTCCTTGCGTCTTAGTAACTTCACTGTCTTGCATGGAGTGGAATTATTTTTAAAAAAATGTTTTTTTTTTAACACTTCAAGAAGAGGAAATTCGACCTCACAAGCTCTCCGATTTCTGACCGACCTTTTCAGTCCAATGATGACCGTTTGATCCGCGAGAGGTTGATCCGCGAGAGGTTGATCCGCGAGAGAGTAAGCTCCAAACGCTTGATGCATGTGCCCCACACATTAGACGAAAGAGAAAATAAATATCACTTGAAAAATAACAAACGAACTAATTTTTCTGACAAAGTAATCCATAGATAGATAGGCGGAGATAGTTTATGATAGCTAACTAGACAAACAAACAGAGACTAGAATAGATAGGTAGACAGGGCGATATTAGGTTGGTGCGAAAATAATGTCGTTTTCTCACATATGTTACTATGTGAGAAAACGACATTATTTTTGCACCAACCTAACAGAAAGAGAGCTTGATTAGATAATCGGCTAAAAATCGCATTTTTTCTGGGATTACTAGAACCAGTGGAATCTATACTGCGATTTCAATCAAGAGCATCTCACTTAAATTCAGCTATCTGCAAACCTGTTCAGTATAAAGGATATATTGTATACTTTACAAATTTTCGTAACTCAAAGATTCACAAAACCTTTTTCTAGATCTGTCTATATTTCTAAGATGAGGTATTATATAATACATTATTTACATTATTCTGACTATAGTCCTCTATTCTGACTATTTGTCGCCATATTTATTACAACGTTCCGGCCGTTGTACGCTCTGGCCTTCTTCAGGTGGTTGGAATGTCGAACTAAACCTTTTATTTTGCTCACTGGGGTAGACTGTTCGAGTTCCACGTGCCATGTTTTAATGGATGTCAGTTATTAGTTATCTCCTGTTAATTTCCATCTGAAAGTTCTCCACTGCCTTAACCGAGTATTGAACTCATACTCTTTGGGTCCTGTCACTGGATCTAACCAACGCCTTTATCTACTGTGCCGTGTGTCCTTGAGGACATCTGTGTATTAATTTCTGGGTATTATAAAATTAATGTCTTCAGTAATTTTTTTACCAGTACTCATATTGCAATTTTTTGCTGTTATCATTACATTTTTTTACCAGAGTTCATATTGCAACTTTTTTTTTATATTATCGCTTTTCTCTGGCACGTCTTATTACTGGTTCCCATATTGTATTCATTTCTATGCTTGGTCGACACGTGGAACTGAAATAAAGTGAGCGAAATAAAGGGTTCAGTTCGACATTCCAACCACCTGAAGAAGGCCAGAGCATACAATGGCCGGAACGTTGTAATAAATATGGCGACAAAGATAAGGATAATGTAAATAACGTTCTCTAAATGCATAAATAAAATGTAAATGAATGTTTTACCGGGATATTCTTTTACATTTTTTTGTAATCGGCATGATTTTATATATGAAAATCTCAATGAAGCAATGCAATACTTTTCTGAGAAATGATATATCACGTGTAAAAATGCCCACCATTAGTAAAATAATCACGTGCTTCACTTCTGATGACACAAGTAAGTTGTTCATTACAACATTTCAATGGGCTGAAGGTCAGATAAAATAGTGTGGCGGACGGGATAAAATTTTGTGGTGGGCCGGATGTGACCAGCGGGTCATACTTTAGAGAACCTCTTTTGAAGCATTATAGGGATTTTCCAAGCGTGGTTTGGATGTGGCACAAGGCCGAAAGTAAGGGGCGCCCAGTGAGGATTGAGCTCACTACTCAGTCGTAATTGTCCTAGCGAGAACACGCTTGCTAACCATTACACCACCTCGAGGTGCCCTAGTGATTTTCTAAGCATAGCTTAGATTTGGCACAAGGCCGAAATTAGAGGGGCACCCATTGAAAATCGAACTCACTACTAAGTCGTAATTGTTCCAGCGAGACAAGCTTGCTAACCATTGCACCACCGCGAGGTGCCCCTTTTGAAGCATTATAATGTCGTAATCTGGCATCTACAGATTTGTAATCTATTGCTAGACCAGACCGAACCTAGTAAACCATATTTGGGCAGCTTGCCACGCAGTTGCGGTTAGCAAAGCATATTTGCGGATAATTTCAACTGCAATGAGACTGATCAGACTGTGTATCTGCCAACATTTACCACGTGTCTCACAGGACTTTTCACGCATCTCTTGATCTCAGTCCTTCAGAGAAGCATCTATATTTCTTATATCAGGATTGATGGATAGATAAATAGAAAGAAAGAAAAAAAAAGAAAGAAACACAGTGAGGCTGACCAACAGATAGATAGATAGATAGATAGATAGATAGATAGATAGAAAACGAAAGACAGGCAGAAAGAAAGAAAGAAACACAGTGAGACAGAAAAATAAGAAAGAAACAGATTGAGACGGATAGATAGATAGAAAGAAAGAAAGAAAGAAAGAAACACTGTGAGGCTGTCTAACAAACAGATAGATAGATAGATAGATAGATAGATAGATAGATAGATAGATAGTGAGACAGAAAAAAAAATGAATGAAAGAAACAGAATGAGACAGACTAATAGAAAGAAAGAAAGAAAAACTGAGAGGCTGACTAACAAACACATAGATAGATAGATAGATAGATAGATAGATAGATAGATAGATAGATAGATAGAACCTTTTGATGGACACTTGATCAAAGCCTGTTATGCTATTCGATATTTTGATTCCTTAGTTCTGAAACGTCTTCATTCGGGCTTCGAATTTTTTTCATTGCGCGTCCCACTGACGAGGGCACGACAAGCAGAAAACATTTTCAATTCGTTCCGAACCATTTAGCAATATCATCAAACGATGGTAATGACGAACAACCAGATTGGCTAATCTGATATTTACAACTGAACACATAACAGAAACACCGAAAAAAAACACACACACTATATGTATATATCTATCTATCTATCTATATATATATATGTGTGTGTGTGTATGAGAGAGAGAGAGGGGGAGAGACAGAGGGGAGAGAGAGAGAGAGAGAGTGTGTGTGTGTGTGTGTAATACTCAAGACAAAATTAGATTACGATCCAAACGCCTGGATACATTACAAAAATTTAAGCATAAAAGTTAGAAGAGTTATTTAAAACATATTTCCCGACATTCTACGTTGCGTGAGTCTCGTCCGGCTTCTTAAAATTAAAGGATTTCATTAAATATTTGGATTTCGTTTCGTCGTTTCTACTTTACTCATTTCGGTATCTTTCGACGTTTCATATATTTTCGTTTTCCGTCTACATGTTGCTCTGTGTTCATTCCGTTTTTTTTTTGTTTTTTTTCAGTAATTCCATTTTGGGGAAATAAGTATTAGGTCGGTGCAAAAATAATGACGTAATAATGTCGTTTTTTGACGTATAACCTCAAAAAACGACATTATTACGTCATTATTTTTGCACCGACCTAATATTATTTTTTTTAATTTTTTTCTTGTTTCATTTTTTTCTGGTTATAACTATTTTATTTTAAAATTTTGAAATATTAATTTGCCTTTCTCTTTAAAGTCCCATATTATTTTTATTTCTTTTATATTTTTGCATTTTTTAAAATATTCATTTCATTTTCATATTCTTTTCAGTATTATATTCTTTTCAGTTTTTTATAATCTTTTCAGTTTTTATATTCTTTTCATTTCATATTCTTTTCAGTTTTTATATTATTTTCAGTTTATATTCTTTTCTGTTTTTATAATCTTTTCAGTTTTTTATTCTTTTCAGTTTTTTATTCTTTTCAGTTTTGTATAATCTTTTCAGTTCTTATATTCTTTCCATTTTTAAATTCTTTTCAGTTTTTTATAATCTTTTCAGTTTTTATATTCTTTTCAGTTTTTATGTTCTCAGTTTTTATATTCTTTTCATTTTTATATTTTTTCAGTTTTTTATAATCTTTTCTTTTCAGTTTTTATGTTCTCGCTTTTTATATTCTTTCCATTTTATATTCTTTTCAGTTTTTATAATCTTTTCGGTTTTTATATTCTTTTCAGTTTTTATATTCTCAGTTTTTATATTCTTTTCATTTTTATATTCTTTTCAGTTTTCTATAATCTTTTCAGTTTTTATATTCTTTTCATTTTTCCTTCTTTTTAGAGTCTTTCTCAGTCACTTCATGTCTTTCTGTTTATATTTTGTATTACTAATGTTCCCCTGCAAAAGGTCTAAGAGCCACACGAAGTGGAGACTTACTGAATGAAGTTGCTGTGCGAGCATAAGACAAGGAGGTAAGAAATTCAGTTTATGAGGTTACGTAGGAGAGATAACGGTTGGCTCTAGACTTTAAGAGATTAAGATTGTAATTATCAGAAAAACATGCTTTCGGGGGTCTATATTCAATGTGTTTATACACACACACACATGTATATGTGTGTTTTGAACAATAAAAAATATTGAGAAATTAAAAAATTAAAAAATTAAAATTTTCAAACATACTGGGTTGAATATTAATATTTTTTTGTTTTATTATTTCAGTTAGATTCCTCGGCTAGCTTCGGCCAGTGTGGCCATCATCAGGAGAAAAAAAATTTTGCTTGTTAGTAGTAGTCAACTACAGGATTGAATGACTTACTGAAGAAAATGAACTTTATCTGGAATTTTAATTTGTAGTCCTTGTGTTGGTCAAACGCCCTCTTTTAAGTTGTTTTTTTTTTTTTTTTTTAAGATATTGACTGGATAAACTCATTCTACTCTGAATTCTCTTCGTCATCTTGACAGTTTTATTGGTTTCTGGAAAGTGGGTGTGCCTGTGTTAAGTGTATGTTATCATTTAAAGTTGTGGATTCCGAGATGAATTCGGTCTCCAAGGGATGACAAACGCAATAATTAAATATAAGAAATAAAATGTATTTACACAATCATACAAAGAGTAATACTGTTAGTAAGTCCAGGAACGTGGTTAGTAGCAAATACAGATAGATATATACAGTCTTGAAGTAGGACTTCCTTAGAGTCTACGTGCTTGTAACTGACTTCTATATGAGGTTACCTCACACTATCACCGTTCGTATATTCTCACTCTCCGACTACCGACTACTCTCCCTGAATGTAACTCTGGGTATTTAACGGCAGCAGTCCAGGTACACTTGGTAGAGTTCACTTATATGAAAAAGGGGTGGACCCCATAATATATATATATATATATATCTGTTCATATTCAAGCTATTCTTATATGTATCAATCTGTTCCTCTCTAAGTTGATAAAGTTTGCCTATCTATCTATCTATTTCCTGCCGCGTACAATATTCACAAATTTAAATAGCCATCTTCTGTTTCCTGGATCATGTTCCTTTATTGAACATCATCCTCTCCATGGACTTCTCATTATCTAACACTCCAAGTAACTCCTAGCATCTGAGAGGCATTATCGCCTTGCTTGTAGTGAAATAATTAAAAAAATCTCTCTCAGTTTGTTCATACATGTCTATTTCTCTATCAATTTCTTTATTCATTTTATATCTCATTCGATTTCAATTTGTTTCTATCAATATCAGTTTGTTCACACACACACACACACACACACACACACACACATATATATATATATATATATATATATATATATATATATATATATTCCGTTGGTATATAACCCAAGTGAATCCTAATATTATAAAATATTAAAACTGATCCAGAAAGGGAGCTCAATGTATTTATTATAACAAAACCTATAAGTAACATAAAATAGAAATCTAAATTTACTTCATCAGAATAGTTATTTCAGCCAAGTTCCATGGTGGCATTTTCAAATGAACTGATTTTAGTTATTCTTTTCAATTTGTTTACCTTACTTCTATTATACAAACTCGCTTCCTTGGCCTTATGCCTGTTTGGGTTAAGCATAGTAAAATCTTCGCTACGCTGTGGTGTTTAGTAATGTCCTCGTACAGTCTATTTCGCTTGTACATAGGTCAATCCTTAATTCGTTCTATATATTTTTGGCCTATATTAAGAAAAACTGAGTAAATGACTAATCGTAATCATCATTAGTTCCATGAGAGTCACGGTCCGTAGGGTCATAGTTCCCTGTATTCGTAGAGTAGCTTCGCAGCTGATACCTTACCAGATCTTTCCGCATATCAGATTTGAAAGCCAGAGAGTTATTCATTTAGACGTAGTGTATTTCGGGCAAATGAAGGTCCATCCAATTCAAATCATATATTTTCTCCAACTTAAAAGTATTGTCTTGTTCATAGAGACATGACCATTGTTCCATCCGTCCGGTCTTTGACTTCAGTCTAGGAACCTTCCGGCTAGTGATGCTGTGTTATCACCACACTGCCTTCATAGATAAATGTCGTGAGTTCAATCATCGTTAGCAACCGCAAATATTGTCATGTGTCATAGTAAGCCTAGTTTAATAAATACCCACATAGAAAATAATGGTTTACAAGATAATTGTAGCCCTATGTAAATAACTATCTATTGTAGTATACGGACGATAATGGGCATGTCCCCATTCACATAAATATAGTAGTAAATAATGTATGTTGGTCTACAGCTGTGCTGGTCAAACTCTTTGCCCCAGAGCAGAGAGGATCCCCAGACGAGGCTATGTCGAAGGGCAGAGTCTCGTCTCAAATAACAGCTACCCGACCCCGTTTTATACGGGATCTATGGGGAATTATTGTCTGAGCCTACGGGCTCGGATACAAACATTAAATTCGGCCTTGTGCCACATTTGATCGTCTGGGGCGGTTGGTAGATATCTTGCAATTGAAAATTCATTTTGGAACTCATTTGACTCACTTCTAGCAGTTGACTACTTCTACGCGTCGCTGGCGAATCTTATATGTGTTGTTCTTGTCCTAAATATTATCGTTCATTATCAACCTTCGTTTGATTATTCTATTCACTTTACAACACTGCATCATTACATAGGCTATATAATTGTAAAAGCAGTAAGAGTAGAGTATCTCTTGGTATGTGACTCTCGTGATCTGACCAGCAGAGGTCTTTACTCTTCTGCCAATACTATTCGCTCGAAACACAGGCAGCACCTCACTTTCGGGAGAGGGCTGAGTTTATTGCCGGGCCCCTGAGTTGACTCCAAAATGGGGAGTACCGAGTGGGCTCGGGCAATTTTTCTACAGTACTGCAGATAAACACACTTTCAACCGCGAACTTGTGTTTCATTCAGCAGGGAATTGGAGGCATTGAAAAATATCCTCAG
>OZ010589.1:85966971-86021971 GCA_963932145.1 Acanthosepion lycidas | reverse complement strand
CTGGAACAAGAAAATCGTGCGGATTTGAATTTTGTCCATGTTGTCGAAAAGCCTGCAAAAAAAAATGAATGAAGAGATTGAGAACGGTAACGAATAACACGATTCGATAGAGCGAAAAACGCGCTTTAAAATGATATATAACATGGCTATATATATATATCAATGAATTAATTCAGAAATCATATATAAAAGTAACATATGTGAGAAAACGACATTATTTTTGCACCAATCTAATACATGAACTGTGTTCTACAGGGTGCGATGGGTAAATTGTCGCCATTTAATTTTTTTAAATTTCGCGCATGCGCGTTGTTTGTTTTTATTTTTATTTTGTCGACTGTACCGTATAGTAGAGTCAGTTTTGCACCGTCTCTGAGAAACTGAACAACATGAAGCAATTCATACCGCCAGAAATTTGAAAACGGCATGGAAGACAGCATGGGACAAAACGAACATTTCTGAGTGCTTAGGTGTCAATCTGAGTGCAAAGGATTCGGAAAGAGTTGGATGAGTCTAATGATGATTACGATGGTGTTTGGACTGATCACTAGTGATGGAGACGTTATACTGACACTCATCTTCCTACAGAGCCTCAGATTCAATATGGCGGCCTATATCAATTGACTTGAGGAGGCAGTGCTGCTCTGGTCAAAAGGGTGGCTTCTGGAAGAGCCTATGTCTAGCAACAGCATTCTGCAGCACGCTACACAAGGAGAAGAAGCATCTCATGGCTGTCAGACAATATCTACAACCACATCATATATATGTCCACCTAACTCTACAGACTGCAAACTCCTTGATTATTATGTGTGGAGCGGGGAGACTAACAAAACACCTTGTAACAGTGAAGATAAACTGAAAGCAAGGATTATGGCAGCATTCGCCAACATAAATAAGGAAAACGTCCAGAAGAATTGCAGGACATTCACAAGAGCCAATGGCAATTTTATTGAATTAATGTACACTTTAGTATTTCAAGGTATTTTTGTGTAATCCTAGTAAATATATCTCTCAAAATGAGATGTCAGTATTATTTTGATTTTTGCGTAATTTAGTTGACAATTTGTCTATCGCACCCGATATATATATATATATATATATATATATATATATATATAGGGGTCGGCACTGAACATTCGGTACGCAGGATCCTGGCCTTCGTGACCAGGACGCCGACCCGGGCTGCGTATGCTCCCATAAGATTTGAGGAATCTAATTTAAATAATAATAATAAAAACGAAAGAATATTAATCTACAACCCAGTGTGTCTGAAGATTTTAATTTTTTAATATTTTTTATTGTTCAATATGTATGTATATATATATATATATATATATATATTTTTTTTTTTTTTTGAACAATAAAAAAAAATAAAAAAATTAAAATCCTCAGACACACTGGGTTAAAGATTAATATTCTTTCGTTTTCTTTATTATTATATATAATTATTTTCCAAGCGTAGCTTAGATGTGGCACAAGGCCGAAAGTATGGGGCATCTAGTGAGGATCAAACTCACTTTTCAGTTGTAACTGATCTAGCGAGACAAGCTTGTTAACCATTAAACCACGCCGAGGTGCCCAGAATATATCACAAACAAGAGAGAGAGAGAAAGAGAGAGAGAGAGATGTAGAAATGATCTAAATAAAAAATACGATCAACCATATATATGAGCGATTACGTACACATATAGGTGTGCAAATATCTATTTTTTGAATCAGTCGTGTAGTGCTCAATTTAGTAGGACCATGTATTTTGCAATATATGACTGACGAGGCAATTTTTTTCCTGCAGTATGTTGCCATTCCTTCCTGCAGTAGACCAGTCGCCATTCAAGGCTATAGAACCCGGTCTGTTTTGCCATTTACCCATAGCTGGGCGGGAGAAGAGAATTCATACTTTTCCCAAGGGTATTAGCCCGCAAGTGAATGTAATGGATTCTACTGGAATTCGAACTCGGCTCTACTGATTTCTTAATCTCAGCCGCTATCCAGTACCCCACCGTAATTACAATTATATGAGCTAACAAGTTTCAGCTTAATCTTCCACAGACCTGGGGGAACCCGGTCAGTCTTAAACTCAGGAATATGACAATGATATTCGAGGTCAACTTAATTATCATTACTCCAAGTCGAGGCTCTTTCATTTCGGCATATCTCGCTCTTTTTAAAGCAGATGCAAAGCAGGAGGAAACTGCATTCGTGCACATGTGAAATCGACAATACGCACGGGCTGTGCTATTTCCAAATGCAGTTGTTTTAATTACGTCACGAAGACGTCACTCTCAACATCGCAAGCAGATGTTTGTTTGTTTTTGAATTTTATTTTTGTTTTTAATTTTTATATATATATATTTATTCCCGGCCAGTTGGAAAATGACAAGCATTACTTTGGCAATGATTACATCCTGACGAGAAAACATATGGTTAGGAGCCTGTGCGTCGACTTTTCACCTTGTGACATACTCCTACGTGATTTTCGTCAAACAGGACTAAGCGGAGGAGCTGCCCTGACCCACAGGGTCAAAATTACATACCCATTTACCTATTCGTGGGCACCTGGCCTTCTGATGTGATTAGCTATGTTTGCAAATATGTGTAAGCGAGTTCGAACCTCATTATCTATCTATCTATCTATCTATCTATCTATGTCAGTCTATTCATATCTATCTATCTATCTATCTATCTATCTATCTATCTATCTATCTCAGTCTGTTCATATCTATCTCTCTATCTATCGATCTCAGTCTCTTCATATACATGTCTTTATTTATATCTCTTTATCTCACTAGCTAGCACTGTATCATGATCACTCGTTTTCCATAACCCAAATACCAAAACAAATAAATAGCGAAATTGCTTAAGTTTCTAGCATGTATAATCGAAAAAGTTCAAATAAGTTAACATCATAAAATAACGTATTTTAAGGAAAATGGGTTTACGAAAGATAAATTCAATTTACGATCGTATCTCCTGAAGAGCGGATGCAATTTCCGTAAATCTAATTATAGAGACTGCCATAAGATAAGTGAAACAATAATTATTTATGCTAATTTTAATGCTCTATCGCTTGATATCGATCAATATAATTACAAAGATTGCTTGTATCAAAAACGTTATCTTCCAGAACAAGTCGATAATATTTTGGTGAAATACAATCAGTTTGTATATATATATATATATAAACAGAGTATCTGCTCATATATGAATATCCATTTAAAAAAAAGTTTAAACAAATGAATTAATATATATATATATATATATATATATATATATATATATGTGTGTGTGTATATATATATATATATATATATATATATATGTGTGTGTGTGTGTGTATGTATATATATATATATATATATATATATATATATATATATGTATCTGTGTGTATATATATATATATATATATATATATATATACTAATTTATTTTGAAAGACTCATGGCAATGTTTAGACAATGTCTGTGTATCCCAGAATACGGCTGTAGCCTGTTAATAGCTGAATTTGAATCCGAATTTATTGACAGGATAATATTCTTTCGTTGGGAATAATGGGGAAATATTAGTTGAAGAGCATTAAGAAAAGATGATGAAAAATAAATATACTCGATAATATTTCTTTCATTCTTTCCTTATTTCTTTATTGAATTATTTCATTCTTTCTAATTCGTTCTTTCTTCCTTTCTTTCTTTCTTTCTTTCTTTCTTCCTTTCTTTCTTTCTTTCTTTCTTTCCAAACATTCATTTTTCTTCTATTTCTTTTTTTCCTTTCCTCGTTTATTTATTTAGTTAGTTAGTTCTGTCTTTCTTTCCATTTCCAGCAACTCCTTTTTCTTCTATTTTTCTTTCTTTCTTTATTCTTTCTTTCTTTATTTTCTTTCCGTTTTTCTTTCTTTCTTTCTTTCTTTCTTTCTTTCTTTCTTTCCATTTCCAACCAGTCGTTTTTCTTCTATTAGGTTGGTGCATAAATAATGACGTAATAATGTCGTTTTTTGACGTAACGTCAAAAAACGACATTATTACGTCATTATTTTTGCACCAACCTAATATTTTCCTTCTATCTTTTCTTCTTTCTTTCATTCGTTTTTTTATTTTCTATCTTTCTTTCTTTGTTTTTTTCCAAACAATCTTTTTCCTTCTGTTTCTTTCTTTCCAATTCTTTCTTTCTTTCTTCCATTCTTTCTTTCTCCCTTCATTTCTTTCTTTTTTCTTTCTTCCATTCTTTCTTTCTTTCTTTCTTTCTTTCCAAACATTCGTCTTTCTTCTTTTTTCCGTTCCTCGTTTATTTATTTATTTATTTCTGTCTTTTTCCAGCAACTCGTTTTTCTTCTATTTTTCTTTCTTTCTTTATTCCTTCTTTCCTTCATTCTTTCGTCATATCTTTATTTTCTTTCCGTCTTTCTTTCTTTTCATTTCCACCCACTCTTTTTTCTTCTGTTTTCCTTCATTCTTTTCTTCTTTCTTTCATTCCTTTTTTTATTTTCTGTCCTCCTTTATTTCTTTCTTTCTGTCTTTCTTCGTTTCTTAATCTTTCTTTCTTTCTTTCTTTCTTTCTTTCTTTTCCTTTTAACCACTTCTTTTTTCTTCTGTTTATTCCTTTCTTTCATTCTTTTTCAACCACCTGTTTTTTTTTAATTTTCATTTCTTTTTCTTTCTTTTTTACACGCGTTTTTTCTTTTTTTTCTTTCTTTCTTTCTTTCTTTCTTTCTTTCTTTCTTTCTTTTGTTTCTTTGTTTCCATTTACTTATTTATTTAATCATTTTTTTTTCATTTAGTTTCCACCACTTATATTTCTTTCTTCCTTCCTTTGTTTCTTTTTTCTTCCTTTCTTTCTTTTTTCTTCTTTTCTTTCTTCCTTCCTTCATTTCGTTCTTTCTTTCTTCCTTCCTTTCTTTCTTTCTTTCTTTCTTCCTTCCTTCCTTCTTCCTTCTTCCTTCCTTTCTTTCTTTCTTTCTTCCTTTCTTTCTTCCTTCCTTTCTTTATTTCTTTCTTTCTAGCTTGCTTGATTGCTTTCTTCAATGTATTTCCTTACTATCTGTTTTTCCTTTCTTTCCTCGCATTTTTCTTTATTTCATGGCTTATCTTCTTGTCTATTTTCTCTTCGTAATTTCAATTTGTCATACAATTTTTTCCTTCAATAGTTTAACATTTCCTTAATAAATGTTTTACCAGTTTTTCTTTTTGTTTGCCTTTTGTCTTCGCTATTTTTTTCTTTTAGCTTTCATCATTGTACGTCTGTTACTTGCATTTTTCTAAAATGTTCCTTTTTTTCTGGATCTTCTCAGACAACTTCATTGCTTTCAACACCTTTCGCTTAGTTTTTACTTCATTCTGTCTTCATTCAACTCCGCCTATTTTCAAAAACACATCTCTTATTTTCTTTCTGTTTTATTCTTTTGCTCCCTCCTTCAACTTTATTTCAAATTTTTAATATTTTTTCTATATATCATTTATCTTATCCGATGTTTTTCGCTTTTTCTCTCTTTCTTAGTTCCACCCTTTTTAATATCCTTACACTGTCTATATCTTCGCTAGCAGGAGAAAGAAAAGAAAAAAGTGCCTATACACTTGGGGACTTCTCCGTGATGATGAAGAATTTACTGTACAGAGGTCACTGCTTTCGTTCGCTTAGATGTGATGCCAGACCAATGTCTCTGTAACAGATTCTGTATTAGCTTCAACTGTCTGTTTTTTTTTCTCATACATGATTTTTTTTGTCGTGTGAACATTATATTAACATTGCGTTTTTCTTGTTCTGAACAGGTGCAATCTGCCATTCCACACTGAAGCTTTTGTCGTCAAAGCTTGAGAAATTCTTTGCGGGCCAGCTATGAAAGCAATTGCATAAGCAGCAGGAAATACAAATATTTCTCTTTACAGATTTATACGGATGGTGAGTGGTGGGAATATAGTACCACAGTACATTACAAGCATAGTACCCATAAAAATTTATGTACGTATCATCACTCCAGCATTACTTTCTTAGGATTTAAATGTTGATTACCAATTGATGATCAATACAAGGAAACATCTCTCTCTTTCTCTCTCTCTCTCTCACACACACACACACACACAAACACACACATATAAATATATATATACACACTCTCACTAAAATTTTGTTTTTTATACCCAGAGTTATATTTTCCGATTTCTTTTTGAATTTGTAGGTCTGATGATTTGGATCGTGATTACGATTCCAATGTAATAAATTATAACCATGGAATATTTGTACTTGAACCTTTTATATTATATTCTTACTCTGTCCTGGACATTGAGTTCTATCTTGGGAATTTATATATATATATATATATATATATATATATATATATATATATTGACCACTAATATTATACATATATATATATATATATATATATATATATATATATATATATATATATATATATATACACACGCACACACGTATATAGATGTGTGTGTGTGTGTGCATTTAGACAGCAAATTCTCTTTTAGGCATGTCTGATTGAATTAATTACAGACATTATATCTGCTAATTTTTAACAAAATCTGTTCAAACTCACGAATAAACTTCCGATTGATCGACAACACAACTATCCTACAACAAGAAAATTATAAATTCAGCAATCCTACACTAATACTTCCACCCCTGAAGATGATCTTGGAAGTACTTGGGAAAAGAAATTTAAACAGTTATAGCACATTTCTCTCATCCTTTAATATCAATTCACGGAGGTTATCCGTAAATATAACGGATTTTGTTTAAAATTAGCAGACATAATGTTTGTAATTTATTCTATCATATATATATATATATATATATATATATATATGTGTGTGTGTGTGTGTGTGTGTGTGTGTGTGTGTGTGTATCGGCGCAAGTATCATCATTCCTGGATAGACAAACTCCGGCCTGGCAGGACGATTGCCAATATATCTCCCTGACCAGATGTCAATACGGACATTTATAAAGATATGTATTCGCACCAATCTCAATACGCAAATTATTCGCACATCCCACTGTAAAAAGAGTCTTAAAGTGAAGGAATCTATTATCATAGGTTGTAGTGTTATTTGAATATAATGGCTAGCTGCTTACATCCGAGTGTGCCTGTCTATTTAGGCGCGTAGCTAATTCTTTTTGCAGACGTCTGCTTAGGCAAATTTGTGATTTTTTTTTCAACATCCACAGTACTTTTAGTATAAGTATATGCTGCAATTATGATGAACAGGTCTTAGTCACGGTTTCTGGGAGAGAGTTCATCATCTTTTATTAAATCGTTGAATGCACACGTATGCCGGTAGATATATTTCACAAAATACAAAAAAAAAAAAATAAAATAAAATAAAACTGGGCATTTGCACAAATATGGGTATCCACTAAAATAACGTTTATTTTAATAAGATTATCTCTCTCTCTCTCTCTCTATCTATCTATCTATCTATATATATATATATATATATATATATATGTTGTGGTAGGATCCACCTAATTTGCATAGTGGAGTACCGACCATATAAATATGGTTGGTACCGGGAAGAGAGGGAAGGAATCAAGAGATTTAACCAGAGACTCTGCCTGACTGCGACTCAGTCAACACATTCTCCAGGAATGGTCTTCCCAGGAATATACAAAAGACTATATGTAAATATTGTGTACACTTTCTTGTTTCAATACATTTTGTTCTAAGTACATTTTGTGTCGCATTATTATTCCATTCATTAGTCAAGTTTCAACAATATATATATATATATATATATATATATATTAAGACATGTCTCATTAAATAATTTAGACAAGTTTTGTCTACTTATTTGTAATAGGATCCTTTCGTAATTAGTAGAAGGTTCTTAGAATCCTTATTAAAGAAAGAAATAATAAAATTACCATGTTGGTACATATTCATTTTATTCTTATTAGCACAATGGTGTCATCAGGGTCATTTTTATATTCATCATATTTATAAGACAAAATTGTTGTGTTCATCTGAAAATTAAATTTTTAAGAATGAAGTAAAAAACGCTAAGGTTATGTTTTTGTACAATTCTTAAATTTTATAATGAAGACACACGTGCAAACGTCGAAGGAGGTAAGTGAGTTACTGAAATGTCTAAATATTTTTTTAAAAAAGAAAAAACTATTTAAAACTATTAGTTAAAACCTGGATAATTTAAACTATCTGCTGGAAATATTTTAAAAGATTTGGGTAGTATTCATAAATAATTTTATTATGGGTCGGTTTCAAATTTTTTTAGTTTATGTTTATTATTTTCATGAAAAAGTATAGATGTATTTTCAACAAAAATTTTCCTAAATTGCGAATGTAGACAAGCAGGTTGTAAATGTTGTGAGACATTAGCTGCATCATTCAAATGAAAACTCAACCTTCGAGACAATGTAGTAGTGGTATGGCCAACATAGATATTATTTATTTATTTTTCTGATGAGACATTTAAATTTATATACAATGTTTGTTTTCTACAACACTTTATAGATGGTGGGTAGGAGTCATTACGAATGATTAAATTGGATATATTGAATTTAGTATATAATATTTTTTTTTACTAGGATCGGTGGTGGAGATGTTAGTGTTTTTTTTAGGATATTTTCCTCATGTTTACAATTAGAATGTATTTCAATGCGATATAAAAGATTAATATGTTTACGGTTAATTGAAGAAATATTATATTCTATTTGCTTTATATTGAAATTTCTGATAGAACATATTATTTGTTCATCAATAATATATTTAGGCAAGTTATTATTAATAAAAGTTTGAATGTCCTTGAGGACTAAACCAAGTGGCTGAAAAAGAAAGAACGAATAAACTAGAAGGAAATAAAATTAAACACAAAGAAATTAGGTTAGCTACACGCTTTTGGGCTTATCTTACTGGTAAGGAGAGGGTGATTAGTTTCCTTTTCTTTATTCATTCGTTTTTACGGTTTATCGACCCTTTGCAGAAAAACAGAAAAATATTTTGATATAAGAATTTTTCTTTGAAGATAATGTTTTAATACAAGTCTTACTTAATTAACCCATAGCTGGGGGGAGAAGAGGTGGATTCATACCTTTGTCGAGAGTATTTGTCCGTATGTGAATATAACATACCTACCGGCAATTAGAACTCGGCTCTACGATTAACAATTCAGAGCCATTATCGCTTACACCAGCTGTACATTCAAGTTTACAACCTCTGGTATTACCAAGCGGTCACCCATCTAGTTACTGGCCAGGTTCGATGTTGTTTAACGTCGGTGATCGTACGGGAAACAGGGATTCAACGTGATGTGACCGCAAGCCAGGCTGGTTTGAAAAGCAGCCATACTGTTCGCAATACCATTCTATTTCTTTTTTTATTAGTAATACAATACCGAACATTGACGTCGTTATGATTTTGCAAATTGGAAAATCACTCTTTTTTTTATTTGCTTATAGCGTGTGCGAGAAACATGGACAACCGACAAAGAATCGTGAGACAACGGCATGGATATTTACGAGGATTTTCTGAAGATTAACAGCGCTGGTTTCACAACCAGTTTATTTCAAGTCCAAACAACAAACTACATGATTTTCCCTTCAAAGCAACTCCCGACTCAAGTCTGATACACTTTTCCATACTTCCCTTCCAATGAGTCTGTCTATATTTCTGAGATGAGGTATTATGTACAATATTTACATTATTCGGACTATTGTCCTCATCTTTGTCGCCATATTTATCACAACGTTTCGGCCGTTGTACGCTCCGGCCTTCTTCAGGTGGTTGGAATTTCGAACTGAATCCTTTATTTCGATCACTGGGGTAGACTGTTCTAGTTCCACGTGCCATGTTTGATCGGTTAAGTTCGAAAATCCAACCACCTGAAGAAGGCCGGAGCGTACAACGGCCGAAACGTTGTGATAAATATGGCGACAAAGATGAGGACAATAGTCCGAATAATGTAAATACTGTTCCCTGCCACTGCTGGAAAGATTCTTTTTGGTGCTCCGTCTTTACAGCACTCTTGATGGTCTCCACACTTCCAAAACGGGTCATCTTGATCATCCCTTTGAGCTTGGGGAAAAGAAAAGTCACACGGTGCAAGATCATGTGAATAGGGACGTTGTTTCAGTACGGTGATCTTCTTTTCGACCAGGAACTGTCGGATGCTTAAAGTGTTGTGAGCAGGTCCATTGTCGTGATGAAGCAGCCACCATTAATCCTGTCACACTTCTCGTATCTTCTCGCACACTGAGCGAGACAAACGTCCCATGATCTCTTTATAGACTTGCTGACTGATTGTGTAGTCGTGTGGCAAGAATTCACCGTGGACGATTGCTTCTCACATCTCACACCTCGTATATATATATATATATATATATATATATATATATATATATATATATATATATATATATATATACGAGAACTCTGCCTGAAAAGTAACGGGACTTATATATATATATATATATATATATATATATATATATATATATATATATATATATATATATATATAACAATAGGAAAACTGTAATATTAGCCGAAGTGTTACGTCGAATGTGAACTTTTTCAAGGCAAAAACGAAATGAATTTATTAAAACAAAGGGACTATTAATAACAAAAGAAAATGTCCTTATTAATTGGAAAGATTTAAAAAACCTTATTCTTCTTCCAGTTCCTAAGGACATTTTGTTTTGTTATTAATATTTACTTTATTTTAATAAATTCATTTCGTTTTTGCCTCGAAAAGTCCACACTGGACGAAACGCGTCGGCTGATATTACAGTTTTCCTATTGTCTTTTACATGTATAAATATTGTCTTTTTCTAAAGGTTAACTCTGAGAAATTTTTCATATATATATATATATATATATATATATATATATATATATATATTAATCAATAAAAATGAAAGAGTGACAGAAAAGATTAAATAGAATATTAAGAAAAAGCTATGGAATATTATCGTCATCACCCGGGAGTCTGCAATCTTGGACCGAGCAAAATAATCAGTTCGCTCTGTAAACAGAGATTATCTTGTGGGTTTTGATCCCGATGCGAACTGTTTACTCGAAGGATAAGTAGTCAAGAAAGCAAGATGATATTGGCTTCGTATGAGGTTATGAAACAAGTGAACCATCTAATAGCCAATATGATAGCAAAGCCGTATCTCACAGTAACTTACAAATGAGTAAAAAAAAAAAAAAAAAAATGAAAAGAAAAAGAAAGTCTAAAAGTACATGAATGGAACATGAAGTGAAAAGGTAAGATGCGTAACATCGAGCTATCTGTAAACGCACACACCTAAACGCAAGCTCATACATTCAAGAACGCGCGCGCACGCACACACACACACACACACACACACACACAGAGTTCTGTCCCGAAAATATCCAGCTATATTTAATATCTCTGGAAACATTTTACGCGGGAGTGATCTAATACGGCGTACCCCTATCTGAAAACTCACGCACTCGCACCCGTATACACGCGTGCTCGCACCCGTATACACGCGCGCTCTCACGCGTAAACGTGTAAGTACACAGTCGCGCGCACACGTGCGAGATCCGTCCTGAAAATTTTGACTACCTTGGCGAGTATTTTACGCGGCCGGGATCTAAGTTGGTATACACCTATCATGCGCATGCGCATGCATACACCCATACACACAGACACAATCACACGCACGTGCACACATACACACACAGGCACAAATGCGCGCACACACATACACACACACACACGCATATGAGTTCTGCCCCGAAAATATTCAAACATTTTGAATAACTTGTAGAATATTTTACGCGGCCGGGATCTAACTTGCAATGCACCTATCTGGAAACGCACACTCACATACATAGACACACACACACACACACACCTCGTTGCGGACATTATGCATGAGGTGTTCATGGGAGGTATATATATGAGGTATTTCGGCTGAACCCTGTATTATACATATGACATCTCTGTTCAGCTATAAGGATTGTATTAAATCCTGACAATCCCTTTCTAATTTTCAATGTATTTCTATAGTAAATTCAACGAGGACTGACATTATATCAAATAACATCCCAATTTAACGATCATTAGTCCAGGCACTGTTAATAATCGTTGGCCAGCGTGATCAATTACTTGTGCTTCCCCTGGATCAGGGGAATATTAGATGTTGGAAGTTCGTGCAATCGTTGCTTAGTCTGGCAAATCACGTTTCCAAGTTTACTCGTTTAAAGGAGCTGGGATAAATGGGGCGTTGTAGAAGTCAATGGTGACGCGGTACTGATGTGTTTTCTGAGTTTGCAAGAACCATGAATGAACTTGCAGTCGCTCTTGAGCGAAATGACATACGTAGATCTTGTTCAGTATTTACATTATTCGGACTATTGTCCTTATCTTTGTCGCCATATTTATTACAACGTTTCGGCCGTTCTACGCTCCGGTCTTCTTCAGGTGGTTGGAATGTCGAACTGAACCATTTATTTCGCTCACTGGGATAGACTGTTCTAGTTACATCGGCCATGTTTAATGGATGTCAGTTATAAGTTAACTCCTATCCCCCTCTCCAAGTTCTCCAATGCCTTAACCTGATATTGAATTCACACTCTTTGGGTCCTGTTACTGGATCTAACTAACGGCTTTATTCACTGTGCCATGTGTCCTTGAGAATGTGAGTTCAATACCCGGTTAAGGCAGTGGAGAACTTGGAGAGGGAAATTAACAGGATATAACTGATAACTGACATCCATTAGACATGGCACATGGAACTAGAACAGTCTACACCAGTGAGCGAAATAAAGGGTTTATTTCGACATTCCAACCACTTGAAGAAGGCCGGAGCGTACAACGGCCGAAACGTTGTAATAAATATGGTGACAAAGATGAGGACAATAGTCCGAATAATGTAAATAATATCCATAAAACCTCATCTCAGAAATATAGACAGATAGATCTTGTTGAAAGCAATGCCCAGCTGTTTATATTCGCTACGTTTTCCAGTAGTAGCCGTTCAAGATAAAGCGATCGCCCCGTAAAATTCGTGCTACATCACATAACCGCCGTTATCCAGGCAAAGCAAGAAGTGGTTTCTACTAAAATATTCTCATTTTCTTTCACTGCCAGTAAACCCTCGTGTCTAAGTAATTTTATTCCTTTGATTGGAATGAATTAATTTAAAAAAAAAATAACTAGAAAAGAATGCTAAAAACATGTCTTCGACAAGGAAGCTGAACTGAAAAATCATTCCCTACACCCTCCCCCCCGTGAAAATGAGGTGCACTAATTTTAGTGTGTAAATTCTTCCCCTCGGCACCACTGACTTAAAAGGTGGATCCTGACTGACAAATCTCTGACGACGGGCCTGGCTAAAAGATCATTATACAGCCGTCTATAATTTCTTTTTAGCACTTTAGTTTACATGCATATGTACACACCTAATGCTACGCTGCATTGTGTCGACACCCACACCACCTTTCTAACGCGGCAATCGAAATTGCGTTATCATATTTGGCTAGTTAAGCAACAATAGAAGATCAACCTTTCTTTAAAGGTCCACTGGTCTCGATATATATTATCAGATAGACATTTATCGTGTCGAAAAGCCACACTGCTAAGTATAATATTCAAGACGCTAACATATCTAGTATGATCTTGTACGCATGCGCACAATCAGGCATGCATGCGTACTCAGTGATAAAGACGATAAATGCGCATACCCACCTCCCAGCGGGTCGTCATCATGGCCGCGTCGAAACTTCACCCGAGAGAACAGTAAATATCTTTGGGGAGTAACAAGTTTTCAAATCTCGCTGTGCTGAGTACAAACTCTATCAGTTTCCTTATCAACCAAACTGAGGAGAAATATTTCAGTTTCGTGTGTGGATATTTTTTATGGCATCAAAAGTGTTCTGAGGTTCTTCAAGACAATTATTTCAACTCTATATTGTTAACAATGGAACTGTATGAAAGTGAGGCGCAGCTCCGAATTACTCTGAACATTTGTAAAAATAAAAATATAAGAACATAAATTATATATCTTACTGTTCTTTGTCTTTATATATATATATATATATATATATATATATATATAAAGAAATATAGTCTTAAGGTGTGCTATATTTATGGAATAAAGTGCTCAATATCAGAGATAGAGCGTGTGTAAATATAAAAGTGAACATAGAAGTCAACACTTAGAGGCGACAGTCTGTTTCATGCTATATGCAATCGTCAAGCCACGTGTGCTGTTATTTTTCTCGGCTATTAATAGCCGTGATCAATAGCCGAGAAAAATAACAGCACACGTGGCTTGACGATTGCATATAGCATGAAACAGACTGTCGCCTCTAAGTGTTGACTTCTATGTTCACTTTTATATTTATATATATATATATATATATATATATTTATTTATTTATTTATTTATTTTTTAATTTTTTAAATATGATTCCTTCGCTACATAAGAGTTCTCATGTTTCAAAAACGAGAGCCAAAACCATCAATATAATTATTAAAATTAAATTCAATTAAGGTAACAAGCCCTGATACATGCTCAAGCGAAAATTTAGGAATAAAAAAATGAGAAATCTTATGTATCGAAGGAATCAAATTTAAAAAAAATAATAATTATAATCTAAGGTCTACATCTGTATGGAGCACTGTTTTTTAAAAATAAAAATAATAAAGAACCCTTGACTACTTACCTAACGTGTTCGTTCCTATTTTTATATATATATATATATATATATATATATATATATATATATATATATATATATATATATATATATATATATATATATATATATATATATATATATATATATATATATATATATATATATATATATATATAAAAAAAAAAAAAAAAAAAAAAAAAAAATATAAATAAAAAAATTCATCGAGTTTGAAACCTCAACAGAAAGCACTGGACGGCCGTTTCGTCCCATATTTGGGACTCATCAGCAGTGCGCATCCACTACCGAGAATTGAAACCCTGACAGTTAGGTTGTCAAGCAAACATCATACCAACTGTTCCAACGGGCTGAAGAAAAGATAGCGACTATGACTCAATATAGCGCCGCTCGCTCATATATTTTCTATCATGGGTATAACATTGCTTGAAACGGCTTCTAATGCTCTAGAGTGAGCGGCTTGGTAATAGTAGTCGTGGCTCCAGGTGACACAGTCCTATGGTTAGAAAGAATCTCAGTAGAGTTCCACCATGGAATATGCTCTGTTCATAATAAACAGTATTAGAAACATTTATCGGCCTAAATGTCCGAGGAATTTCATAGAAAATATGTGTCCTTCGATAGTAATTGAACCGTCATATAGCCTAACGGGCTATATCATTTACCTACAGATGAACCATCTTCTTTGAAGCTACAAATTTCCCATGATTTCTCTCCAACGCTCATATCTCCTCGAAGCGTATCTTAACGTAAACAAATGACTTTACATATTATGAAATACACTTTTCGTATTTTAGGAAAAGTCCGACAATTATTTCAATTTATTCATTGTTTATACTATATTAAAAGCAGTTACAGTTTATTTTGCATCGGTAAAGGCTGCTGTCACTGCAAATATAATCCTATTAATTCAACCTTCCCAGATGGACTTCTTTTAGAAAGAAAACTCATAAGTATTAATATAAGTAAATCTTTTCTGCTTCTATTAAAGAAGAACATTTGAGGAGTAAGCCTTTTACGAAGAACTTTTTTCTGAGAACCTCCTCTTAATAAGACCATAACAGAAGAGATCCTACGAAGCAGACCTTCTCAGAATTGTCCCTACTAATAAAACCTCAGAAATGCACATATTCATATGACCTCAGAAATGTTTCTACTAATCAGATGTTCACAGAAGTCCTTCTACAAATAAGACCTTCACACAAGGGTTCCTACTAATTAGACCTTCTTGGAAGTGCTTCTGCTAGACAGACCACAGATGTGCTTCTACTAATCAGGCGTTCAAAGAGGTGCTTTTACTAATAAGACCGTCGCAGAACTCCTCCTACTAATAAGACCTTCTCGGAAGGGATTCTACTAGACAGACCGCAGAAGGGCTCCTACTAATCAGATGTTCACAGAAGTTCTTCTACAAATAAGACCTTCACATAAGGGTTCCTACTAATTAGACCTTCTTGGAAGTGCTTCTGCTAGACAGACCACAGATGTGCTTCTACTAATCAGGCGTTCAAAGAGGTGCTTTTACTAATGAGACCGTCACAGAACTCCTCCTACTAATAAGACCTTCTCGGAAGTGATTCTACTAGACAGACCGCAGAAGTGCTCCTACTAATCAGATGTTCACAGAAGTGTTTCTACTAATAAGTGCTTCACTCAAGTGCTCCTACTAATTAAACTTTCCAGAAGTGCTGTTTTCATGAAAAACATTCTAGAAGTACTGCTGCTAGTAAACCATTTTCAGAAGTGCTCCTATTAGTAAGTTTTTTTTTCAAATATACTCATATTATGAAGACATTCTCAGAAGTTTCCCCAATTTCTCAGAAGTTCTTACTTGAGGAAAACTTTCCGAAAAGCTCACCTATTTTAATCAATAATGTCTTAATTTAATAGATGTCAGTATCAGCTGGTGCGACCGATCGTGGAGTATACTTTACTATGAAATCTTTCTCACGAAACTATGCAAACCATTTTTGACACTTTCGATCATTTGCAGCACCTTCTCATGAATTGCCAAATTTTATTGTTTTTTATTGTTTTTGTTTTGTTTTTTGTTTTGTTCGATTTGCGTTTTTACCTTTCGTAAAACAAAAGAGAAGGATGCAGCGAAATACTTGTCATAAAACTTTCTCCAATGACGAAAGATTTCTCTGACATTCTTTTATTAGGAAGAATTGCTTCTATTAAGAATAGCCTCCTATGTGTCCTATATTAGGAACAACTGCATGGAATTGCTTCATATTGGAAATTATTGTAAATTGTGCCTCAATAAGAAATTTCCAAAAGTGCTACTTTTGTCAAAACTTTAGGAGTGCTTTTTTTAGGATTTATCTTTTTCTATGATAGTATGTTTAGGTATATATTAAGTCATCATGCGAGAATAAACACTTTGGAGAGCAAATATTTGTGGACTTCTGGAACATTTATACTACAAACAATATTGGTAGACTCAATGTGACTCTAGGTAAAATTGAGTAGTAGTAAACAATATAAAAAAAATAACAACACATGTATTTGCAAAATAAATTACATGTCATAAAAGGAAAGAAAAACATGAACCTAGTTATACTAAGAATTTGCTTTTGTGTATTTTGTGATGTCAAAGAACACTCGTTGCCACTTTTGTAATGTCAACGAATACTCGTTATCACTTTCGTAATGCTCGTTGTAGTAGAGACTTTGTAATCGCAGATACAACTATAGTAACGCCGTTGAACAATACTCGTGTCAGACGCCTTCGAATATCACTCGCAATAATAGTACTTGCTCGATAGTAACTACCGAATAGTGATCCGAATAGTAATTCATATAGTGATCGGTATAGAGAAGTAGTATAGTGAATAGTATAGAGATAGAGGAAGGTGTAGAGTGATCCGTATAATAACAGAGGATAGAATAGAAATGGTGATACACTTTTGTAATGTCAACAAATACTCGTTGTCACTTTCGTAATGCTCGTTGTAATAGAGACTTTGTAATCGCAGATACAACTATAGTAACACCATTGAACAATACTGATATCAGACGTCTTCGAATATCACTCGCACTAATAGTACTTGCTCGATAATACTCACTCGAATAGAAATCTGTAGAGTGAATAGAGTAGATAATAGAAATGGTGATCCGAATAGTAATAGAGGTTAGAGTAGGAATAGCGATCAATTAGACAAGCTAATTCCTACTTATGTCCTTTATGGTCACGAGGTCCACTTAATTCAATAATGTGACCGCCTATATTTACTCACTGGTGACCTATTTTCAAACTCAAGTGTCGGCAACGACACTTTGCTCCTATATAAAAGTGTGTGTGTATATATGTGTGTGCGCGTGTGTAAGAGAGTAGGAAAGGTCCAGACAGAGAACAATGAATGTTCCCCGATGGGGGACACTTTTTTCATCACGTACAACTATATCTTACCTCAAGAAACTGTAAAAGAGAAAATAGACTGTAGAGATAAAAGCACACCCTTATATAGGCTTAAGGAGCGTCCCCTAGCGATGTTTTTCTCTTTAGCAAAGTCAAGTAGGATAATCCACATAACAAACGAACTGGAATTGAACCTCAGCTCTTCGATTTTTCTTCCCAAACTCCTATTAAATATTCATTTACGCAGGTGTTCCTTCTGGGACTGGGAGATTGTCATATTTGCTTCTATACTAAGAATAATACACCACCTTCTGTTCTACGTGAAATTATGAATAGATAAAAAAAAAAAATTCTTAGTGTAGCTGGCGAGTATGTCTGTCACTGTAACTAGCCAAACGATATTGCAGGATCCTGCTCAGGCATATTTCCGCTCGTCCAACATTGACAGAGCAAATATATGGTTTACAATGCAGAGTTTCTGAGAGAGAGCGCGCATAATCCGGCATGATCAAAGCCAGTACGTTCAAATACTCGCTTACGATGACTTGTGCTAAAACGACCTTCGACGGCTTCCGTAAATCTTCGTCAACCTACTTATATTCGCAAGACTTGAGCCAACCTACAGTGTGGTTTTCAGATACGTTCCAACAGCGCTGTATGCTACGATGGGCTAACCAGGTCGATATTATCAAGAAGTCGCCTCGCTGAAAGATTGACTACAATGAGATCCGAACCCGGTTCATCATTGTTCACTTATATGATTTGTATTAAGACTTAATCCACTTAAATCCAGTGGCTCGATACTCTTTTGATTTATTCGTTTTCTACAGCTTATCAACACTTTTCGAGGGTATTTACGCGTGATTGAATATAACAAATCCAACTGGATTTAGAGCTCGGCTTTCTGATTAATAATTCCAAGCCATTATACATTACACCACGCGTACATCGAAATTTACAGTACTTGGTATTCACAAGCGGTCACCCATCTGGCTACTGACCAGGCTCGACGTTGTTTAACTTTGGTGATCGTACAAGAACATAAGTTTCAGACCGATGTGGCCGTAATCCTGTGGAGAATATAGCTACGTGCTTTAACTGCGTTAGTAGCGTCCTTCTGGTTGATGAATTCTTTTTCACCTTGCAACCCTTATCCCGCAGACGATACGTCGCAAGCCTCTAGCTGCTCTATGACTGGAAAGTTTTCAGACCAAATTCACGTTTTAGGCCCACGGCTAAGGCCCACCATGCCATGCAAATTGTAGAGGACCACCCTCATTTTCTTTTGTATTCCATTGGTGAGATGTAAGTACCACTCGAAGAGCTTCTTTCACGAATCACTGCCTTGTGGAACCTATTTCAAAAAGGATAATTCCCCGATCGTTAAAATCTTAACCTGTTCAAGTCAAGTTTAGTTTGGTTTGATTTGTTTTACGGCATATCAACTTCAATGGTTTTTTTTAATACTGAAAAAGATTTTTATTGCTGATAGTAATTTTTTCTTCAAAAATGTGCTAATATATATATATATATTTTTCAAAAATGCATTGCTTGTAATTATATATTGCTGGTAATAATTTTTCCTTAAGACATTCATTGCTGGTAATAATTTTTTTCTTCAAAAATTCATTACTGGTATTAAGACCTATTTTTACGCTTTCATTTCTGGTTAACTATTTGCCTATATCTATACCCTAACAAGTGCTATCACCCCGGGTCAGGGTGGACCCTGAAACACGAACAATTAAGAGGCGGTTCCACGCTCCTCGAAACCTCCTGATCAGAGGCCTTGCTGTCGGATGTAGTTTATCTTCTTACCCAGGACGCTCAAGTCAAGTGTTAACCGTTATCTTACCCACATATCCCTATAAACTGTGCCTTTTACAAGAGCCAAATCAGACTAAAAATAGAGTACTATTGATATAAATGGACAGGGGCTGGCCAGTTTTCACTTTCTAGTCTCGATAGAGTCTAAAAGCGTCTCGCCGAGCTTGTGGGTGATGAATCCTTTTTCACCCAACAACACCCTTCCCACAGACGCAACGTCGCAAGTCGCTCGCTACTTTATCGCTATTTCCATGGAAAATGTTCAAACGTACTACACTACTTAGTTCCAACAATTATAACCTTCACAGTTAAGACCCACCATGTCGCGTACATTGTAGCGAAGAATCATAATTCCATTGAAATGGTCTAAGTTCCACTTTAGCAACTTATTCCCACGAAACTCTATTTTGTGGGACTGACTCCCAAGAAGGCGTTTCCCCGACCACTACAATCTTAACCTATTCAAGTTTCGCGTCAACTGTTACTTTCCAATATATCCCCATAAACTGTGCTTCTCAGTCTGTAACGTCCTCTTTCGAGTGGCTCTTGAACCTCGCACAAGGTGGACATCATCATCTTGTTATTTGGCCAGTCAGAAAGTATAACAATAAAAATTAGCTATTCTGACTAAATTTCTTCATTCGTATCTGAATATGCCTCTCTGCAAGGGTGGCTAGTTGATCACTGTTGCTGACGCCTGTTCAGAAACATTTGTGTTTTTTCAATACCCACTGATCCGACCCATAGTTTCTGCTGAGTGGACCTTCGCTACAGTTTCAAGGAGAGACAGCATAATCTAGCGTGAAGAAGGTCAAAATGTCTGAATTCACAGTCACGGTGAGTTCCAACTTTGTGCTAACAGAACAGATGCCATACAGTTCTGTTTACCCAATTCGTGCTAACACAACGGCTTCGACAGTTCTATTTACCCAATTCGTGCTAACATAACGGCTTTCATACAGTTCAGTTTACCTAATTTCAGTGATACAAGCTGGGTAGTACGGTTTCCAGACACTTTTCAATGGTGACGCACTTACCAAGAAGTCGCCGCCTAAACAAATCAACCATGGTGAGATTCCAACATAGATCTCGTGCAAGAGACGCTAAATTTCTAACCACACAGCCATGTGCCAATTTTTAAAATAAACCTCAAAGCATTACTTGATGTTTGCGGTTAATACCAGGTGTAAGTTAACAAAATCTCATATTGGATCATTCGTCTTAACTTTAGTTTCATCGAGAAACGACTGCAGTAAGAGGTACAACTCGTAAAAATCATGCACACCTCAATAATAATGTTCCAAAATATTAAAACCGATAACTATTGCGCTATGGCTATCACCTTTTGCAGATATTTAAATTTAAATTAGTCTGACACATGACAAGGCTACTACGGCTCCCATTAGCATTCTAATATGCTATGATCATCCTTAACTGCTAGAATCAGAAACACAGTTGAAATTTCTAGAGTCCATAACGAGGAAAGGCGGCTTTGGGAAATTGGTTTGGTTTATTTTGGTTAATTTTGTTTTACGGCATATCAAACTCAGTGGGTTATTTAATACCGACATCATTTTTAGGGTAGATTCGTATGAATAGAATATGTGTTCTTTGGTTTAGATTGGTTTGGTTTATTTTGTTTTACGGCATATCAACCGCAATGAGTTATTTAATGCTGACAAAATTTTTATTGCTGGTAATATTTTGTTTTGTCAAAAATCTGTTTCTGGTAATATATTTCCTTCAAAACTGTATTGCTGGTAATAATTTTTTTTCAAAAAAATATTGCTGGTAATAGTTAACTATTTGCCCATAGTTGGAACCCTAACAGTTGCTACCACCCCAGTTCAACAATTAACGGGTTATTTAGTGCCGACATTTTTAGGATAGATTCGTATGAATAGAATATGTATTCTTTGTAAGAAATCAGTTTGTAGATCAAGATTCATTGACATATTTTTGTAAAGAGGGTTTTTGTCGACAGTCAATTTTTTTTTGTAAAGAGGGTTTTTTTGTCGAGAGTCAGAGATACTTTCATACTGTTTTGGCATCAGTTTGGGGGTTAACTATTTGCCCATAGCTAGGACACTGGGAACAACAGCAATCGAAAGGTGGTTCCAAGTTCCTCAAAACCTCCGAATCAGAGGCCCTACTGCCGGGTGTAGTTTATCGTCATACCCAGGACGACGGAGAATTTAAAGGCAAGAGGAAAGTAGCGAATGACCTATCGAACCAGTTTATGAAAACTGATTGGAAGAACCGGGAGTAGGAGGGCTAGCAAAATACAAAACTTACTAAGAGGTACAAAGGACAGGAAGTTATGGAGAGCCATGATCGCCCACTTCCAGAAGAGACACGACAATTTCTCGGGAAACTAAATTGCTGGCGATTGCGCATATTATTATAATGGTATTATCACTCCTTTAGTTAAGTGTGATAGAAGGCCGCAATATTTGCGTAGGTGCCCGAAGCGTACTTGTGTGTAATTAACAACTGTATATGCCTACTTATCTAGTTACATTTTTAGCTACACTCTCAAACACACGTGCACATACAAATACACACACGGACACACACACACACACACACACACACATATATATATATATATATATATATATATATATATATATATATATATATATATATATATATATATATATATGTCAAAATGTGCGTGTACGTATCCATCCAATGATACATTGAAACGAAGCGTTTATCGTATCTGTCTTATCGTAAAACTTACTACAAATGACCGTAAACTTTCTTGTCTGGTCGGACGAACGCTTCATGCTCCTGGTCGCACGGTTAAATCTGTATCCACCTCAAAATTGCTGACACCAGAAGGCGAAATATATAGACAAACAAATAAATAAACACTTTGAAAATAAATCGGCCGCCTAGGCCCAGACGTATGTACATGTCCGGAACCATGTAGACAGTATCTGAGCAGACACAGATCCAGGCAACGATGTTGAAGACTTCACTGTTCACACGAGTGCAAGAGAAAAAAACATTAAAAAAAAAAACGAAAAATCCGAAACTCTTAAAAAAAGCACACTTTGATAAAAAAAAAAAAAGAAGAAAAAAATTCTTTCAGTGAGAAGGGCATATATTGGGTGAAAAAGGTCGTTCATTGGTTTTAAGTTAGATAGCATTAGCAGCGTTTAGGTTTGTCTTTTCTTCAAATATTTTCATGGCAACTGCCCTGACAATTTTCTTCCCTCGTGCTCCGACTACGTGAATTGAATCGTGCTATTAGATTGTCACTAGGTCCCATCCTTTTATTATTGAAGTAGTTAAATGTAACCGTCACGTCTACTCCAACAGTTTTTTTTTGTCTCACTTCCTGTCTGTGGAAACCACTTCCGCTTACTTGCTTCCCTGATAACTCCACTCTTCAAAAATATAAATGCAACGCCAATCTATATTTTCTGTATTCTTGAATACCGTTCATCTTTTATCCTTTCTTTAATCTCCCCAACCCTCTACCCAGTCATTTCTCTCACTTTCACTCCATGTAATTCCCTGCGTTCTAGTGGCATTCCCGCTTTTCTTGGAAATGAAAGGAGTAAAAAAAAAAAATCATTAAAAAAAGTATTTTGATTGAATTTTAACATAGACCATATCAGGTTTCCAAAATAATTTTTCAGGTCGAAAAAAGGTAATATTTTCATTGTTTTATTTAATAAACGAGAAATAAAACAATTGGACCGAACATGTGAGCAACTACGAAGTTTTAAATGGAAGCAGAAAGGACATTTATACTTAGCATCAGGAATAGAAGTTGAAATTTCTAGGGAACGTAATGAGAAAAGAGGGCTTGGAAAATTTGACACTCACAAGACTGAATACAAAAGGGTCAGAGGGAAATATAACCAACCTAGCGAGCTTAAGTAAATAGATTGTAAAAGACGCAATTCATTAAGAGCTACAAAGGACAGGGAATTGTAGCGAGCCATGATCGCCTATCTCCAAAAGAGATACCCCACATGGCGGTGGGAGAAAAAGAAGAAGAACTGTAAAGTTTTGATGATGAAGAAGATCAGAAAAAGAAAGAAAAATTTGATCGATATCAATTTCTATCGATCAAATTTTTCTTTCTTTTTCTCGCTAAAAGCAAGCAGGATCTCTGATATGTCTTTTCTCTCTTTCCACACGATCATAACAGTCCATTATTTATTAGATATTAGGTGTGTCACTAAGTAACTAAGTTTAGAATAAACAGAATTATAAGATTTTCCATATTATCTTTAATGTCTTGATCATATACAGTGATACCTCGACTTAAGTCGTTGCAAGTTAAGTCATTTTCGCAGATACGTCGTTTTTTCTTAAATATTATATGAAAAAAACTCATGTTAGTTCGTTTTACTCGAGTTTACATCGGCCGTTAAAAATATTAGAAACGTCAAAACACTAAAATATCAATAAACAGATAAAATCATATGTAAATAAATTAAAAAAAAACATTATGCATACTATATATATATATATATATATATATATATATATATATATATATATATATATATATATATGTGCAAAATCATAAAAAAAATAGCATAATAAAGTATGTTCAGTAAATGTTCTTATTTCAAATTCCTGTCGGCAGGTGGCACTCGTGCGTTGTTTTCTATTCCAACACCGATTTTGAATTAAGACTTCTTTACATTATGAGTTAGAATACATTTTTGCCCATGGCTCCGAAGAAAAGTTCCTTTGCGTGAGCTAATGCTAAGCGTAAGTCTATATCGCTGGAAGATAAGGTTGAAATTAATTATTTTATTTAGAACACTTTAATTTAGCCACTGACGGGTACGGGGCTTTGCTACGTCAGCTTGTTTGGTACGGGCAGAGTATTGGCCATGTACATACATAAATACAGTAATAAGCAATGGTGGCGTGCTCATTTGCGGTTTGAGATTTATGTCGTGACCTCTGGAACCAATTAACGACGTAGGGTGAAGTATACCTGTATTTGGTACCTTCCCGAGGTTTGTTTCAATGCAAATAATTGATGTTTATCCACGTGGGTTGCAAGTCAAGTGCATCTAAAGCTCTTCCTATGTCTTCAAATCTTGCCATGATTATTATCTTTACCTTCTCATTTTTACGACTCATTTTCAGTTTTATTTTTTTTTCTCATTTTGTGTTCATATTTCTCTCGCATTTATTTTGCCTCGAGTTCCTTTTCTTATATTTATTTCCCTGTTATCTCTCTACAGCTTACACTCAGATCACATTGAAGTTAAGCAACGTCGAGCGTGGTAAATACCGGAAATGGGTGATCGCTTGAGAATAGCAGGGGCTGTAAGTTTGGATGTGCAGGTGGTGTAATGGATAAAATTTTGGAATTGTTAATCGGACAGTCGAGTTCCAATTCCAGTTGGGGTCGTTATATTCACTTATGCGTAAATACCTTTGGAAAAGCTATGAATCCACCTCTTCTCCCCCCCCCTCCCCAGTTATAGCAATTTACTTTAGTGACCAATAATTGGTTAAGGAATAACAAAACAATAGTTTGGAGATGAAACGTGTATTGAACAGTAAACACAACAGAAAAGTGTTACATGACTTGGGAATGTGTGTCGGTTGATCAGCGTTCAGTCTATATCACCGTTGATATTTAGTAGAACGTGGGTACATGTGTCACAAGATCGAGTTTAACGTGGGTCATCCGAGCCTGCAGGCTAGGCCAAAAAATCTTCGCAGAAACCGCATAAACGGGTTCGGGTCTGTTTACCTCCCTGGACGAGACTCTGCACTTCGGCACAGCCTCGTCTGGGTTCCTCTCTGTCCAAAGCAGAGAGTTCGAAAGAAGCTGCGAACAGTCACAGCCTCGTAGAACAGTCTATATCACTTATTCCCCCGAGGCTTACCTTTCCTAATAACTTTATAGTGAGTGGAAGAGTCCACAACAGCCTCATTAGAGGGAGCATACAAAAACATTTACCCATGCACGCATGAACTCCCCCAGCTATAAATAAGAGCAGGTACTGCTTTTTAGAGGAGGGTAGGTTCCAGTAGTCATCTCTGATAGTCGGACCGAATATTCTTGTTGTAACACTCTCGTTTATATTACTGTTTACTGTTAATGCATGTAAATCATTTCCTCTTTTGTGTCTTTATTTCTGGTCACAACAAAAACATTTACATTTCGACATTAAATAGCCCCTAGATGTTGATATGCCGCTAAACAAAAACAACCAACCGACTTGTTGCCTCTACTGATTCCGTAATCAAGAGACTTGTGTTCGAATCTCACCTTTCTCAATATGTGAGTCGATCCTAGAGAGCAGGATCCTAGAGTTGGTAAGTGCCTGAAAAACAACTTTTTCAGTGAAATTGAGTAGATGAAGCTGATCCGTAACCGTCGATTTTTTTCGTTAGCACGAATTCACAAATTATTTTTACTGGGGGTTCGATCATATAAGGCATTGTTCAAAATGGTGATCACACTAGATTGCATTCACTCCCCGGCTTAGTATAGTTGCAGTGTAAACCACATGTTGGCTCTTTGAATCTGAAACATGGGCTAGATATCTATAGTTTTACTATTAACAACAATTTGGCTCTGTGTGTGTTGAAAAAAACAAATATGTCTCAGCAAGTGTATGCAACAAGGATTTGCTAGACATTCTTGGAGACGAAGATATTCGTAACAAGCAATTATTATTGTTATTATTTCCTTTGATTTCTGGTGTATATCCATTTCCTTCAGGTACACAACGAGATACATCAGGTCAGAAATTGGTAGAAAATGTTTCGAGCTAAAAGGAATAACATAAATCATTCATCTAAAAGGCACCATTGAGGGAGCAATACTAGTTATAAATTAAAAATCAGTCAGTTATGTGCCATGCCTGAAATACGCTTAGGCGATCATGTATCTTTTCGATACATGACTGACGAGGCAGAATTTTCCCGCAGTAGGTTGCCATATCTTTCTGCGGTAGACCAGTTGCCATCCAAGTCTATAAACCCTGGTCTGTGCTACTATTTACCCATAACTGGAGGAGAAGGATAGGATTCATACCTTTCGCAAGGGTATTAGCACGTAAGTGAACGTAATAGATTCGATTAGAATTCGAACTCGGCTCTACCTCAGTCTGGTGTATATCCATTTCCTTTAGGTTCACATCGATACACATCAGGTTAGAAATGCTTCCATGACATTTTCACTAAACATTTTTTAACCGAATTGCACACAGATTTTACATTGATAATACTCTTCTTAAAGTGTGAGCTGTACTTGTAAAAATATTATTTTTCTTATTCTCTAAGACATGGGCTACCATGGATCTTTACAATGTATCGATTAGAATTTTTACCAATCAAATCAAGGGCTCCAACCACAACTGGAATTATTGATTTCTTCATGTGCTACATTTTTTACATTTTCACTACAATATCCTTGTATTTTGAGAGTTTTTTTAAGATCTTCAGAGATACATTACAGCCGGCAGAAAAATCTATCTATCTATCTATCTATCTATCTATCTATCTATCTATCTGTTCACGTGCATTTTTTCAATGTATTTATTATCACTCGATCTCTTTCCATGTCTCTCTCTTCTCTCCCTTTCTCTCTCTCACTATTCATATATATATATATATATATATATATATATATATATATATGCACATTTCATTGAATACGACAGACAATTTACTTTGATTTAGTTTTTTAAACAATTGCTCATATGATCTTTTTTTTTTCTTTTCAGTTGATAAGCTCTATAAAAACTGTCAGAATGTTCTTTTTATTCGAGCGCTTTCGGCTATGCATTTAGCAATTTTCAAGGATGAGATATTTTAACTCTTAAATAAGAAATAGTTTGTTGCATGTATGTATTTATATAATGTTTTCATTTTTCAAAACATGATCACGATATTGTGTCTATGTTCATAGTTAATATTATTAAGTGTTGTTCTTTTTAGTTTTTATTAATAAGCCTACCATTTTCTTTAGCCTTTTTTTGCGTGTAGATGATGCTATTATATTTGTGTTGTTAAGAATATTAATATATTTTCTGTTTATTCGTTATTTTTTATAGATACAATTATTTAAGTAAATATTCTGTTTATAATAAACAGTATTAATTAAATTTACCGGCCTGAAACAGAAAATATATTAAAATAATTTTCGGACTTATGTCAATAAGAAAGTACATTCTTTTTCTTTGTAGTCTTTGATCACAATGTCTGGGCGATTAGCTTTCATTGTTCTGTGTTGCAAAAAATCAAAATTGTTATAGGTCGTATGTCTGTAATCGGGTTTGGGTGGGGGTTCGTACCTATTCCTTAAAAAGTTGCCTATTTTCCAGTGTAGATATTGACCCACACTAAGTTTTATATTCTGTGGGATGCAAATCGCGGAAAACCTTGTTTCTTGATATTCATCACAGAATGTACATTTCGGGTTTCACACAACTTTTCAGTATGTGTGATTGGTAACTTCTAGTTAGCATGTATTTGTCATGTCCAGCAAGAATAAAACCTTCGATTTCAGCCTTTAATCATGCCCTACGTAAACACTGGGGTTTGGCACGGGCAGATATTTGGCTAAGAAGAGGTTTATCTTGCCATTGTTTCTGAATTCTATTCATTAGATTTGATTTTTTCTTCTTTTCAGGCTCTTTGCCGCTCCAATGGGTGTATTATGTTTACTTGGCCTTTTTCATTCTTTATTCTCTAAATCTGTTGGCCTCTTTTATTACTGAATACATTCTCATATTTCTTTCATATTCTTTGACACAAATATTAATCTATTCTTCTGTAGTTTCTAGATATCTTTCAAAACCGATTGCTGTAGGTTTATTATTATTATTATTATTATTATTATTATTATTATTATTATTATTATTATTATTACTGTTTCCTTTGATTTCTGCTTTTTACCCATTTCTTTCTGGGTTCCGCCCACAGACCTAAGGTTAGAAATGGCATCATGGCATTTCCACTGACAAAAAAAAAAATTACATAGATAAAGCCCTTCGTAAAATGTGAGCTGTACTCGTGAGAACAATCTTTTGTATTTCTTTAAGGCATGGACTTCCAGGAATCCCTTCAATTAGTCTACTGGAATCTTTTCCAACCAATCCGAGGGCTCCAGCTGCAATAGGGATTGTTGATGTTCCCATGTGCCACATTTTTGAGATTTCTATTTCAAGGTCCTTGTGTTTTGACTGCTTTTTGAATATCTTCAAAGATACATTGCAGACTGCAGGAACTGCCATATCAATAAGGAGGCACTTTTTTTGTTTGTGGTCTTTAATAACAATGTCTGGGCGGTTGGCTTTGATTGTTCAGTCAGTGTGTATTGTGTAGTCCCATAGAATTGTAACAGGTCCTATCTCGGTAACCGGGTCTGGGTGGTGTTCATACCAGTTTCTTTCAGTTTCCTTCCCGTAGAAGTTGCAAATTTTCCAGTGCAGATATTGGCCCAATCTGTCATGCCGGATTTTATATTCAATGGTTGATAATCCCGTGCAACTTGATACAAGATGATCAACTGTTTCTGGGTAATTATGACAAAACCTGCATTCTGGGCTAACACTATATTTTAGTATGTGTGCTTGATAATTTCTAGTTAACAAGCACTGATCCTGTGCAGCAAGTATAAAAACCTTTAGATTCAGTTTTTAACCCTGCACTACCTAGCCACTGATTTAGTACGGGTAGAGTATTGGTCATGAAGCGCTTTATCTTGCCATTGTTTCTGTATCTGGTCGATTTAATTTACTTCTGCTTTCTTTATTATTATTATTATTATTATTATTATTATTATTATTTCCTTTGATTTCTGGTGCGTACACATTTCTTTCCGGGTCCCGACCAGTGACTTAAGGATAGAAATGGCTTCAAGACATTTTCCAGCGACAAATTAAAAAAAAGAAACATGAACACACATATTTTACATAGATAAAGCCCTTCTTAAGATGTGGGCTGTACTCATGAGAACAGTTTTTATATTTCTTTAAGGCATGGGCTTCCAGGAATCCTTTCAATGAGTCTACAGGAATCTTTTCCAACCAGTCCGACCGTTCTAACTACAGGGTTTGTTGATGTTTCCATGTGCCACATTTCTGAGATTTCGATTTTATTATTATTATTATTATTATTATTAGTTCCAAACGCAGAAGTTAAAACTGCATTCTCGCGACAAAAACGACTTTTCACTCGCCCGTCACAACACAAAAGAGGCTGGGTGAATGTGAACAATAAGGTAAACTATTTTTAGTAACTCCCTCATTTTTCAGGCACAAGCAACAGCGAAAATGCTGTTACACCTGTTGTCAACCTTTACAGTAGCCAAGAGATATTAATGACCAGTAGTTAAAATATAATTTTCCTTAACTCTACTTCAGCCATTCCTCTGTTGGTCAGCAAAACATGTCAACATCGGCATGACATTCAGAGCTTTCTCGACCGTCTATTGGCCATTATCAGTGAGTGAGACCCACAGAGTTGTGCCAACGAAAGGTGTACAGACCAAGACGATCGGTTGGGTGAGGAGGATAGGGAAGTCCAAATAACGAACACGGAGCGATAGAGAAGGCGGCGAAAAGGAGGTTGTATACTGATAAGAAATGTCATTTTTTATTCCTTTCTTTATATTACTTTTTTTCTTTTTTTGTAATGTCCCCTTTATTTTTTTCTTCTTCTTCTTCAGTCTTGATTCCCACCTGTAAGCAGCTGTCCTGTGATACTGTGTCAATGCTTCGGTGACAAGTGCGACAACCACTTACAATGTATCGTTTTCTTCAATCTGTCAATTTTTTATTAAGTATTTTCTTTCAATTTCCTTTTTTTTTTTTCTTTTTTTTTAGATAATTGTCGTACAATGATGATTTTAACATTTTATTTCGCACACACTCTCGTAGGTCTACCACATGCACACCCACGGAGGTTTTATGGCATATACTCGTGTATATGTCGACTCTTATATTTTAATCAAGAAACAATTTTCAATATTCTTCCTGTACAATTCATTATTATTACTTGATACCCTTTTTATACCATGCCATTGTTGTTACTTTTACTATTAATCAATTTCAATACTATTATTTTATTACTAGTTTTATTTTATTGTGGTAGCATCATAGATGAAGCGCGGTGGAGTAATGGATAGCGGCTCGGATTGAGAAATCGGTAGAGCTGAGTTCGAATTCTAATCGAATCCATTACGTTCACTTACGTGCTAATACCCTTGCGAAAGGTATGAATCCTATCCTTCTCCTCCAGCTATGGGTAAATAGTAGGACAGACCTGGGTTTATAACCTTGGATAGCAACTGGTCAACTGCAGAAAGAAATGGCAACCTACTGCGGGAAAAATCTGCCTCGTCAGTCATGTATCAAAAGATACATGATCGCAGAAGCGTGTATCATGCATGGCACATAACTGACTGATTTTTATTTTATAACTTGTATTGCTCCATCAATGGTGCCTTTTAGATTAATGATTTCTATTAGTCATTTTAGCTCGAAACACATTTTTCTGACAATTTCAGTTCATAAATTAACGCAAAAAGCATGCTAAAGATATTTCAGAAAGGTCGATAAACTTGCTTCTGAAGTGATTTGAAATTTTCTAGATAAAGTATATTCAATATTATTATTTTATTACTAATGTATTATTGTTTCTTTTCAGATGAGACATTTTCAATATTATTATTTTATTACTGGTTTTATCTTGAAAATGTTTTATCCAAAAGAACAGTAATTGGATGGAATAAAACTAGTAACTACATAATGATAATGAAAATACCTCATCTGAAAACAGCAATGAAATGATTTAAAACTAGTAAAAACTAATGACATTGAAAACGGTTCACCTAAAAAGTAAAAGTGAGATAAAAATAGTAATAAAATAATGGCATTGAAAACACGTCATTTAAATGCAACAATAAAATAAGACTAGTGATAAAATAATAATATTATAAAAATGTTTTATGTTAAAAATCAAAAGTACTAGAGTAAAATAAATCTATTTACTACGTAATTATAATGAAAATGAGTCATCTGAAAAACAGCAACAATAAAATGGTTTAAAACTAATAATACTTAATAATATTGAAGATTACTAGTTTTATCTCATTGTTACGTTTTAGATGAAGCATTTTGACTATTATGATTTTCTTACTAGCTTTATGTTATTGTTGTTTTGTAGATGAATTTTCTTCACCATTATTATTTTATTACTAATTTCAAACCATTTTATTCTCATTGCTTTTCAGATAAGGTATTTTCAATATTATCATTTAATTACTAGATTTATTCTTTCCATTGACTTGCTTTTAGATAAAACATTTTCAATGTTATTATTTGATATTTTGTTTGACTCCATCTCATTATTGTTAGTTTTCCTGTTGAACATTTTCAATACAATTATTTTATTACTATTTTTGATTATTATAGTGTTTTATTTTTTTTCGATTAAGCATTTTCAAAATTATTATTGTTTTATTATTAGTTTTGCCCCATCTACTTACTGATGAGTTTTAGATGATGCATTTTCATTATGATTTCAATAATAATTTTACACTTATTGTTGATTTTGTAAATATATTCACCCTCGACTGACAAACAACTTATCAGTAATAAGTGTCTTCTGATGAGATGAAGAAATTTTAAGGAATATGAAGTAAAACACCTACATGATATTATCTTAGAGCAGGGGATCTCAATAGGAGTGAATTTTGGATTTTCAGGGGTGAATTGTGACCACAGTAAGTTTAGGTGGGGAGGTGAGCAATTATAGAATTTGGCCTATCTGACATGTCACCTTGAAAAGGAGGTGGGAATGGCATTCTGCCAAATGGTTAAAGGTGTACATGTGGCAAGCAAGACTGAGAACACTTATCTTAGAGCAACCAAACGATTTTTGAAAATATTTGAACCAAAATAAAGGCATTGAATTTGGGGTGGATTGAATATACGAGGTCTCTTAGCAAAGCATCGAACCATCTTGCACATCTCCAGAGCTTGTTACGCGGTCTTGGTGGGAAGATGCAAGTTTTCGGAAATAGAATAATACGTAATGTTATAATAATACTTTAATGAAATTCTAATTATTACAATGATATAGTAATATAAAAATTGTATGAATGTAATATAATATATGATGTAGTGTTGTGCTGAAAAGTTCTCATCCCAATTCATTTTCTAAAAATCAATATTCTATTCTTATTATAGTGGACACTTGTTTTTTTTGTTTTTTTTAATAGACGCCCCATTTTTATTTATTAGTGGTTATTACGTCTATCGGTCTGTGCATTCGAGAGGTTTTAGTAAAGAAAATGTTTACACTATTTACATTGTTCGAACTGTTGACCTCATCTCTATTGTCATATTCATGACGTTTCGGTCGTTGTACGCTCCGGCCTTCTTCGGGTGATATTTCCCGTAATTTTGCCAGAAACCTTTATTTAGTCCACGGAGGTAGATTGTTCTAATTCCACGTGTAATGCATTTAGATATCTCAGTTTCTGTTAATTCCCCTTGGTAACTCAACCCCCCGTTTTGTTTTGTTTTGTTTTTTTTTGTGTGTGTGCGTGTGTGGGGGGTTCTTGCCTATTTCTGAGTTTACTGTACTCTTTATATATCTTCTACTTAACATATGCAAATAGGTACAATCCTATTTATCAATCTACAACACGTCCCTAAGCCGAAGAAGTTTAATGGCTTTGGTTGTTCCCGAACATCTTTTACAAACTCTTTCTTGATCTTTCCTTTGAGGTTTATATTCTGTTCTATTTAATAAAGATCTTAGTATCAATTTCAAGTTTCTCAAATTCGCAGATTCTGCTAGATTGAATTTGTCTATGAATATATTGCATAATCATCTTGTTTCTGTTTAATCAACAGAAATGTGTTTTTTTCCGCCATGACAAGTTTCTTTTTAGTTTGTAATATTTTTTTTTTATATAATTTCTGAAATTTCGACAAAAAATCAAATTTTCTAATATTTTGTTGTATGCCATAACAAAAACTGTCATTATAGCTTCACAATCTGCCGATCTAGAAAGAGGTCAGTTATTTCATTTTCTCCTCCTCTTGACGGGTCTTTTTTTTTTCAGCCTGGGCTGCAAAACACGGGATCCAAGCCTCCACAAATTTGGGTTTATCCAAGTGACTTAAAAACCTTATCAGCGACGCCATATTGTTGTGTTGTGTTGTTTTCTACTGCGATGCGTAATCAGTATTCAAGATTTATTTTATGTAAAAAATACAATTGTGACACAAGGCTTAAAGGGGAATTGGGTTGAGGCTGGTCGTAACTTACTATCTTGTACCTAAATTATCCGATTCACAACCCATTCACTCGTTACAATTTCCACATGAACGACAATGACCTATCCATCGCCACTCAATCCTCCATATACCATAATACCACATACACTCAGGGAACCTACAAAACGTACCCCATGTCATAAAAAAATTCATGATTATAAAAATTTTATATATAAAAATCCAACGATGATCTACAATGTGCAGGGAGGGGATGGAACCAAAAAAAATAAATATCAAAACAAACAAAATAAAGATAACTGATGTTAACTGGACCCGTCCAACCTTCAAAAGAGAGGCGGCTGTATTCTGCTTTTAGACAGAATCAACAGACTCTCTTGTTAAGAGTGAGGGAAATGGTAAAATAAATACGACCATAGGGAGAGAAGAAAGCTGACCCAGTCGAGATGAAAAACGGTGGCGGGGGGGGGGGCAAACTGGGGAGGTTGGGTTTCTGAACTCTGATCATAACCAAAGATGCAGCCGGGAACAGGCCGGGAAGAAATTAGTAGTCAAGTTCTAGCTTGTCTTTTCGTTTACTCTATATATTACATATCTTCTACTTAACATATGCAAACAGGTACAATCCTATTTACCAATCCAGGTACGCATATTATTCGATAAGTATTAGGTTGGTGCAAAAATAATGACGTCATAATGTCATTTTTTGACGATAAAAAATACGTCAAAAAACGACAGTATTACGTCATTATTTTTGCACCAACCTAATAGAAGGAAAAAGCTACTAATAATTACCTGACAATGGGCGAATCTATTACAGCGTGCAAAAGCAAACAAAAGAAAAACGTTTGACAATTTATATCTATAATTCTCAAAATATTTGTGTGTATGTATGTGTGTGTGTGATCGGCTGTTGTTTATTCATTTCTACAATTTTCATCCGATTTTGATGATTTTCTTTTTGTTTGATAGATAAATCTTCAGTGCTGGTTTTGGTTTTGTTGCCGACGATGGCTCTCCACTACTTCCTGTCCATTATAACTCTCACCAACGTTTTACTCTTTACTATCTGTTCTTGCATATATATATTTCCTAAAAACTTTAATAAAAATAAATAATTTAAATTATTACAATAATATTATTTATTATTATACAGTTCCCTTTTCAGGGCCCCCATTCAAATTGTTACCCCCGCTCCAAAAATTACCAGTAATGAAAGACCCGGTCAATGGGTTATATCGATTATTACATGAATTTTCTGGCCAGAATCTATCTTGCACTTTTATAAATCTACTATCTGTTCATGCTTCGAATATTACTGCCGCCTCTAGCCTAGTTATTCTGCTATATATTTAGATACTCTTGACAAAATCCAAAGAAGAATTTGCAATATTATCGATACTGACCTAACATCTCGGCTAGAGTGTCACAGCCGTAATGTAAATAATTTCATAGCATTTCTTCCGGGGAATTTTTCGCTTTCGTACTTTGACTTCACAAATACAAATGCAGTACTTCATCTGTAGTTAGGTCCTGATATTTTACAGTTGAAATTAATAGATGTCACTCTAAGCTATCTGTTAATAAATTCATCTCTAGATTGTAAAAAAAAATCTGTCCCGACCTCTTGCCTTCCTAACAACTACGATCTTCCCAAAATATAACGTCAATTATCCTCTGACATTTTAAAATCCCGCTCTTTTATTGTCCTCACGATTTCTGTCGTTCTTTCACTCTCAGTAACTTTTATCGTCTTGCTTCGGTTGAAAAGATTAAAAATAAAAAAATAAAATACAAAAATGAAATAATAAAACAGCAAAAAAATCTCAATCTAGAGAAGGAAAAGAAATAATTAATTTAAAAATAAAATAAAATAAATGTTGTAAAATAATCTTTGATTGCACATGTAGCCATTTTGAGATTTACCTAATTTTGGTGTTTCAATAAAATGTTTTTTTATCAGTTAAAACTAACACTCGTTCAGACATAGTGAAATAAAATTCTGACACACACACACACACACACACACACACATATATATATATATATATATATATATATATATATATATATATATATATGAAGTGTGGCATTTAGTTCTAACGACCCCAGTCTATCAAACTGCACAAGTAATAAAAATCCTAGGCCCTTTCACAACACAAGTTAACCCTTGCTACGGTTCTGTCAAAAGAAAAAAAAAAGAGAAAGAAGAAAGTTGATGTCTGCTCTGAAAACCGATAGCACTGGTGTGTGCTAAAATTACCAAACCATGCACTTAAATCACTCGGCCTTTACTTGCTTATCTTTACCTACATTTGATGAGAGAAAAGAAGATATGAAAAAAAAGGAAGAAGGAGAAAAACAAGTATGGAAAAGTAAAAGAGAGAAGTGTAGGCGGAAAAAGAAAGTGAAGAAAATAAGAAAGACTAAGAGACAACTGCGAAATGATAAAATTTATGACGACAACAATGAAAGAAAGAATGAATGAATGAATGAATGAAAAATGAAAATGAAAAAAAAAATAAAAGAAAGAAAAAAGTTGAACGTGAAATAAATAAATGACTGAAGGAAAACATGGTAAGAAAATAAGCACGCAAAAGAAAGAAAGAAAGAAAGAAAGAAAGAAGCAAGGAAGGAAAGAAAAATACTGCAAAAGAAAGAAAGAAAAAAAGTAAAAATAGAAGAAAGAAGGTGAATATGAAATATGAAAGAAAATAAGGAAAATATAAATGCAAAATCAATTAATAAGAAAGAAAGAAAGAAAGAAAGAAAGGAAGGAAGGAAGGAAGGAAGGAAGGAAGGAATAGATGAAAGTAAATAAAAAACAGAAAAAGAAAGAAAGAAAGATAATTAAAAAAAGAAGGGAAGAAGGTGAAATAAATAAAAATAAAAACAAAGCAAGGAGAATATAAAGACAAAGTAAAAAATGAAAGAAACTTGAAAGAAATATAGAAGAAAAACAAAAACTGAGACACGGATAAACTCTAAACGGAAAAAAATTGAAAAGAAAGAAAAAAATGAAGAAAGAAAAATAAAGACAAAAATAGAAACACAGAAAGAATAAATGAATGTCTAAAGGAAGAAAGGGAGGAAAGAAAGTAAAAAAAAAAAGAAAGAAAGAAGGAAATATAGAAAATTAAAAAAATAGAAGGTGAATGCGAAAAAGATAAAATGAAAGAAAACAAAGCAAGGAAAATACAAAAGTAAAATAAGAAAAAAAAAAAAAAAACGTGAACGAAATACAAAAAAAAAAAAAAAAGACAAATGTGAACGAAAATGTGAAAGACCGAAACACGAATAAAGGCTAAATGAAGGAAAATTGAAAAGAAAAACTGAAAAAAAAAAAAAAACTGAAAATAGAAATAAAAAAGGAAAAGTGACACTTGTGAAAGACAGAATCGCAAAATCAAGCAAACAAAGGTAAGTAAAGGCATTTAGAAAGAAACGAATAAATGAAAAAAAAAAAAAAAAAGAGAAAAAGAAATAAAGAAAGGCAGTAATGCGAATGTTAAAAACAGAAGATGTTTGCGAAGTTTGGACAAAATAAAACTAAGGCAGAGTTTGTGTTTAAAGTAACATAAAAGGAGAGAGAGAAGAGTCGAATAGGAAGGACAAAGAAAGTAATGTTAAAAAAAAAAATTTAAATTGCCCCACCCAGAAATGGAGGCAAAAGACGATAAAATGCCAAACTAATGGTCATATAAGACAGCAGGAAAAGAGAATTCGACAGGGCGGTGGAATATTGCAGAAAAATAAGTCCCGAGGTCACAATGTGGCCTTCTTCAGAAATTCGTTTTAAGAGGTCCTAATGTTCCCAGTTTGACAGGCAGGTGTAGCTTATTCTGTTGACGCAGGTCTGGCATGTGTAATGGGGAGGATCGTATCATCCGATTTGTTTAAACAAAACTATATGCAAATGATTGAATTTAATTCAATGGAATTGTTAATAAAAAGATGATATTGAAATGTATAAGTTTAAATTAACAACGAAATAAAAACACCTCTGAGTTTAATATGAATGTCGTTATTTTAAGGAGTAAGAAAGTACAAATGAAAATATTTGAAATTGACTACTTTTTCCTTTTCATTGAAATCGATGTTAAACGCTACTACCTCCCCCTCTTTCTTTCATTTTCTCACTGAAACCAAGTAGCGTCATATGCTGGTTTTTGTCTTCTCACGCGATCAAAATGGAATAGTTCATTATTTATGAAGTGTTAGCAGGAGACGTTGAACATTCATTTCCTCACTTTTTTTTTCACTGAATCCAAATAGAATCTCTGATATGTCTTTTGTTTTTGCACGCACTCAAAACAGAATAACTCATTATGTATGAGGTATTGGCAGGGCGAATTAACTAAGACAGAGACAAGCTTAATAATTTGGAATATTGAAGTCGTATAAGTTATATGTGAGTTGTGGTGTAACGGATATCGACTCGGAATGCGAAATCGAGGAGCCGAGTTCGAGTTCGAATTCTAGTCAAATTAGTTACATTCAGTTACGCACAAATACGCTTGAAAAAGTTATGAATCCATTTCTTCCCTCCTCCAGCTATGGATTAAATAGCAGGACAATTTACCGCAGAAAGAAATTGCAATCTACTGCTAGAAAATCTTCAATGGCACTTTCAACATGCCTTGGTCCGGCATGAGAATGTAAGTTCATAAAATTAACATGAGAATTACATCTCATGTTGATGCGGTATAAACATTTTAAATATGCGTGTGTATTACACATGCACACACACCGGTCTGTTTATTCAAGAGACTTCATAATGAAAATATGCCTTTCAGCAAGGCTTGAAATTAAATTCCCCTTATATTGGGGAAACCGCCTTTCGACCCTGCCATGAAACGCTTCACAGTAAAGAAAGGTTCAGTAAGCCCTTCTAAGGAATGCACATCTCTCATTGCAACCTTTCGAAATCCATATCTGTTATTATTTCAGTATCAAAAAACTTACGCAATGTAGGGGCGACAAGAGTTTTTGGACAACTCTGTATATTGAAGAACCGAGTTAGAATTCCAGTCGAGATTGTTATATATACTTACACGCAAATACCATTGGGAAATGTATTAATCAACCTCTTCTTCTCCTGCTAGGGGTTAATTAGTCAGATTTGTGTCAGTAAATTATTATTATCTCAAAAATGTCTTGCTATCTAAAAATATGTTCTGGCTTTAAATAATTTCTAAGGAATCACCCTATGCTAAGACGAATTTTCTCCTGAAAAATGCCCTCAAAATCACCCTGCATGTTAGCACTGAATGGTCAAAGTTATAGAGGAGAGTTCGCCAACTCTCACGAACCCCAGTGGCGAGATACAAACACCAACGAACAGCAGATATATAAGCCTACAATTACCATTCATATGTAATAAATACTGTATATTCTGTTAATGTCATATATATTGTTTTTCGTTTGTTTGTTTGTTTTTTGTTTTGTTTTTTTTTTTTTGTTTTTTTGGGTTTTTTTTTTTTCGAGTACTGATGATAATTATTAGGCAGTTTCCTACCGGCACTATAAGTTTTTTATTCATCTATGCATACCATATTTTATCTTCACAAACCTCCAACCCAGCCACGTAATACAGATTGACAGTTACGTTTCATTGTACACCACGAATGCCAGCCTTATTACCTCCCTTTGTATACTATTAAAAGAAACGATTTTCCTCAATAGGCCTACAGTTAATTCCAAAAGTTTTTTGTAAAATTATTTCACCCCCAAGCATGACGATAATACCACTAAGATACATGGGATTACTCGGAATGACAGAGAATGAGAAGACTTTAGAAGGAACAGGAAACTCAATCTTAAACAGGAATCAAATCTCTATCCCTGTTCAAAGAAACGAGAAACGTATCTGGACGGGTGATAGGCGAAGCTATCTACTCCATAAATCTACTATAATAATACGAGTGGAGAGTCAATAATATATACGTACATTAACAGTCGATTAATCTAAGTAGTAATAATCTCAAATATTTAATAAGAGGTCTAATATGGAAACACATGTTGTGGCAGAAAGAAAAATGTCACCGTAGAGTCGGTGACTTAGTAATGTTAATCTAGTAAATCCTCAAATATTCTCCCCACAAAATACTTCGCTAATTATAAGATGCGTCTTACCACTTGTAGCGTTTTAGCATCCGGCAAATACCATAATGGATTTCATTTATAATCCCGCATTATTTCTTATTACGATATGCATTATATTTAGTGGACACACACACACACACACACAAATATATATATATATATATATATATATATATATATATATATATATATATATATATATATATTAAGATATGTTTCGTAGTACAGTTTAAACATATTCTGTCTACTCATTTTCGTTAAGATCCTTTCATACTCTCGGATAAGTTTTTGATGTCATTATTGAAAGACGAAAGAAAATCACGGTGTTTATACATATTTGTTTTATTACCAAGTACTTTCGACATATCAATGTTATCCTCAGGATATTTTTTTATAATAAAGTAAGCACTATAGTATCCATTATTGTCATTATTATTACTATAACACATAAAATTGTTACAGGTCCTATCTCTTCAACGGGGTCTGGGTGGTGTTCATACCAATTTCTTGCAGTTTCCTTTCCGTAAGTGTTGCAGATTTTCCAGTGCAGATATTGACCAACTCTATTGTGCCGTGTTTTATATTCAGTTGCTGCGAATACCATGCACGATAGTCAATTATTTCTGGATATTTATTACAGAATCTGCATTTTGGACAAACATTATTTTTCAGTATGAGTTATTATTATTATTATTATTATTATTATTATTATTATTATTATTAATAATAATTTGAAATTGTGATGATTATAATACGATGATAAGTTTTTTTGCTGTCTGAAATGACATGACTATTAGACATTACTGTATCTACTTAATTCTGATCACGTCCTCCCTTAACCGGGATATTAACTTGTTCAGCATATTAAGGAAAAATGTACTTCTACGTCAACCTATCGGCTCATATTTAATTCTTCCTTCTTTTCTTTTTCCCTCTCTCACCCTCTCTCTCTCTCTTCTCTTCTATCACTCTTTCCCATCTCTCTCTTTCTCTCTTCGCTATTTTTTTTTAAATTTTGTATTATTTTTTTATTTTTTTTATTCCTCTTTTATTATAATTTTTTTTCTTTATTTCCTCTTACTTTTCCTTTAGTCTGAACAAATTCATTTTAATTCTAAAAAAAAAAATAACTTTGGTCTGAAGAGATCAATATTTAAATATATTCATGAAATAAATTATAATGGCTTGTCTTTACATATATATATATATATATATATATATATATATATATATATATATGTGTGTGTGTGGGGGGGGATGTATGAAGATCTGAAATATACCAGTAGAAAATACAAGCATAATAAACTCATCCACATGTAAAAAAAGATTGAAAATAAAGGAAGCCTTGATAATAAAAAAGAAAATTTTTTTGGCCAACACTCAGCAATATTAACTGAGAACACGGTAACAATGTGCTGACTGTGTTCGGAAAATAAAACATCCCTATAACTCTAGATACATATACAACCCATACATCCAGTTAAAATGTAAAAATAAAATCATCCTTGATAATGGCTAAATGTATAGCCGAAAACGCTTAGAATTTGGACAGTTTCTACACACTCATGTCCAGAAAAGAAAACACTCGTTCGAAAACAAGAAAAATTACATAAAAAAACTTAATCGCAGTATTTTATCTGTCGTCTTTAATGAAACCTGTATAAAAGAGGGATTGTTGCCCAAATACACAATGTATGTAGATGCATAAGACGCACACATGCATCATAATATATATCATTTTATAATCATATTTTGTATATGCAGTAGGGAAATAGATATAAACATAGATATAGTGAGACGAAAGGAATTTGTGATCAAAGGCGTCGTCACTATATTCAGTAACATGATGCGATTACATGAATATTACATACATTACAGTGACCAACTAAGTACATGTTACCAGATGTGGATTTAGTCAGACAACCTATAAATATAAATATGGTCAATACAATATTTTTCTTGGCTGGTAAATATGCTGAATGTATCGTACTGGCTTCCTTTCGAGCGAACAGCTCTTGGGGGCACTGAAGTGGAATGATACAATTAATAATAGCAAAAATAGATCATCGTGAAGGGAGCACATACTTTTTAAATAAGGGAACTATGTCATTTTTATCGAGATGTTTTGGGAACTTAAGATGCGAAATTACTTCCTCAGTGAATGAAAAATCGATGGGAAATGTATTTCTTGCAGTAGTGATACTTGAAGCGCGGGAAATGCTCAGAAAGACATTGGAAACTTTGGTTAAAAGATGAACACATTGATCACTCTTCTGTAAGATTATCGGTGCAAACATGGACACTCGTGCCCGAAAAGAAAGGACGTTTTTTCCCTTGACACCGTTTAGTTTTAACTACCTTCACTCTTCGGCAATATTTATTGTTTTAAAAAAGCGATGAGTAGAATTTTAATAAAACCTAAACATATGTAAATGTGTTTATACATTTTTTTTTTGTTCTTGAGAACCGATAACAAAAATAAAAAACGCTATTTAATTATTAGATTGTTCATTGTAATGGTTGGCAAAACATTGGCAAATTGTGGAGTGATTCGAAATTTATAAATGGTAAATAATAAGGATTTACTAATAGTTAGTTGACATATTTTAATAGTTTTAATAATGCTTATAAATTTATGAATAAAAAGTTGTTTTCCTATTTATTGCTTGATAAATTGGAAAATGATAAATTTTGCATCGCATTAGTCTTAATACATTATTTTGAATTAGCTTTTAGAATGTTGTAAATAAAAAAATATTCTTGTAAATAAGAAATCTTATAAAGAAATAATGTTTAATATTTTTTTCCAGTGACTTTTCAAGAAAAAGAAATATATAAATTCACTTTTATATGTTTAAGTTTTATTACAATTCTAATCATCGCTTTTTAAAACAATAAACATTGGCGAGGGTTAGTTAAAATAAAAATGATGTCATGGGAAAAACCGTCTTTTTAACAATGTTTTTTTTTTTTTTTTGCGGGCACGAAGATGCATGTTTGCCGTGTGTATTTGTGTGTTTGTGAGTGTCTACTCAAACTGTTATACACGCAAAATAATGTTTATAGAAATAAGAAATATGCACGTACATACAGACGTTACTGTGCAAAAATGCATAATATATATATATATATATATATATGGCGGGATCGCGTTTAACGTTCTTTATTCGACCATGAGACACGAGTTCGAAATTCACTTATTGTAGATTTGGCAGGAAATTTACGATTAAATGTTAGCGGCCTGGGGAGGCGATCCTAGCGTACCTCAAAACAATACTATGACTTGAAACAAAACTCTTTAATGAGAGTGGGCAGATTGAATGCGCTAGCACGGAGTCACGTGTTGTTCAAACTGGTGATCAGGCTAGATCACTGGCTCTCTCTCCCAGAAATTGCAACTAGGGTCCGCCTAAAATAGCTGCAGTATAAACCACAGCTGGGATCTGTGAGTGTCGATCAAATACAAAAGATCCCAGCGAAAGGGACTGAAAATAAAACGAAGAAATCACTTGGAAAGTGCCTGAAAACCCTACCACGAGTTGACCCAAGCATTGTGAGTGAAATTAAGCAGAAGGGGCTATTTAGGAGGAGACATCGATTGTTGAATAGATATTGCTTAATTGCAACTGTCTATATCTCTGAGATGAGGTATTATGATTAGTTACATTATTTACATTATTCGGATTTTTATCCTCATCTTCATTGCCATATTCACATGGCCTAGTGGATAAAGGCTTTCGTTTGATCCAGTGACTAGACTCAAAGAATTGTGAGTTCAATACCAGGCTACAGCAGTGGTGAAGTAAAAACTTGAACCATTTCCCCCTGTGGACGAAATACAGGGTTCGGTACGAAATTCCAGTCACCTGAAGAAGGCCTGAGCGTACGACGTCCGAAACGTTGTGAATACGGAAATAAAGATGAGGATAACAGGCCGAATAATGTAAATAATAATGTGATTGATGGTTGAGTTAGCACAAATTCGCAAGTCATCGCGATCGAGGGTTTGCGCGTACTGACTGTTTCCGACTGTTGATCACGCCAGATAATGCGCTCTTTCCCAGAAACTATAACTAAGGCCCGCTAAGTATAATTGGTGTATAAACCATAGTTGGGCCATGTGTGTCTGAACAGGCGCCTGCAATAGGGATTGAGTCACAACAGACGGGTGTACACGGTTAGCTAGCCATTATATATACATATACAAAAGATAGAGTGAGAGAAATCGGTCATTGAATGGTAATATTTTTTTTTTAACCAACTATTTTGCGTACTGTTCTTTATGTGTTTATCTGTTTATTAAAAAAGAAAGAAGTCAGGATTAACGTCATCCGGCGGAGTGTAATCGTGGCTTCTATCACGTAAATGAGCATTAGAACCTCACCAGAAAATAACGAACGTTGAGCAAAGAAATTGTGAAATGTTTGACCCCCGCCAACTCGTGACCTACTGACGTAATGATTGCAAGGTGTCAACGCCAGCTCTGCACACAACCGACGTACTTATAATACACCCAGTCGACTAGTTCGTTTACCCCCAGATGCTGACTGTGAAGGTCAAAGTTTAAAAAAGCAGATGTCTCGCTCGTGAACTTTAGCCGTAAAGTCATCTCTCTCGCTCTCTCGCTCTCTCTCTCTCACACACACTTACATGCACACACACACATATATACATATATACATATATTCAGTTGCATGGATATGCAACTGAATATGTTAGATCTATCATGGATATTGAGCACTTTCCGCTAAATAACGCGGATATGTCTGTTAACCTCAAACAAGGAGATAATACCGCTAAGATGCAAAAAGCTACTGGGGGTGAATTAGAATGAAAAAGATTTTAGAAGTAACCAGAAACTATTCTTAAACAGGAAACCAGTTATAAACCTGTACCATATATATGTGTGTGTGTGTGTGTGTGTTATTCTGCACTTCGATGTGATGTAATATTTAGCAAGCTTTTCTTGATAGATCAATTACAGCTGACTAGTAAGTCCTATCCACACTTCGTACTCCATATGTATGGCCTTGTGCCATAATTTAGGTACGCCTTGTTTTTCATGGGTACTTTGAACTGATGCAACCGTTAGCAACTTTGTCTGGCAAGTTCAGTTTCTACTGAATAGTGAGTTCTATCCTCAATGAGTGCTCCATACTTGTGGCTAAGTGTATATATATACACACACACACACACACACACATATATATATATATATATATATATATATATATATATATATATATATGCAACAAGCAAAAATATTGGTGAATCATGATAAGGGACAAAAGAATGTCGAATTAAAACCCCAAAACAATAAAACAAAGACAGACGCCAACGTAAACAGTAAAAAAAAGTGCTCCATGTCGAAATGGGTGAAACAGACCAAACACTTTACCCAGCGACACTACTCAAATAAGAACAAAGTTCAGAGCGCTACTCGAGTTTCATGCTACTGCAATCGTCAGGTGGTCGGGTTATATATATATATAATTTAATTTAATGAAAACAGATAACTTTAAGGGTCTATGGTTATAATTTATTTCATTTTCCCTGGATCCTCAGACCTCACTTCCAAGGATGAAAAAATGAATTAAATTTGTCTGTTTTCATTAAGTTAAATTAATCGCTCTTATTTAACATTGAGCTCTCCGAATTTCACCCTCGTTTGGAATATAATCCATGGGATTATGCATACGGATTACCAACATTTTCATTACTTCTTCTCGAGGATAATGGAACAGTTTTAAGAAGATGCTATTGGTAAATACTGACTTCTATAACTCATGTGTATGGTACTGTAAAACGTACCCACCTACCTTGACATCATTGATGATTATAACGACTATAAACAATTATGGGTACATTATTTTCCTGCAACCGCTTCTAAATTCGGCTCAGACTGTATTCCACCATCCTTGGTAACGAAAGGAACGCACCGGCTGTCTCTTATATTTTCTAGATATATTTACTAAGTATCCGTTACTGGTATATTATTATGAAAGAGAAAATGAATGAGTGAGAAATCGGGGAAGAAAAAAAACACCTTTTCCGTTATATTAAATCTTTTTAACGCTATATCAAACGTGAGAGTAGGGAGAAACAAATACAAAAATGTAATAAAGGTGTAAATTTATACTTACTCGACAAGCTCTGAGGTTGAGATTTATTAGACTAATAGGCAGTCAATATATATATATATATATATATATATATATATATATATATATATATATATATATATAAATATATGTGTGTGTGTGTGTGTGTGTGTGTAAAGGTGCGATGAATAAATTGTGGCACAAATTACGCTAAAATGAAAATAACACTGACATCTCATTTTAATAGATATACTTAGCAAAATTACACAAAAAATATCTTTAAATACGAAACTTTAAATTTATTCAATAAAATCGCCATTGGCTTCAACCATGGCTACAAGACGACTTCGGAATCTCGTGCAACTCGTCTGGACGCTCTCCTTGTTTGAGTTGGTGAATGCTGCCATAATCCTTGCCCCCGGTTCATCTTTAGTATTACAAGAAGTTTTGTTGGTCTCACGCGAGAGTTAGAGGGACAAATTTAAGGAGTGATGTGGTTTCAGAAATTGTCTGACAGCCATGGCTAGGTTCTCCTGATTGTGTCGCGTCGGGCAAAGTCCTGTTGCCAAACATAGGGTCTTCCATCAGCCACACTGTTGACCCAAGGCAGCACAACTTCCACAAAGCACTTGATGTAGGCCTCCGAGTTGAGTTTGAATCCATGTGGGAAGATGAACGTCGCCATCACTAGTGAAGACTTGAAACGCCTTCGTAATCAAAATTAGACTCTACAGTATCCTCAGAATGACCCCTAAACACTCTGAAATCTTCGTATTGGAACTTGCGGCTCGAATAACGTTTCCAAATTTCTGGCGGAGTGAATTGCGTCATAGCGTTCTTTTTCTCACAAATGGTGCACATCTGACCATACTATACGGTGCAACCGACCAAATCAAAGACAAACAACGCGCATGCGCGAAATTAAAAATATAAAATGCGACAATTTACCCATCTCTATCTACCTTTCTCTCTCTCTGTTTCTCTGTTTCTCTCTCTCTCTCTCTCTCTCTCTCTCTCTATATATATATATATATATATATATATATATATGTATTTGGTACTTCCAAAAATTCGCTAAAAAGATGATAAAGGGCCACAAACTTGATAAAAAAGATTTATCGTCAAAATATTTATGTTATTATTAAGAGGAAAGACCAAAGTATTTTTATTACATTTTTAATCCTTCATGTTCGAACGTTTGGTTAAAAACCTTGTTTTTATTGCGTCAGCGGTCGGTCTAATATTAGTATGGGTAATTTAACGGTAAAAATTACATTGTTTCAGAAATTCTTGCAAAAACCTAGTAACTGTCGGGTTTTAAGAAAACATTTAGTACTTATTTACAAATGAATGAAATTAATTTTGAATTTATTTACTTTTTTTTTGTTTAGAAAATCTTGGTAAAAATATTCTCTTTTACATCTGTTACCCGACTTAATTTTATGAAATTTCAAGAAATGAAAATTCCACCCTCTTCATATTTATATTGGTTAGAAGCAGGACACGTTGGAGAATTTAAATCATCAATTTGTTTTTGTCAAACTATCTTCTCTGAATCGTAACATAAAAAAATGTAATAAAACTATGATATTATTTAATTAGATAAAATTAATTGATTTTATAAATAAGATATATTAAGCACACTATTGTCTTTCGAAAAGAAATTTTAAATAATAATTTTTTACAAGAATTACTTTCATTTTGTTTCTAATTTTAATTAGAATAATTTATAAAGTTTTAAATATTTTAAAATTCTGTATTAATTTCACATTTTGGGGTGATAGTATTAAATAAAAATATATATGGGCCTATATATAAATATTGTTTTTTAATGTTTGAGTCTACAGCTAAAACTGTATCGTTTAGACTTGAGTCTATATATAATATTTGAATCTATAGTTAAATATTTGTATTTTATAGTTGAGTCTATACGCAAATATTAGACATTCATACTTGATTCTACAGGTAAATATTGTCCTTTTATATCTGAGTCTCCAGCTAAAAATGTAACGTTTAAACTTGAGTCTCGACATTTGCCGTAGAGAAATATTTAACAAGATTGTTATTTTTATTCTCAAAATGGGTGTATTGGCACCTGTGGAAAGTAATTTTTCCTGAAAATATAATTCCCGTTAGACTCCTATTTAAAATTACGAAATATTGCTTTATATTGAATAGCGTTGCTATCATTGAGTAGACGAAGGTCAGAGATGCATGTGGCTATATATAGTAACATCAATGGATGACACGCTTATTCCACCAAACTCTGCCTCTATCAGGAATTACGTGATAAGCAACAGGTATCCGTCTAACAAATGTGCACAGATTTAGCATCACAAAGTTGGCCATTGATAAGAAATAAAAGCAAATGCGAAATTTAAAAAAAAGAAAGTAAAGGAAAGATAGAATGAGAAAACGAACAGTGGGTTTGAAAGGGAAACGAAAAAGTGGTGAATCAATACGAAAAGAAAAAGGTAAACTAGAAAGAAAGAAAGAAAGAAAGAAAGAAAGAAAGAAACGTGGAAATAAAAAGAAGTTAACGAAAATTTAAAAATTTGAAAAGAAAAAAAAGCAGATAAAAAACGAAAGGAAGCGAACGAACTAAAATGAAAATTAAATGCAAAAAAAAGAATCAAAGAAAGAAAGAATGAATGAATAAATAAGTGAAAGAAAGACAGAATGAGTTAACGAACAGTAAGTTTTTAAAAGAAGGAAAAAGAGGCGAAAGAAAGAAAGAAAGAAAGATAGGAGTAGCGTGAAATTTAAAAGACAGAAAAAGAAGGGTCACAAAATAAAAAATAGATGTAATGCATACGAAAAAGAAAGAAAGAAAGAAAGAAAGAAACGTGGAAATAAAAAGAATTGAACGAAAATTTAAAGATTTGAAAAGAAAAAAAACAGACGAAAATGAAAGGAAGCGAACTAAAATCAAAATTAAAAGGGAAAAAAAGAAAGAATCAAAGAAAGAATGAATTAATGCGTGAAAGAAAGAAGGAATCAAAGAAAGAAAGAAAGAAAGAGATAACGAACAGTAGGTTTGAAAAAGAAGGAAAAAGAGGCAAATCAAAACGAAAGGAAAAAGTAAACTAGAAAGAAAGAAAGAAAGAATGAAAGAAAGAACCGTCGAAATAAAAAGAAAGAAAAGGAAGTGAACGAAAATTTAAAAACTTTAAACTAGAAAGAAAGAAAGAAAGAAAGAAAGAATGAAAGAAAGAACCGTGGAAATAAAAAGAAAGAAAAAGAAGGGTCACAAAATAAAAAATAGATGTAATGCATACGAAAAAGAAAGAAAGAAAGAAAAAAACGTGGAAATAAAAAGAAGTGAATGAAAATTTAAAAAAACAAAAAACAGACGAAAACGAAATGAAGCGAACTCAAATGATAATTAAAATGCAAAAAAAAACAACAAAGAATCAAAGAAAGAAAGAATATATCAATGAATAAATGAGTGAAATAAATAAAGAAAGAAAGAAATAAAGTAAGAAAGAAAGAAAGAACTAAGAAAATTACGAGTGAAGCAGGAACCTTACTGACGTTTAGGAACGCTTATAATTTGTCTTTAATACTGAGACAGCTTAGAACGATGTGGAAAGATTAATTTGCATCCTCTTGTTCTTTCAGCAAATACAGATTTAATGCTCGAAAACTACCAACTTATACGGGCTTGATACTTGTAAATTTCTGCATAAGAACAACACAAGCGACATACACACACATACAAAGATGCGTAGTATACAACTAGTATACGAGGGTCAGCTGGAAAGTTCATACGTTGAACAAAATATAAATGTAAATAGGTACACATTTGGTAGACTAAAAAAAAACATACAAATGTACCAGAATACAACTGATGAACTTTTCAGCCGACGCTCGTATATGCATTTTTCACTCAAGACATTTGTCACTGTCTTAAGTTGCACGTAATTTCTAAAAAGTGCTTCGAGAAATAAAAATTAGAATAACCCAGCTCACCAAAGCAGAAAATATTTTGAAACTTTGCTAATGGACTCAAGGAGAGAAAATTCTGTCTATATTTCTGAGATGAGGTATTATGTACATTATTTACATTATTCGGACTATTGTCCTCATCTTTGTCGCCATATTTATCACAACGTTTCGGCCGTTGCACGCTCCGGCCTTCTTCAGGTGGTTGGAATGTCGAACTGAACCCTTTAATTCGCTCACCGGGGTAGACTGTTCTAGTTCCACGTGCCATGTTTGATGGATGTCACTTATCAGTTATCTCCTGTTAATTTCCCTCTGAAAGTTCTCCCCTGCCTTCACACTCTTTGGGTATTATAAACAATCTACCCCGGTGAGCGAAATAAAGGGTTCAGTTCGACATTCAAACCACCTGAAGAAGGCCGGAGCGTACAACGGCCGAAACGTTGTGATAAATATGGCGACAAAGATGAAGACAATAGTCCGAATAATATAAATAATGGAGAGAAAATTGTTCGACACTTACTGACGTCACCCGTTCGCTTCCCGCGTCTAATAATGAAGATGTCTGCTCTCCAGATTGACTTACGTAGTTTAACGTTTTTTAATTGACATTTTTTTTTTTTTTAATCTAGACCAGTTATCCACACAATCGCATGTCATCTTATTTCTCCTGTTACGAACCCAGCTTTCCTCAATTTCAAAACCAGTGTTGAACAGTCTTACGCAATTTTCGCCATTGTCTTTTATTGTGGTAATTACTTCTAAAATGACTGAAACCAAATTGGAGATAGTCAGCCATAAACCTAGCCAACGCTTGAGTATATAATTGCTCATGTATAAACCCCAATAAGATCTGCGTACAAATTTAGACGTAAACACGACTAATGTTTGCGGACATACATTATCAGAGAAATATTTTATTCTCTGATGAAGCTTTAATAAAAGCGAAACATATTAGATTTATAAACGTTTTCTATCCTATTATTTTGTCGGATTCCAACCCATGTTTGATTTATATTTGATCCTAATTTATTGTTTAAGTACTTTCAATTTTATTAGCGATTATCAAGAAACGGTAGTTTGAATTACTTTATCTACATCATTCGAAAGCTGGACATTTGAAATGGCCTAGTGTGACGTTATGTGAAACCGTTATTGGGAATTAAGCGGCATAAAATGAATGCGACTTACTGCTGTAGCATACCTATGGCCAATTATGGGTATGTCCCCATTCACTTAAATACAGTAGTAAATACTTTATGTTGGTCTGCAGTTGGAGATTCATCTCCAGCTGTGCTGGTCAAACTCTCTGCCTCCGTGCAGAGAGGATGCCCAGGTGAGGCTATGTCGAAGGGCAGAGTCTCGTCTCGAGAAACAGCTACTCGACCACGTTTTATACGGGGTCTACGGGGAATTTTTGGCTGGGCCTATGGGCTCCCATACCCCACATTAAATTCGGCCTTGTGCCATATCTGACCGCATGGGGCGGTTGGTAGATATCCTGCAGTTGGAGATTCATTATAGACTCACTTCTAGCAGTTGACTACTTCTCTACTCGACGCTGGCGAATCTTATATGTATTGTTCTTGTCCTAAGTATTATCGTTCATTACCAACCTTCGTTTGATTGTTCTATTCACTAATCATTCCTAGGTTACAACATTTATGTTATTATTTTATTTAATTTATGAATTAATTTATTTATTTAACATTTTATACTTTTAATACTAATATAATATGAGCACACATTAATAATATGTGTATGTTTTAGTGTGTTGTAGAGATGTTTTTAATTTCCGAATACGGTTAGCACATTGTGGCCTTGTTCGTAGTTAATATTGTTAAGAGTTAGCTTTTTCTTTTTTATTATTAAAGCTTCCATTATTTTTAATCTTTTTTTACAAGTGGATGAAGTTATTATATTTGTAAAAAAAGTACACATAATGCACACACTCAATTAAGCTGAAGAATTGAATCACCATTGATAATGGCTAAACGTATAGCCGAAAGCGCTAGGAACTATAAAACACTTGGACAGTTTTACAGTTTTTACACACTCTTTGTCCAGAAAAGAAAGCTCTTCTGCGAACACAAGAAAAATTAAATAAAAAGCTTAACCTAATACCTTGTCTGTCGTTTTTAATGAAACATATATATATATATATATATATATATATATATGATGTCTGTGATACATCGAAACAGTTTGTCTGTGAATGACAATATATATATACATATATATATATATATATATATATATATATATATATATATATATATATATCAGTGTACACCTGTCTACTAGAACGCGTAGCCAATCCCTTTTGCAGACGCCGGCTCATTTGCAATTGTGTCTATTCAGTATCCACAGAGTACGTCTGTGGTTTATGCAGTTACATGATGAGTAGACATTAGTTACATTTTCTTGGAGATTCGCATAATTTGCTGCGATCAACAATCTGAACAAGGCCAGTCCTGTCAAAACCTCAATCACAATGACTTGTGACTTCGTGCTAGCACAGTAATCGACAAAGTGTGACGTCTATGAAATTTTACTCACTAGATTATATTCAACATGTGGCACTGTATCCAGGAAATTTCCAAGGGAACCACTGTTTGGGATCGCCCCCGCAGGTTTTTTCCTGACGTACCCGATGTTTGATAAGTTACGTGCACCTACAAGAGTTAGCGAAAAAGTTCATCGGCTGACCAAGAAACTTTCATGGAATGTAAGAATGAGGTTTATTCTTCAACATAGTCTCCGTTGCAGTCCACACACTTCCTCCATCGGTGTTGCAATGCTTGGATCCCATTGACGAAGTAGCTTTCATCCTGTTGATGAAAAAAGTCATTAGCAGTAGATATGACGTAATCATCACCGGGATACTGATTTTCAGTGTTTCTTTTCATGTTGGGGAACAGATGATCATCTGTTGGAACCAAATCAACAGAATAGGGAGGGGGATCAAGCTGTTCAAAATCATAGCCGCGCACAGTAGTATTTAGTCTAAGGTCTTGTATACAGCGACATTGTCATAATGAAACCATTTGCGTCAGTTTTCCTGGGCGTTTGATCTTGATAGCCTTTCTTAACTTACTCAGCAATTTGGCTTAGTGTTGTGAGACCGTAACATACCTACAACATGGACTCTTCAAGGACTATATAAAGTATGCGATATAACACTCTAGGAGAAGAGGAGGAAAGAGAGAGAGAGAGAGAGAGAAAGAGTATTCTAATACCGTAGTATCAGCCGCGTACGACTACCAATATTGGACATTAGCACATAGTAAGTTCCGCTTACACTTACACTATCTTTGTAACCTTTTTGTTTAATATATCTTTCTTACCTCTAATCCGTGTTCCGTGTTTTCCTTCCGTGGTCCCGACTTTGGGCCCACATCACTTAGTATTCTCCATTGACGATGTGGTCCCTTTGAAAATAGTCAATTAAGACAATGTCTTTTATATCTCCCAAAACTGAGGCCATCAATGTTCCTGTAGATGAAACAAGCTTGGCCTTTTTGTTGTCAACTGGTTGATCACCCTTCCTATTCTCCAGATTTTACTATCATTTTTCCCCAGCAGAAAAAAAAAACATTTGGCTGGGAACCAGTATCGAAGAGATGATAATGTCATATCTACTGTTGATGACATTTTTGAAAAATAGATTGAACAGCCTTCTTTGAACAATCAGATATCAGTTTACCTGGAAAGATAGAATGAAGTTTTTAATAAGAAGAGTTGAAATAAAGGCATGTAAATTTCCACAGCTCAACTATAAATCCTTCACAGTCAGCCGATCAACTTTTCAGTCCACCGTCGTAAGGTCCGGTAGCTAGTCGATTCGCAGTGGCGAGGAAAGGGCAAATGTTTGAATAGACTTGGAAGCATTCAGATGATGTGTGATTGATTGACCAAGTTTAGACGATTTTACAACTTCATGGGTGTGTTTTATGATCGTCGGGTGAAACATTGAACTTTTTCTTGCGCAATTCGATTGGGGCTCAACTACGGTCTACAGCAACTCATTATATTTAGATAGATAGATAAGTCTAATCACCCATTGTCTTACTGTGTATATTGAATTGTTCAGCCCTTAAAAAAAATCATTTCTAGTTCACCCTATCGGCTCATGGGTAATTCTTCCTTCTTTCATTTCCTTCACGTTCTCCTTCTCTCTCACCTCCCCTTCTCTTCCTTCCTTCCCTCTCTCTCTCTCTCTCTCTCTCTCTCTCTGTCTTCTCCAATTATTTTTTATTTTAAAACCTTATATTGAAATTTTTCTTTTACATTCTATATCTTTTAATATATATATATTTTTTTTACTTTTCTTTTTCTTTTTTTCTCCTCTCCCTAAATATATATAAACGGAGCGATGGGTAAATTGTCACCATTTTATATTTTTAAATTCGCGCATGCGCGTTGTTTTTGATTTCGTCGACTGCCGAGTACAGTAGAGTCAATTATGCACCCTCTATGAGAAAAAGAGCTCCATGACGCAATTCAATCCGCCAGAATCTTGGGAATGGTATGCTGTACTGCTTGGCATTCACACTGGAAGCTTCAATACAAACATTTCAGAGTATTAGGGTGTCAATCTGATGACAGGGTAAAGGATTCGGAAATATTTTGACGAGTCTAATCGTGATTACGAATGTATGGCAACTCCGAAAACTCGCTCTGAGTGTTCTGATACGAAAAGAATACTCGAATTTGTTGGTGACGGTTTCAGACTCAACACCGAAGT
>OZ010589.1:85929471-85961971 GCA_963932145.1 Acanthosepion lycidas | reverse complement strand
TCTATGGTTTCCAGCCAATTTTAATCTCCTAAAATGTAAATGCAATGACGATCGGTATCTACTGTCCTACAGATTACTGTTTTTATCCTCACTCTCAGAAGTAATGTTTCTTCCACACCCAGTAACCCCTTGTGTCTTAGTAGCTTTAATAGAATGCCTGGAAAACCGATTAAAAAAGAAATTCCCATCGGATCTCCAGTTTGCCTTAGTCGGAATATAGCATCAATCAGTTAAGTGACAAATTTTATTTGTATTAATTCTGTATATATTTGTATTAATCCAATATATATATTTGTATTAATCCAATATATATATATATATATCTATATATATATATCTATATATATATATATATATATATATATATATATATATTTGTCATTATATATATATATAATTAATTAATTCTGCATATATTTGTATTAATCCAATATATATATTTGTCTTTATATATATATATATATATATATATATATATATATATATATATATATATATATATACATAAAATTCGCTTGAGGATGAAATGGAACTAATGATTTTAATTTAAAATTAAATTCGAAGCTTTTAGCTTCCATTTTTGAAACATGGTTAGAACTGTGTAGCGAAAAAACATATTTTAAATCAATTAATTTATAATATTAATGATCTGTAAATTTACATTGAGCACTATTTTGTAAAAATAAAATATCTATAAGAACACCGAATTATATTAATTTTTTTCTTGATATATATATATATATATATATATATATATATATATATGAAGAAATAAAGTCTTAAGATGTGCTATATTTATGGGATAAAGTGCTCAATATCGTGTGGAGATAGAGCGTGTCTAAATATAAAAGTGAACATAGAAGTCATCACTTAGAGGCCACAGTCATACTAGACGCAATCGTCAGGCCTGACGATTGCATCTAGCATGAAACAGACTGTCGCCGCTAAGTGTTGATATATATATTGAGTCAGATTTGCAATCTCTTCGTCATAGAGGTCCGTTCGTATGAAGTTTGCTTGACAACTTAACTGTCAAGGTTTCAATACTCGGTCGATGCGCACTGCTGATGAGTCCCAAATGTAGGACGAAACGGCCGTCCAGTGCTTTCTGCATTATGTTGGGCTTTCTTTCAGACTCGATGAATTACTTAAATAGAATTATCAAATCATCCTAATAATTTCTATCATATATATATATATATATATATATATATATATCCAACTCAGTTATTCGCAAAGATTCTTCTCCCCCGGTTAGCGATTTGCAAAAAAAACAAAAACAAAAAACAACATAGTTTACAAATTCAAGTGCCCTTTGGGAGATTGTATCTCCCACGAATTAAATAATATTTATGGTGGCCACACCACAAAATCGCTTTCACGACTTGACACTGCATATGAATTATAACTCTAAAATTTTTAGGCATTTAAAACAACATGCCTGGCCGCATACACAATTACGGAAAATCCTTGTTGAAAACACAACTATACTTAAACATGAAAAAATAAACAAAGTTAAAAATTTTTGAAGCTATATACATAAAACAGTTGAAACCTAACCTGAAGAAAATAAACTATGAAATCTCCACAAATATTCTTAAATGCCTATAATTGGTAAAAGAAGCCATTTGTTTATACCAACAACTTCCCATACTTAATATTTCTCGGATTCACTCTCGCGTGGTCATGTGTGACGTCATCAGCTGCGGTGCGATTTTCGCTTCTAGCGTCTTGTATGCACGAGTTTGTCGTTGCTTGGAAATCTTCCATGTAAACAGAAACAGACTATCATCACTGTGTTGTACGTCTATTGCTTAATGTATTGTAATGTAATTGTCATTTTTGACAATGGCTTATGTAAGCCGAAAGCTTAGATAGGATTAAAAAATATGTATCAATTCAAAGCGAATATCTATCTATATATGTATATATACATACATAAATATATATATATATATATATATATATATATATATATATATATACATACATATATATATATATATATATATATATATATATATGAAAGCGAATATATATATATATCAAAGTTTTCAAAGCGAATTTCAAAGCGAATTATATATATATATATATATATATATATATATATATATATATATATATATATATATATATATATTTATAAAAGGGAATATTTCAAAGCGAATATATATATATATATATATATATATATATATATATATATATATATAAATAAAGAATAATAGCAATTATGATACCAATAGCAGTCATACATGACGTCATGTTAAACCAATTCAAACCTACAACTTTTGAATGAATAGCAAAATGTAGACAAAAAATAAATAATGAAAAATAATAAAATATGAAATTCAGACAGTTTATCCAATGTTTCGAATATAATACTCACAATCTTATCTGGGAGTTGGGAAGGTATTTAAAAAAAATTATGCAGACCAACCTTGTCGGCTCTGTTCGGTCAAACTTGTTTGGATGAATGCTTACTACCGCCCCAACACACACACACACACACACACACACACACACACACACATATATATATATATATATATATATATATATATATATATATATATATATATATATATGCATTTGTGTATTTAGGCAGCGCAATCCTTCTTTCATGCACATTTCATTGAATACGACTGACAAGGTGCTTTTATTTAGTTTTTTATACAATTTCTCATGTGATCTAATTTTTTTCTTTTCAGATGATATATTATATAAAAACTGTCCGAATGTTCTTTTTATCCGAGTGATTTCAGCTATACATTTAGCCATTTTCCAAGATTAAGTATTTTACCTGTTAAATAAGAAATATTTTGTTCTATTTATATATTTTTATAATGTTTTCATTTTTCAAAACACGGTCAAGATATTCTGTCCATGTTCATAGTTAATATTATTAAGTTTTGTTGTTTTTTTTTTTGTTTCTGTTTTTAATAATAAGGCTTCAATTATTCATTATTTCAGCCTTTTTTGCATGTAGATGATGCTATTATATTTGTGCTGTCAACAACAGAATAGTGTCTGCTAGGTCTAAATGAATATTTAAATGAGGTCTAATTGAGCTCGGAGCAGAAAGGTGTAGAGTGAGTTTGCGTGTCAAACATGTTGTAGTGTGGCCTATACAATTATTTACGAATTTTGATTGATCAGGAATAAAAATTCTTAATGGGCATTTAATACACACACACACACACATATATATATATATATATATATATATATATATATATATATATATATATGTATATATATATATATATATATATGAGACGCAATCTCTATAGCGGGGATGAATAAGACCGACAAATCTTGTCGGTTGAAATAAGCCTGTTTCCCATATGAGGTAATTTTTGCATTTTATTTTGTACTAATTATTTACTCTGTAATAATAAATACTGTCTTCTTTTTGTGCAACAGTTTCAATATTTTAGATTACTAGGATCCACTTGGATTATATACCAACGGATTTATTACCTTTACTTTCTCTCTCTCTTTCTCTCTCTCTCGATATATATATATATATATATATATATATATATATATATATATATATATATATATATATATTCAAGGATGTTTGGTTAAATAATTTAGACATAGTCTATCAATAATTTTTAGTTTTAATCTTTCAAATCCATGAAATGATTTCTTGGTGGCTGTAGAAAATCGATAAAAAAAAATTCCAAAATTTTATTTCAAATAATTTTCATTTTCGCAAATATTTTCAATCTCATCTGAGACCATCTTCAGCAGTTGCATATCTATGGATGTGATATGCGTTAAGACTGTAAATTAACAATATTTTTTCAACTGCTAATCAAAGGAGGTACCTTCTGTGACATTTTTTAAAGATTTGTAATTGTAGTATTTTAGTAGTATTATAATTTACTTTCTTTGATATATAACAGTTTCCTGCTACAAATATTTAAGAACTCTGTTGCTTTTCCCGTAGATGACTTTATTTATTTTTGGCTGCAATTTTTTATATAAAGAGGTTCCAGAAAGTTAACTTTTTGATGTATTTCGACAAATATCAGTCTAAACAGTCAATGTGGATATGGGTGTTCCTTTAAATGTTCTGAGATTGAACTATACTCATTCAAGAGAAACGTATGCCTTCTCGTCGTCGTCGTCGTTGTTGCAAAAGAAACGTACGTATTAACATTTTTATCAGAGATGCAATCTCCTAACGTACATTTAAATTGATATACGATGTTGGTCTTTTGTAAGACGCTAGTTGAAGGGAAAGAGTTTTTATGTATGACTAGGTTGGTTGTATTAAATTTGGCATATGTTATAATTAATCTTATTTTTTACTTGTTTTAATAGGGGTATATATTAGTGATTATGCGTCTTTTAATAGGGGATATATTAGTGATTGTGTCTTTTAATAGGGGGATATATTAGTGATTATGTGTCTTTTAATAGGGGGATATATTAGTGATTATGTGTCTTTTAAATATTTTTGCCTCCTGATACATTTGATTACTGCATTGTAGTTTGATATGCTAAGAATTTTTTGATGAGGTACTGTGTTCATTTGTATTTGTGTTTCTATTCCTATTAGCTCTTCTAATTTGTTTATCAATGATGTAATCAGGAAAGTCATTATTAATGAAGGTTTGTTTAATGTCTAAATTAATTCGTGGACTCGAAAGGATTAAACTAAAATAAATAGACATAATACTTTTAAATTATTAAACTAAGCCTGTTTGAATATATATATATATACATATATATATATATATATATATATATATATATATATATATATATATATATAGATAGATAGATAGATAGAAATAATTAGGATGATTTGAAATAATTATAATTAAGTAATTCATCGAGTCTGATAGAAACCTCAACATAATGCAGAAAGTACTGGACGGCCGTCTCAGCCTATATTTGGGACTCATCAGCAGTGCGCATCCACTACGGAGAATTGAAACCTGAGGAGGAGGCAAACGCCATACGAACTGTACCAACGGGCCTCGGAGACGGAGAGACAACGAATTAGACTCGATCACATATTCTGAGTTTTTCTTTACCCATAGGACAGTGCCTCCACGAGCTACGACTACTATCTCCAATATATATATATATATATATATATATATATATATATATGATCGGAATCACCCCAAGCAAGGCAGTAATTCCATTAAAACATAAGGGGTTACAAGGTGTGGAAGACTGAGGAACAAAAACATTAGCGATGAGTAGAAAGAGAAGAGTATAATCAGGTTGACAGTAGATAGCGATTGACATTGCATTTAAACTTTTGTAGATGGCTGGAAAGCATAGAGCCTGGAGGGGGTTCCACATGCGATAAGTGGGAGAGAAGAAACTGTTAGCATAGAATTTACGACTACAGATAGCCACCTCATTTGTAAATTGTTGAAATCTCGATGCCAGTCTTATACTGCGTTTAAATTAAAAAAGTCTAGGTACCATAGCGAAGAGGTCAGTCGAATAATTACCAGGCAAGTACTTATAGAAAAGTCAGAGAGAGGCAACCTTAGGTACTTAACACCACAAGAAAACAATGCATTTACCTAAGATATGTAGATGACATTGTTATTTTAGTCAAAAATATAGACGAAATACATGTACTAAAAAAGAAATCCGTACTTAATTTCACAACCGGACTTAACAACGACAATAAAATTCCTGTTTCTTGATGTATTGATAGACACGAATAATAATACATTTACTATCTCCCTATATAACAAAACAACTGGCATAAGCATTTGCACCCTCAACTCTAAAAGGGAAGGTCTTATTACAAAATAGCTATTATATTATGCTACATGAATTCCAAATAATACTTCACAGTTTTTAAATTCGGAGCTGTCCTTCTACAAAGGCTAAAGCGATCAACCTGTCCTACTATTTAACCCATAGCTAAAAGGAGACGAAGAGATAGATTGATACTATTCAAAGAGGCATCTGCGCACAATAGAATGCAACGAAAATAAAATAATTTGAAGTCGGCTCTCACGCCCCAATCCGCTACAGGACTTGCACATCCACATATATATATATTCAACATCATCACTTGATAAGACACCAGAAGTGTTGAAACAAAATGGCTATTTTTGTAGTGATTTTATAACATATTTGAAATATGTTAAAACTGACTCACAAAAGATCGCTCAATTTTTATTTTCATTAAACAGAGCAAATTTTCTTTACAAATGGATTTAAAATACCTTTAGTCAATGACCGTTTTCACCTACGAATCTTAATTTTAAATTTTAAAATTAGCAGGATTTTCAAACTGTTTATGGAATCAGTTTGTCGTGTATTCTTAAAATTAAAAAAAAATAAAAAATGTAAAATTAAAATTGGTAGGTGAAAATGGTCATTTAATAATGGTATCTTAATTCCAATTGTAATATATATATATATATATATATATATATATATATATATATATATATATATATATATATATATATAATTTTTTAACCTTTTTTACCATTTTACAATTTACCATTCTACCATTCGTTCGTCTTTAGAATATTGCAGCTACATATCATATGAAAAATCGTTAATGTCATTGTTCCTGGCCTAGTATCTAGCCTTCATAATGTTGCTTCTGTGAACTTTTTCTATAAATAATTTCAGAGTAATTATTCTGATCAACTTTCCTTTATGGTATCTAGAGTCTATGAATGTAAGCACCGTACTAGATTGGCGGTAAGGTATTATTATTCTATAGTTGGAAATAACAACCTGTAACCGTTAAGTTCTATGCTAACGGTTTCTTTTCTCGCGTTTCTCACTTGTAGAAATCTCTTCCATCTTCTTGCTTTCCAGTAAAGTTTTATTTTTAAAAACATTAAATGAAATGCCAATCGTTATCTTCAATCTTCTTAATTTCTGTTCTTTTACTGTTCTCGTCTCTTTTTCTTATATTTTTCGCTCACAATGACACCCTGCGTCTTAGTGCATTTGTTACCATGCTTGGTGTGAAATTTCATATATATATATATATATATATATATATATATATATATATATATATATATATATATGTGTGTATATATGTATGTATTTGTGGGATTATATGACTTTATTATAATTTGTTTTCAAACCTTGAGCCCCATATATATAACACTGACCGGATACCCGTTTGCAAGCAGACCCATCTGTTAGAGAGTCTAACCATTCCTTGTGACAGATGCCTGCACAGGCGCATTTGTGTTTCTTTAAGGCGCTTAATTGAAATTACTAAGTGTTGTAGCATACCTACGGACGATAATGAGTATGCCCCCATTCCCATAAATACAGTAGTGAATACTGTACGTGGTCTGGAGTTGAAGAATTTTTGGCCAAGACTACGAGGTCGAATACCCCATATTAAATTGGGCCTGCTGTCACATCAGATCGCGTGGGGCGGTTGGTAGATATCCTAGAGTTGGACATTCGTCTCCAGCTGTAATGGTCAAACTCTCTGGAATTTTTGGCCGAGTCTACGGACTCGGATATCCCACATTAAATTTGGCCTTGTGCCACAGCTGACCGCGTGGGCGGTTTGGTAGATATCCTAGCTGGTCAACCTCTCTGCCTCCGGGCAGCGAGGATCTCCAGATGGGGTTATATCGAAGGGCAGAGTCTCGACTCGGTAAACAGCTATCCGAGACCCTTTTATACTGGGTCTACCATGAATGTTTGGCCGAGCCTACGGGCTCGGAAGACCCACATTAAATTGGGCCTTGTGCCATATCAGATCGCGTGGGGCTGTTCGTAGATATCCTAGACTTGGAGATTCGTCTCCAGCTGTGCTGGTCAAAATCTCTGCCTCCGGGCAGAGAGGATCCTCAGACTAGTCTATATCGAAGGGCAGAGTCTCGTCTCGAGAAACAGCTACTTGACCCCGTTTTATACTGTGTCTGCGGGGATTTGTGGCTCGGATAACCCACATTAAATTTGGCTTTATGCCACATCTGACCGCGTGGGGTTGGTAAATATCTTGCAGTTGGAGATTCATTGTGGAATTCACTTGATTCACATCTAGCAGTTGACTACTTCTTATACGCCCCGCTGGTGAATCTTATGTGTTGTTCTTGTCTTAAGTATTATCATTCATTACCAACCTTCGTTTGATTATTCTATTCAGTAACGTTCCCTAGGTTACAACACTAACCGACAGTGTTTAATCTGGATTGATTAACATTTTGAACAAGGCTACAACGTCCAAAACTTGGTTACGATGTCCTGTTAGTACGTCCTAGATCAATCATAGATTTTCGAACATAAGCATATATGCACATTCTGTTATGTTATTATATGTATGCATATTGTTTATACACAGATTCTTGTTAAGTACATTGATACATATAACATACGTTTTTTATTACGTTTATATATGTTCCTAATTATTTGCTTATGTATTTATACACACATTTCCTCGATACATTCGGGCATGTACACCACCTAAGCTATGCTAAGTAAATCGCTAGACACATTTTCTAACTCATGTGTATATTCCAATTTTGCTTTATTCATGATACACAGTCTCAAGTGCACATATATTGTGCTACGCATTTGTATATAAACACACATTGTTACGTATGTATATACTATACATATTGCGTACACACACATACATACATACACACATGCATACATACACACACACACACACACACACACACATATATATATATATATATATATATATATATATATATATATATATATATATATATATTCATTCATGTAAATAAGTTATAGGTTTATTTTTTCGAATCTGATAATGAAAATTATTTCTCTTTTAAAACGGCTTAAAACTTACTGTGGATGTCTCCAAAAATTATATCTGCGTTCTCGCATGACTAACCATGAAAGAGAAGAAGAGGCAAGTGGGGGCTTTAGCTGAGGCTAGGGGCTAGAATTTAAAATTTTTTTTCTTTTTTTTTTTGTTTTCAGATTTTGATTTTCGGTGGGTACGAAGGGCGAGGGTGCGATTTTAGTTAGATGATGTGCGTGGCAGCAGCGGTGGTATTATTGATGTTAAAAAAATAAAACACGCTTTTTTTCCTGGACGGAACAGGAGAAGGTACGAACAAGACAAGTGAAAACCAAATAAATTGATAATAATAATAATAATAATAATAATAATAATAATAATAATAATAATAGTGAAAAGAAGCAGAAGAATGGTTGGTAGGAAAAGGCGGGAAGTGAGAATAAAAAAGAGGAAGTAGAAACTGTTTACGACGCACGCGCCGTCTGCGACACGACCTGTGCTCGTTTGCCTCGAAGCGGAATCCAATGGAGAAGTGTAATAACAGTTTTGATATCAGGCTATTTGAAAGATAGGGGAAGAATGTGAACAGATGTTGAATTTGATTGAAATTTTTTAAAAACATAATAGTACGCACATATACACACACACATTCACTCACACACATACACAGACAAACCACACACACACACACGCATATATATATATATATATATATATATATATATATATATATATATATATATATATATACATATATATATATATGATACGTGTGTGTGAGTGTAAATAAAAATAAAGAATAAATTATTACACATATGTTTAGTTGATTATATATATATATATATGTGTGTGTGTGTGTATGTATGTATGTATATCAAGGAAATCTATGACGAAGTGAGGAAAGTTCTAGTGTGACGTGTTTCGTTCTTTAGGACTACATCGGCTAAAGTGATGTGATTACACCTGTGCATGAAGGAGAGGGGACGCTGAGACATTTAAACTTGAATTATTATTTTCTTTTTTAGATATGTTTTGGGTATGTAATCTAGATGATTTCATTTAGTTTCTTTTTCTTTATGTTTGTCTTTTTTTATGTTCGTTATTAATATCCCACAATAATCGACACATCTGCAGATAAAGGTAAAATGTTGTACGAGCCTGGTCGTAAATCCACTCTATATGATGTAGTTTTCAAAGCACTTTCTATACATTTTCGTTTTAATAATTTGTTTTCTCTTCTAATTAGAATAGTATTTGAAATCGAAGTTATTGCCATATATATATATATATATATATATATATATATATATATATATATATATATAAATACATATATATATATATATATATATATATATATATGTATGTATGTATAAAAATCTTATATATATATATATATATATAAGATTTTTATGGTACAAAATTTAACGATAGCAAGGAATAAGCAAAATAATATGGCATTTTAAAAAGCTAAAAAACAACTGGTTTCGTTCTAGCCTTATCAAGTTTATTCCTGTGATATAAAAAAGTGTGTAAATTTAATTTATATAATGATAACGAATGGAAAAAAAATGAATTTCAAGAAAACTAGAGTCCAATAACATTCAGACCCAGTAAGTATACCCTCTGAGGGAAGGACCACGGGATCTGATATACAAGGACTCTAGAACCTTGAGGTGATATGAGGAGTGGGACCTAGATAAAATCGAGAAAGAGTCACCACTAAAATCAAAAACACAAATCCTCCTATTTATTACATACTCTGCAATATTAATTAAATTTACACGTACACGCTTTTTTATATCCCAGAAATAAACTTGATGTGGCTGAGACGAAACTGGTTATTTTTTAGCTTTTTAAAATGCCATTTAAATTTTGCATATATATATATATATATATATATATATATATATATATATATATATATATATATATTATCAAAGCGTATACATTAGTTTATGCTAATATTTTATTTCATTACACTTCATTAAAACCGTTACTTCAGACCCAATCATTTTCTTAAAAAGAAAAGAAATTACCGTAATATGTATCTTATTCTCTTCCCGTTTTGAATAAATATCTCCCTCTTCTGCACTTTCCACTTCTCTCTACCCTTTTTCTTTTCTTCTTTCTCATAATTTGGAATCTAGATATTTAAGCATAATTTATGCTTAGATAAATGTTTTGTATAAATGTTTTGTAATTTTAAATCCATTTTTTTTCGGAAATGTTTCATCTGATACGTTAAAACCGAAGTATCCGTTTTCATGAATTAAAATATTACCTGGAATTTTTAAAATCTCCGCGTTCATAATTATTATTTGCTCTGTTATTACATTGAGCTCTCTGGATCTATATCAAATAATATCATCTTATATATATATATATATATATATATATATATATATATATATATATGCAAATTTCATGCATGAAAGAAGGAGTGCTGCCTAAATACACATATACATATATATATATATATATATATATATATATATATATATATATATATATATATATATATATATATATATATATTTAGGACAGTAAGTACGTACCTAAATGAATATCTCAATATATATATATATGTGTGTGTGTGTGCGTGTGTGTGTGCGTCTCTGTCTGTCTCTCTATGTGTGTGTACGTGTGTGTGTGTTTCTGTGTTATTTTATTCTTTTATCTGTTTATCTAACCACGCAGGAAAGAAAGATTGCTGCCTAAATACGGTAGAACATACATACATACGTACACACACACACACACACACACACACATATATATATATATATATATATATATATATATATATATATATATATATATATATATTCAGTTGTATAGATATTAGTTTGTAACCCTGGGTTTCACGCTTTTGCGATCATCAGACAAACTGGTTTATTTTTAAAAAGTAAGTGGATCTATTTATGCTTGTTTGTGTTTGATTATTTGTGTGTGGTGGAGGCGGGAAATTTTCTTCTGTTTTATTTTGGGATGACTCTCTCACATACATAGACAAACATGCATGAGGTCCACAGTAGTGAAGTGCGAGAAAAGGAACGGATGGAGTAGAATCCAACAGTTTCTTTTCTCGCACTTTCCTACTGTGGGATCCCCCTTTCTTCTTATTTTCTTCCTGATAACTACGACCTTCAAAAATTTAAATGCAGTGTCAAGCGTCGTCATCTGTTGAATTAAACCCTGTTCATCTTTTATCCTTTCCTCTACCCAGTTTTTTTCACTTACTTTCAGTTTCGGTAACCCGCTACGTGCTAGTGGCGCTCCTGCCTTGTTTGGAGGGAAAGGCTTGAAAAAACAAATATGGCAGACACAAAAGGAAAACTACAAGAAAGTAGTAAATGAAAGCAGGATGAAAAGACTAATTATCAACTTTAAGAAAGTTTTCCCTTTGCCAACAAGAGAAAAAATTCCAAATGCGATGAATGAAATGGCGAGGTCAACATCCAGTACAGATGTTTAAATATCTGGGGTGGGTTTTATCAGATGATGGAAAAAGTGACGCTGAAATCCTAACGCACGTTAGTATAGCAAAAGATGCCTTTCAGAAGCAAAACAAAGGACTAAGAAACAAGAAAATTTCCTAAGAAAAGAGTACTGAATTGTTATGTTATAGCAGTCCTCTTCTATGGCAGTGAATGCTGAAAAGTCGCATCACAGATGGAGAGAAAAATGGAGGCAGCAGATATGTGGTTCCACAGAAGGATTCTGAGTACATCATGGATAGTGTATGTATGCGACGAACAAGTCACAAGGAAAATTGAAGCAAAAAGTACACTTATACTCAGATCATAAAGAGAGAACTTAAATTCTTTCAAGACATAATGAGGGCGAAGCCTTAGAGAATTTGACACTCACAGGACATATCAAATGCAGAATCGACAGAAGAAAAACGTACCCTATGAACTTGTATAGATTGATGGTGGAACGTGGAGTAGAAGGCTTGACAATGAGACAAAACTTAATAAGAGTTATAAGCGTAGAAGAAGGAACAGAAGAATCAATTGTTAAAATATTTTTTAAAATAAAATATCAAAATTAACTAAAGAATCACCAAAAAAATTTAGGGCAATAATTACGTACCTTTATGAATATCTCAATATATATATATATATATATATATATATATATATATATATATATATATATATATATATATATATATATATTTGGTTGAATTGATTTGAGTTTGTCTGACGATCGCAAAAGCCTGAAATCCAGGGTCACAAACTCACATCAATCCAACCAAATATGTTAGCTCTATCTCTGATATTGAGCGCTTTCTAATAAGTACCGCGCATATAATATATAAATAATTATATATACATATATATATATATATATATATATATATATATATATATATATATATATATACACACTCTTTTCACATATATATATATATATATATATATATACATATATACACACACACTCTTTTCATATATATATATATATATATATATATATATATATATATATATATATATATATATATATATTGTTTACTGCTACCAGCAAGCAGAAATATTTCTTCTCCCGATGATGGCCATTTTGGCCGAAACTAGTCGAGTAATCTAAATGAAATAATTAAAAAAAAAATAAAAGAATATTAATCTACAACTCAGTGTATCTGAAGATTTTAATTTTTTAATTTTTTAATATTTTTTAATTTTTTTATTGTTCAATATATATATATATATATATATATATATATGTGTGTGTGTGTGTGTGTTTGTGTGTTTGTGTGTGTTATTTTATTTTTTATCTGTTCATCTACCCACGCCTTATTTTACTCCTTAAGCACCCTGCCAGTTCTATGACCCTTCCCCATCACCTTGCCTAATTAGTTTTTCATTTGTGATTTCTTGAGATCCTCCGGTCGTGTGCGTTTTGTTCAGGCGGCGTGACGTCAAGATGTCTCACGTCGTGAAATTAAACCATTAAACGCGAAGGAACTGGACAGGTCTCTAAGAGTGGGCCACTTTGAGAAGGTGTTCCTGAAAAGGGTGGAAGGAAGATATTTGAAAGAAAAGAGGATTCAGTGCATGCAGAGGCAAAGAAGAAAAAAAAAAGAATGTAATTGCTGAAAGAAAAGACGGAGAAATAAAGTTGTAATAGAAAAAAGATGAAGTCAGGGGTAGATCAGAATGGAGGGCAATTGGAAAAGGAGAAATTGTATATGGGATTAGTAGCCAAGAAGAAGAAGAAGTAGAAATTGTTTGAATAGCCACAGGAAAAAAGAGGGAAATTATGGGAAGGAAGGAAAGGGGTAACATGTTGAACTGCGATTTTTTTCTTAGCTCTATACTAAACATTAAATCTGTTACGAAAAAAGAACTAAACAAAATGCACACAAAACGATCAGCTTTAAAAAAGGACCCGTGACTGGAAAAACCGTATGAAAAAAGAATGTTAACAACAAATACTTTTTCACATCCAACCCATTTCTGCGGAATCAGAATCAATGTTGAGTTTAAGCAAGCGAATGAGCCAATTGGAGTAAAGTGTCGTGCAGATTTAAACTTTTCCCACTAGTGACGAATGCAGCTATCGATTTTTTTGCATGCTAGCATGCTAGTTAATATTCGTGTCAGTCAGCTGTTGGCTCTCATGCTGGCCAAGAGAATCTTCCTGCCTATTCGTGGAAGCCAGCTATTGGATCTCATTCTGGCCAGTAGAAAATGGCCGCAAACTACATGAAAACTGCCATAGAAGCATGAAAAAATCGATTATTTCCACTATCGATGTGAATTGGGAAATTCAAAGTCGGTCGTGGCCTTCCCGCTAACTTGGAGCATGTGCATGTAAATTTTGGTGCAAAACGGTCGAAAATTGCGGCCGTGAATTCATCACACACACACATCCTGCCTTTTATAGACGGAGATTCTTTGTTAGGCATTTATTGGTTCCAGTTGACATTGAGTGTTCCTCACAATTGTAGAGTATGCATACCATCTTTCTTTTTTTTCTTTTTTTTTTTTTGTTGTTAATGTCCAACTGCTTTTGATCCATTTAAGGTGACTGTTCCTAATGTTGATATAAAGAGTTGTACTTTCAAACTTTTTTTCCAGTTTCGATTATGTACATGTTTCATGTTACCATGTATATGTTGCATACTCCCCTTTGCGCTGGGGGTATTTTGGGGGGACAGTCTTGGTGTGATCATAATAAAGTTGTCTTCATCTCGTTCTTCTCTCAGCCGGGTGATCGCTAGTTTTTCTTTTAGTTCGGAAGTAAAATGAGTTATTCAACAAAAGGGAAACTTATCTATTTTATTAAACACTTCTACGTGTACATTTTTAACTAGCCAGGTAGGGTCGCTCTATCACTCCCATTGGGGAGTAAGTTATCAGAGACACGAAATGACCACGTCTGCTCTCTTCGACGCGTAAAAATTAACTCCCCGAAAATTCTTTCTAATTCTAACATTCCCACGTTCGTCTCAGCCAATCAAAATCCACATCCCTATTTTGTCTACCAGCTGACCCTAAGGTCAGTTTCAGAATGTCTGGCCCAAATACACTGCCACTAAAAAATAATAGCCGGAAACTATTATTTAACTCTATTCCATTACCTTTGTAAGTGTCACGTAAATTAAGAGTAAGGTCCCATTTAATCGGAGAACGAAAGAGCGGACCAAATTTGGAATTAAACTTTCTAGCGTTGCTCATTGTTCCAAAGTCTTACGGTCGCATCATATTGGACCACATTATCACCGACGTTAAGCAACGCCGGGCCTAGTCAATAACCAATTACTTACCAAGTTTGTTTTTTTTTTACATTTGAGGCGTACATTAAATTTTTTTTTTTTTCTAATGAAGCTATTGAGATTATTGGAACGAAAGACTATTTCTAAATATGAGACCAAGAAATATTTAAAAAAATCATTTGTATTTCAGATTAAGATATTTTCCCTAGGATTTTCATAATCCCTCCGTAGCTTTACGGTCACATCACTTTGAAACTTAGGTTCCCGTAGGATCACCGAAGTTAAGCAACGTCGACACTAGTCAGTACCTAAATAGCTGACAGTTTGCGAATACCAGGTTCTGTAATCTTGGATGTGCGGGTAGTTTAATCGATAAAAGCTCAGAAATTTTAATCGGACAGCCGAATTCCAATTCCCGTTGGGTTCGTTATATTCTCTAGAAAATACCCTTGGAAAAGGTATGAATCCACCTACGGGCATTCTCCCCAGCTATGGGTTAATTAGTAAGATTTTTATCACTAAACCATTATTATATACCATACCCCCTAAAAAAATTTCTTACAACCTAAAAATATTTTCTGGCTTTAAATAACCTGCAAAAGATTGATAAGCTGTAGAAATTTAATCAGTCAATCGATCAAAGTGCCAATCGATCAAAGTGCCAAACTCTTTGACGTGGTGGTGGGTAATATTCCTAGGTTATCTTAGAATTAAAGATACGATCGTTACGCTAATTTTTTTTTTTTTTTTTTTTTTTTTACTGTTTTCGGATCTTTTATATTTATCCCTCTTTTACGGATTTGGATTCATGGCCAGAATAGATTGATATGTTCATATTTCTATTCTTCCAATAAGCTTTCTGAAAAAAAAAAACGCATTAGTGTGATAATTTATATTATTAAATTGCCTCTTCGTATATCCGTGTATTAAAGTAGAGTCTAAGTTGAAAACAGTTGCGCTGTCTAACCGAGAAACATATATATTAATTTTAAGTGTCAGTAATATAATCGACCCTGACCTGGCTTCTCTAGTCCTTGGTATGACGATAAACTACATCCTGCAGCAAGGCCTCATATTGAAGTTTTGAGGAGTGTGGAACCACTTCCTAATTACTGTTGTCTCCAGATCCGCAATGACCCGGGGTAGTAGCACCTGTTAGGGTCCCAGCTATGGGCAAATAGTGAACCTCCAAACAAAAACAAAGTCTATGAAGGTATAAAAAATACATTTTTTGTAGTAAAAATACCAGTAATAAATTTTAATATAAAAAATTTTCAACAATACATTTTATCCCAGATATAATAGAATTAACAATAATTCATTTTATAGCAAGATGACCAACAACATATTTTATCTGTAGTTGAAGACATAGATTTGTATTCAAAATATATTTAGTTGTAGCCATAAAACTTTGTACAAAATGTTTAGATAATGGTATTTAAATAACCCATAGTGGTGTTGATATGCCGCTAAACAAAATCCACCAAATCAAACCTGACTTCTCGGCTTAAGAAACTTTCTCACCGCCGTGACATGATTTCTCTCCGTCTTTTCAACAAATATTTTCATGGCAATTTCTCTGATTCGCTTCCCTCCTTGGTGTCTCAACTGAATGAATTAAAGCGTGCTACTTGGTTGGCAATTCGGTCTCATCGGTCTATCTAGATACTACCGTAGTTTCTTTTTTCGCACTTCTCGCTTCCGATTTCTTGCTTCCCTGTCACTTAAAATCTTCCAAAATTTAAATGCAACATCAATCGCTATCTTCTCTACTCCTGACATATGTTCTTTTATTGTTCTTTCTCTTCATTAAAGCCTTCTCATTCTTTTTCCCTCCCGGTAACCACTTGCGACTCGGTGGCATTTTCCGCCTTACGTGGGGTGAAATGATTAAAAAAAAAAAATTAAATGAGAATCAAGAGGAAAAAGCAAGAGAGAGAAGGAGGAGGGCGAAATGAGAGTATCACAGAGGAAAGGTGGGAGGTAAGGACGCCGAAGAAAAGTGAAAAGAAAAAAAAAAAACAAGTGAAGATAAAAAATAAATAAATATAGACACCGACATATGGAAAGAGGGTGACGAAATAAATGCAGTGAAAAGCTTGCCTGGTTGCATGCTTTTCACTGCATTTATACTGAACGAATGATTGTAAAGCAGCCAAGCAGCTACGGATGAAACGACATAAAAATAATTCTTAATGTTTTCAAAGAGTTCAACTAGTAAAATAATACAATTAATAAGTCACAGTTCGATTTTCCTCTTATACCTTTCTGATCAATTATAGATTTCATTTAATTTACTGAATGCGCTCATTACGAGTTTCACAACTATAACATACCTGTGTACATTACTCTATAGCATTGGTAAATATTTGAGCTTAACAACTAACAAAATATTGCAGTATTTATAATAAGTATGAATGCAGGTTATTATTTAAAAAGAAGTAAGAGGGTACAAATAAAAGGAACACACTCTGCATTTCTGTTCATATGCAGAAATAGTAGCGGAGAATCATGGCCAAGTATTGATATTTTTTTTTTAAATTTAATTTTCAATGCATAGTCAGCAAAGGCGACTTTAAAAATATACCTATCATAGCACCCAGTCTGATAAGGGTACATAAGGCACATGGATAGCAGTTAAAATTGCGCGATATCGTGACACGTATTGATAAAAAGAGCGCATAATCATGCCGTCGAGGCATAGTTAGAATCAACCCAGTCTGCTCAGATGGCCTCGATGTTCTGAATTACCTAACTGTAACTGTAAGTAAACGTTTACCGGTTTCTACTTGCGTAGATAGGTAAATATTGGTAGGGTTTCTACTTGAGGCTATCGGCAAACATTGGCCGGGTTTTTACTTTTTTATAGGAAAAATTTGATCGTCTTTATACATGTGACTATAGATAAATATTGTTTATAATTGAGTCAAAAGGTAAACCTGGGTCAAGTTTTTATGGGTCAAACAGAGGACGGATTTAAGGTTGAAGGATTTTTTCAGTACGCCCAAGTCACTACCGTATGTGCTACAAGATCGAGGTTTAAATTCTAAAGTATGTTTAATAGCAATGCCGTAGAAAAAAAATGCTCAAGCCACCTCGGTCTTTATCGTTTTGAGGATGCTTCAAGCGCAAGATAATGACCCCAGCACCCACCCGAAGGCGAGTTACTGCCTGGTCGGATGGTCTCCTGGGGCATGAGCAAATATCATTTTGAAACTACCCAGCCGAAGCTAGGTATATGAATTTCTGGTGGAATCTATAGGTAATTTTAATTGATTTTATAATTGAGTCCAAAGGGTTTATACTTGAGTCTATAGGTAAACTTTTGTCGGCTTTATACTTTAGGCTGTATGTAAACTTTTGTTGGGTATATGTTTGAGTCTATAGCTTAACATTGGTCTCGTTTATATTTGAGTCTGTAGGTAAACTTTCCCCAGGTTTATACTTGAATCTCTAGGCAAATATTGGTGGCCTTTACCCGACTCTATAAGCTTCCTCACTTCTGATTGTGTTTTTACCTCCACAGGGGATGCATGCAACCTATTCTAGGTCATGCTAATAGAACGATCATTTAAATCAAAACAAACGAAAAGCAGTCCGAAAAAGATAAACAAAACAACCTAAATACTCTCGACAATTGACATCCAGATCGATCACAAGTGAGAAAACCTGATCTGCTAGAACACTGATGGAACTGTAACAGTGGACCAGACGGTAGAAAAAGAAAGAAATATAGAAAACTAGAAAGAAAAATTCTATGTGTTGGAACTGAGAATGCCATCATATGTGAAGTTTGGTATCGTATCGATAATATTGGCGATCTTGGATCTATATCCTAGATGCTAGAATTGAGACTGGGTGATTAAGAAATTCAAGTTAGAATTAAAGTTGTCCAGAAAGCAGCGTTGCTGACATCTGCGAGGATACAGAAAAAGACGCGAGAAATTTAAGGAGACTTGATGTTAGTCAATCTCCAAACATTTGGGGCAAAGGTGTAAATGCTGGATGTATATGTGTATATATGCAGTCAATTCACCTGAGAAAAATAATAATAACAATAATACCAATAATAATAATAATAATAGAGCGTAGAAGAAAAGGTAAGAGACGGTAATCGTGACAAATTGAAGTTAGAATTCGCAAGGAATTGGAAGCTGAAGAAGGTCGCAATCATACCAGTTGTCAGTGGTCCATTTGTTACTGTGGCTGACTGAATAGAGACTTCGATAAAGAAAATTGGCATTGATGCTCAGTGGAACTATTGCAGAAGGAAAGTGTTGTAGAGTAGTTTCACAGTGGAGGCTTGTATTTCACTCAGTCGGTCCTAAGAAAGGTTCGACGTACAAAACGTTAGGAACTTGAAATAATAGTTAATGACGCAGCAATCTAGTTGTGGTGGTTGATACTTTAATGTCCGACATCGACTGACTAACCAACTCACTGAGCGGTATTTAGTCACCACACCACGAGGGCATCATGTGGCACAAGGCCAGTTTAACGTGGGATCTCCGAGCCCGTGGACTCGGCCAAAAATATGCCCATTGAACCCGTATAAACGCGTTCAGGGTCGGTTTACCTCCCCGAAAGAGAATCCGCCCTTCGGCGTAGCCTCTTTCAGGTTCCTCCCCGCCCGAAGGCAGAGAGTTCAACCGGTCAGACTTCAGACTGAACTCAGACCAACTGACTGAGCTCCCTGGCGACTGCTACTACTACTACTTATTATAGGTGGGAGAGTCTATTAACAATAGAATAGGTATGTTCCGGTATAACAGAAAGCCTCTTAAGAACCATAAAATAAATCCTGAAAGTAAGCCAGAAGAAAAATCCATGAGACCTAACTCTTAGCCTCGTTATTCCTGGGATAATTATCAGATATTAAAATTTTATCTGAAGAAATATTTAAATAAATAAATAAGTAATTAAATCTATATAATAAATGCGAGCGTTAGTCGGCCACCGTGTCACACATTTTTTCAATTAAAGGGGCACAACTCTTTAAATTTCAATAGCTCATATTACAGAAATTTTGGATTCTCTAGTTTTCAATACAGTGATTTCTTCGGCGATCAACTTTTCTTTTTTTTTTTCTTACGGGAACAATTTTTATAATTTGAAAATACATTAAGGAATAATCGGGATTAATTACGAAATCCAGCGAAATTCAATCATGAAATAAAAATAATTGTTTGTACGGAAAGTAAGGACCTACGTACATCTTTAAATTAAGTGGCGGCAGAAGAATTATCGTAGGACATTTAAAAGGTAAACTTAAATCTTAATGCAATACTTAAATGCGGCGATCAATTTTGAGTTCGTCTGCTGTTTATTGTTACCTTTCGCATACGGCAGCAGTATACTTCGCAAAAAAGAAATCTCTGTCAAGAGAGGGAGCAGATGAAGGAGCAAAAAAGCCTAGGAAAAGAAAGCCCCGTGCAAATGAGAACCCAGATCAAACGACAGCTAGGAGATCTTCCGATGCTGACAATATGCAAAGATTTAGGAACTCTCAGACTCCTGAACAAGTCGAAGGCACAATCATGAGCCCTCCATAGGTGCTAACTTAAATGCCGCACGACATTGCGGCTTTTAAGCTAGTAAATAATAAAAATTATAACATAGTCATTAGGTTGGTGCAAAAATAATTTCGTTTTCTCACATAGTAACATATATTAGAAAACGAAATTATTTTTGCACCAACCTAATATATATAGCATATCGGAAAATATATAGAATTTGCAAGAATATTATTTTTAAACACGACCACTATTTCACTAATAATACGAACATCATGAATGATTAAAAAGAATACGGTTACATATATTAATAAAAATGAAAGCTCAAACTATATATGATGCAAATAATCTGATCACAGACTCTGAAAACTATCTCAATGAAATATGTTCAATTAACTTTTAAAGATAAACTTTCTTTATCTCAGGTCTCTCGTAAAAGATTTTGTAAAGCTTTGCCTCAAAGAGAAAATCAGGAAAATTTGAAATTATAATGAGGAAGACATCAAATGGATTAAAAAGAAATAAGAATTTCTTGAGCGAGAAGGGAATATGAAAAATTGTTTCGTTCTTATAAATTAAAACGACATATTCAGTACCAGCCATAAGACTTGATCTTGTCATCATAAAATTTTTTAAAAATCTTTCAGAGCGGACATTACTGTTCCAGCTTGCCATGGAGTCAAACTGAGCAGCTAAAAAAAAATCAGATACGAATCGTGAACTTGCTCGAGAATTATTCAATTAAAAAATGTGATGATGGCGATGATGATGGTTAGTATTATTATTGTTAATATTTTTTTCTTGTTTGTTGTGATTGTTGTTATCTGTTATCCTAACAGCTGGGCAGGGTTAATTCCAGGTGGGCGCCTAAGACCGCCATGATATAAAGGACTTAGAAGCGTGCCAAGTAGAAACAGAAAAAAACATAAGCAGCAGAAAATAATAAGTGGGAGCGGGTCATTTGATACATTCGCATCAACCGTCATTCTCTCTGATTTACGCACATAAGAGTTCCTTTATCAAGGCTACATACATCCATCTATATATCAACACAAGTCTGTTAACAATCTATCTATGTATCTTTCTTTTCCTTCTGTTCGCCGATAGCTTAGCGGTAAGAGTCTCTGATTGATGTCGAGTTTCGATCCCGGCTTAAAGCAATCAGATGGATGCCTAGCGACAATCATGATCTACAAAACAGTCTGTGTGTGGATTTTATTTTTTATAATTTTTGATTTTATATATATATATATATATATATGTGTGTGTGTGTGTGTGTGTGTGTGTGTGTGTGTGTGTGTGTGTGTGTGTGTGTGTGTTTTGAACAATAAAAATATTAAAAAATTAAAATCTTCAGATACGCTGTGTTGTATATTAATATAGTTTCGCTTTTTATTATTTCAATTAGATTCCTCGACTAGTTTTGACCAGTATGGCCATTATCAGGAGGAAAAAAAATCTTCTTACTAGCAGTCAACTACAAAAATGTGTGTGTATATATATATATATATATATATATATATATATATATATATATATATATATATGTATATATATATATATATATATATATATATATATATGTATATATATATATATATATATATATATATATGTATATATATATATATATATATATATATATATATACACACTAATAACAAACTATTTTTCATCGCGCATTGTTTTATTAACACCAGTACACAGTGTGCTATTTTATATTTATAATACAGTGTAACCCGGATATAAGCGAGTTGCCGGGACCGGAGAAGTATCTTATATCCGGGTTTCTCTTATATCCGGGTTTGGTCTATTTTGTTTAGGTAAGTATGGCTCTAATTTGGGATCAGAGAAAAATCTCTCTTATATCCGGCTTTCTCTTATAACCGGGTTTCTCTTCTATCCGGGTTAGACTCTATATTCTTTCCTAGCTATCCATCTATATATATATATATATCAGTCTTAGCCCAATTCAGATACAAAATACCTAGAAAGTCCCATCATATTTTTCCAAAATATGCATGCGATTTTCTGAAAGCATCTGCCGAAGGACTAGAAGTGTTGGGAAAAAGTAACAACAAAAAAAGCCAGAACTGCTGGAATGCAACTCAACAAAAAGTACATCGTAACAAAGCCGAAAATGGTCCAAATGAGTGAGCGACAATGAAAACAAATATATATATATGTCGAGAGAGATTAATAAATTCGCCCCAAGCAAGCCGATAATGGCACTAAAACGCAAGGGGCTATTGGTAGTAAAAGAGAATGAAATATATATATATATATATATATATATATATATATATATATATATATATATATATATATATATATATAAAGACATTTTTATGTTTAACATTCTTTTTATAGATACAAGTATTTAAGTAAATGCTCTGTTTATAATAAACAGTATTAAATGACATTTACCGACCTGAATGTCCAAGGAATTTTCATAGAAAATATTCGTCCTTCGACAGGATTCGAAACTGTATCATATACGAACCTGTATCCTGTGACGTCATTTGTTTACATTTGATACGCCATGAGCAGTTGTGAATGTACGTGAGAGATTCATGGAAATTTGAAGTTTATAAGCAGTAAGGCACGTCAGGCTATATGACGGTTCCGTATAGGCTACAGGTTCGAATCCTGTCGAAGAACGAATATTTTCTATGAAAATTTCTTGGACATTCAGCCCGGTAAATGCTATTTAATATATATATCATTTTCTCTATTTCAGTTTGATCATATCTATCTGTTTTTAGACATTAATATTATATATTAAAACAAAGTTTGTTTAATTCTACACATACATACATACATACATACATACATACATATATATATATATATATATATATATATATATATATATATATATATATATATATATATATATATATATATATATATATATATATATATATATATATATATATATATATATATGTGTGTGTGTGTGTGATGATTTTAAATTTAATTTTTGATGGATACTCATATTCAAGTAGAAGCTCTGTTATTTTAATTAAACACTATTTTTATCCAACCACTTTTAACAGCCCGAATATTCGAGAAATCTTGTCAGAAAAATATGTGTTCTCCGGCAGGATTCGAACCTGCCTCTCTTATGGGGAATCAACATTGGACCAGTAGATGTAGCTGGATAATAAAATACAGTTTAATTAAAAAAAAAAAAAAAAAATTCTACTCGAATATGATTATCCATCAAAAATAACGTTTAAACAAAATAAATTAATAATAATAATATGTCGGATTTAATCCACACACACACACACACACATCAACACTCAGAGGCGACAAGCTGTTTCACGCTAGATGCAATCATGTGTGAGATGAAAGACGGCCTGACGATTCCGTCCAACCTGAAATAGCCTGTCGCATCTTTTGCATTGAGTGTTGATTTCAATGTTTACATTTATATATATATATATATATATATATATATATATATATATATAAATCTATTTTTTAGGTGTGTGATGAAATTTTTGGGGCCTTACGTCAACCGTGATTGCATCAGATTTTTATCACGCCCAGAGACTATAGTCTCGATATTCGATTAGTTGGCCCTACGGCCATTGCCTGCGATTGACGTTACTCCAACGAAGTGTACGAACATTGTAACGCTGCACGAACACAATAGCAAACACAGTGAACAAATCAAATTACTATTGACTGGCTTGTAAACTCTCTTGTTTTAATTCCAATCGAGAATCTGTAGTTAATCTCAAGGAAGTATTTCGTGGAATGGACATACGAAGTACTAAAATAGTCACTGGGTCAAGTTTCATTGGAAAAATACGAAAAAAGTAAATAATTATTACTTTTGTATTATTTTGCACGAGGGTGTATGCACTAAAAGCTTATGTGAATATGCATATCTATATATATCGGGAAATTAACTAGACTATACCTGTTGAAACTACGTGTTTCAGCCGGACAATAGGCTCCGTGCTATTTACACGTAATCAGTTAACATGCAAAGATATGTAATTTTTTCATAGCACCGCAGTGTTAACAACGCTTGACAATTTCTGCAGGGTGTTTGCATCAGATCTGACGTAAATATCGGCAAATCTGCTCTCAAGATCAACTTAATATTTCGTCAGGCTTTTAACAAATATTCTTTAGGTCGAGACACGGTTTTCTTCTTAGCAGGCTCGTTTCGAAGCAGCAAGTGGGATTTAAGACGATGAGCATTTAAGTCGACAAAGAAAATTTGTAAAATGTTCCTCCTTGGGAACTGTCACCGGAAAATGTATCATCTCTTTTACAGGTGAATTAGTTTGCTAGGGGATCCTTACGAAAGATCTGAACGAACAGCCCCCAAAAGTAGTATTCTTTTGGTTGGTATCTATGGTTCAATGGGGACTATTTTTCGAAAGGGATATTGGATGTTGTATAATTGTTATCTGTGTGGAAATTGAGATCAAGCTAGCCAAGTTCAAATTCTATCATAGGCTTTTGGAAACTCATCACTCCTCCTAGCTTTAGGTTATAAAGCAAATAAGTCAGGACTCTCTAACCTAGGTTTGGTTTTGTTTGGTTTGTTTTACGGTGTATCAATAGTTTATTTAATGCCGACAAAATTTTTATTGTTGGCAATTTTTTAAAAAACAATATTGCTGGTAATGTTTTTTTTATTTCAAAAGTATATTGTTAGTAATTTTTTTTACAAAATAGGTTAAGTAAAGCAGAGTGAGAGGTATTAAAACCTATTTTTATATTTTCATAGCATTTTGACCCAAGTTTCGGTTAACTATTTGCCCATAGCTGAGACCCTAACAGGTGCTGCCACCCCGATCCAGGGTGGACCTGGAACACGTGCAATTAAGAGGTCGTTCTGTTATCCTCAAAACCTCATAAACAAAGGCCTTGCTGCCGGATGTATTTATCGCCTTACCAGGACGCCTCATTTGGTGGGGAGTCTGACTACAGATGTGCAGTCGTCCTATTCTCAAGCCCCAGCCGTCATGGCGGCTCTAACCTAGGTTGCCAACCAGTTTAGGAGATGGAGAAATTTATTTAAAACACCCGGCGTCTTACGGCTATACGCATATGATAAATAAATCAACCATGGGGGGAAATGCAAAATCGGTGTCCTTATGGCAGTCCGTAGCTTTATTTCGTAATGTACTGAAAAGGCATTAAAAACATGTGTATTGTTACTTAGCTTTCTAGTGTATTTCGATGACGCGGAGAGAGCAACCCAGAGCATGTATAACAACCTGTTCCCCCATATCTACTTAAAAGGTCTTGTGCAAAGAAGAAATATTCACCCACGCACCACTCATCCAAGTCTAGTTAGGTCATTCGACTTGGCAGTCCAGAAGCAACTCCACGTACTGAGGTGTTCTGTTATTATTAATAGCAAGATTTGGGCACCCCGACGTGGTGCAATGGTTAGAAAGTTTGTCTCTCTAAATCAATTACGACCGAATAGGGAGTTCGATCCTCACTGGGTGCCCCATACTTTCGGCTCTGTGCCACATCTAAGCTGTGCTTAGAAAATCACTATGAATTGTGCACCTCGAGGTGGTGTAATGGTTAGCAAATTTGTCTCGCTAGAACAATTACGACTGAGTAGTGAGTTCGAGCCTCACCGGGTGCCCCATACTTTCGGCCTTGTGCCACATCTGAGCTACACTTGGAAAATCACTAGTATAAACAGCAAGACTCTATACAGCGTTGCCTTGCTAGACCTATCGCGTAGATTACTCAATGTAATGCAATTGTCACTCATCTGAGTACTGAACAGGCTCAATGTTGCTTAACGTCGGTGATCGAACGAGAAACAATGTTTCAATGTGATCGAGCCGCAAGACATACAGATAATAGTGAAATATACAATGAAAGTCCAGAGCGCTACTCACTTTCGGAAGATTATAATCTTTCGAAACAGACAAATACACAGGTGGTGGTGGTGGTGGTGGTTGTTGTTGTTCTTCTTCTTCTTCTTCTTCTTCTTCTTCTTCTTCTTCTTCTTCTTCTTCTTCTATGTCCTGTGACCCTTCAGGACGTTGGCGATCATTAGTCTTCACAATTTCCCGTTCTTTGTCGCTGTTAGTAAAATTAATATTTTTATCTCTCCTAATATCTGTTCTGCCAAACATTTGCGCAAGCTCGTTCGCTAGGCAATACTCTACTTTTTCTCTGTCCGTTTTGACTTCAATATGCCCTGTCAGTGTCAAATTTTCTAAGCCGTCTTTCCTCGTTATGCGCCCTTGAAATTTCAACTCTCTCTTTCTGATTGTAATTATAAGTGTCCTTTTTGTTTCAATTCTCTCTGAAACTTCGTCATTGCTCACGCGCTCAGTCCGTGGTATTCTCAGTATCCTTCTGTAGAACCACATTTCTGTTGTCTCAAGGGTCTCCTTCAACTGTTCTGAGATTATCCAGCATTCACTACCATACAGGAAGACCAAGATTACATAACAGTTCATTATCCTTTTCTTTGTCTCTGACAAAAAATTCTTCCGTTTCTTAGTATTTTGGCTTTTGGGAGATATTTTGGCTAATCAAATGTCTTTTTGTATTTTAGTACCGTATTTTCCATCCTCTGTTAAAACACTCCCCAGATATGTAAACTTCCATACTTGTTTGATATTAACATTTCGTAGTTCACATTTGGGGCTTTTTCTCTTAATGATAATCAAAATACTTCCTTGTTAAGCAGTTTGTTGGCATTGTTTAGCTGCATATCATGTTATTTAATGCCAAAATCTAAATATTATGTACACAATTTTATTTTATTATTGGAAATAATAATGGTTTAGTGACATAAGTCTTACTAATTAACCCATAGCTGAAGGAGAAGTGGTAGTTTCATAACTGTCCCTATTTGATTTTGCTAGTATTTTTATATTTGCGCGTAATTGAATATAACGAACCCAACTGGAATTGGAACTCGGTTCTCCGATTAACAATTCCAAGCCCTTAAACATTACACTACCCACATATCTAAACTTGCAGCACCTGGTATTCCCAAGCAGTCACCCATGTAAGTACTGACCAGAATCGACATTGCTTCACTTCGGTGATAATACTTTTCTTCTTGTAACGGCATTCACCCGAGGTGGGTTCAGCCGGCTCCAATATTGGAGTTTCATGGGAATTTGGAATTCACAAGCGGTCCCAACCCGCATGTATAGCACATGAGAGTTGATTATAGTGGTGAAGGTTTCGTGCAGGACTATCCACACTTTTTGAAGGGCCGAATACAGAGACCTGGTCCACTATGTGCCACAAGGTCCCCAAACGACCCTCCGCAGGCACGATATAGCGGCTTGGATTGAGGAATCAGAGAACCGAGTTCGAATTCCAGTCGAATCCATTACATTCACTTACGTGCTAATACCCTTGGGAAAGGTGTGAATCCTCTTCTTCTTCCTCCAGCTATGTGTAAATAGCAGAACAGACTGGGTTCTATAGCCTTGGATGGCAACTGGTCTAGGAGAAGGAAAGCTCTGAATTCAAAACCTGCGGTGGGTCGTTTGGGGACCTTGTGGCACGTAGTGCACCAGGTCTCTGTAATCGGCCCTTCAAAAAGTGTGGAAAAGGTGTGAAGGTGATAATACAGGAAGCGGTGTTTCAGCCTCTTGTTATACTGATGCGAAACAGTAAATAATGTAGAAATAGTGTCCTTTTTTGTGAGGAGAGTTACTTTTTTTTCGTGGGAATTTTCGATAACGCCTCATATTTTTAATACCTGTATTATACCCAACATCATTTACCCATGTCCCCACCCACCTTTCTCCTTATGCACATGTAAATCCCTGGCTTTTATCTCTCCATTTCTTGAAAGTAACATATGCATCTAAATATCGCCGTTATTGTCTCGTTCGGTCCAGTGCCCCAACGACCCTCTGTTCCATTCATCTCTTCCAAGGTTTTCTTTAAAAAATTTTCCTCGCATCCACGTGACGCCCGAATATTAAATAAATTTACGTCAGGCCCCCACGAACGACAGCTGCAGGCCGCTATACAAGATGTTTATCTCGGCTCGTTCTGAGGCCTAACTTATCATCGGGGAAAACGTCTTTCGATCGCACCGACCCCAAACCTCAAAATCCATGCTACCCAACGTCGCTTCCCTCACCACCAACTTTATTTAGTTTTTACTCATTCTCTTTACTCTTTCTCTCTCTTTCTCATCCACGCTGTCATTGTCGATCTCTCTCTCTCTTTCTTCGCCTCTTTCCCTCTCTCAGACTTTCTGACGCTTCTCTCTCTCTCTCTCTCTCTCTCTATCATCTACCTCCTTCATGCCCAATCTCTCTCTCTCTCTCTCTTCACTTCTCTCTTTCTCCATCTGCCAATTTCCCTCAGTTTGTCGTCTCTTTTGTTTTATCTCTTATAGTTGCTTTGTTTCACAAATTTCTCCATTAATGACATTCTTCACACACACACGCACACACTCTCTCTCTCTCTCTCTCTTCATTTTCCCTCTTCTTTAGCTTCTTTGTCTCTCTTTCACTATCACTTTTTATTTGCCTCTTTCCTCTCACTCTCTTTCTCTCTCTCGATTTTCTATTACTTTCTTCCAGTTTTCCTCTCACTCTACTTCACCTCTATTTCTCTCTCAAAACGCGTATAGCTTCAAGGTTCATAAGTCTGCTTTTACTATTTGATTTTGCTAGTATTTTGATATTTTTTGTGAGCAGCTGTCTAATCTTACCATGATTCTTATGCTGCTTATTAATGCGTTGTTCGATAGGTGGTGACTCTCCGTGAAAGTGTGGTTGTGGTATATCCTATGTAATACTCATACAACAAAAACAACCATCAATAAAAAAAAACAAGTATAACTTAAGAGCTCACATCCTTAAATGTATAGTAAACGCATGCACACACAAACATACACAAGTAAGCATCACACCTCATTAAAGTCAGAACACTCATTAGTTCTATGAACCTCACCAATAGTATCTATCTATTGAAAAAAGTTTGAAATAAATAACTATAAACAATTTTTGCTATCTCCTGCTGATGAAGAAAGTATTACCGCGCACCATCGCCAGTGAGATACGCTGCAAGAGCCACTCCGTTTCGCGAGGCTCGTCCCTTAATCGAGACGCCATCGCGCCAATCCTCCAAACGAGGGCCAATAACTCCAGAAGACTCCTCTGTCACAGGAGTAAACAAGTCTATAAGCAATAGAAGAATATTTAACTATTTTTTTTAATCTCCGCGTTCCGAGCGTCAGAAGCCGGGCTCAACCGCACACCTAACCAAGTTACCGGTCGAAAATGTATCAGCACAGTCCGCATCTCAAATCAACGACTACCCCATTTTAAAAGGGAAAATGGTAATGCCATCCGGCCGCTTTTTATCACCACTGTCGAGATCTACGGGTTCAACTTGGGAAGGGAACCCAGCTGCATGTAGACCTCTTCTGATGATGTCGTTTATTGCTGCATGCTTTGGAAAGCGGTCTGCACTACGACGACAGGAGAGAGGATGCAAACCAAACTCATCAAAGGAAGCTCCACATCTGCATATGTGACGCTCAAATAATTTGAGACCAAGACAGGTCGCGACTCCGACTCAAGAGCACTCAACATTCAGAAGAGTACCGGTAGATGACAAGGGCACAGCGTTGAGCAAGGTGCCGATATCTATCTAATCTGATGAAAGCTTGCAGCATATTTCCTGTACTTTTCTTCCCAAAAATACTTCGGACGATTTCTGGGTGCATTTCCTCCTTGTCTGAGAAGGATTATTCGTAACTAGGAAAAGTCGATCATTAAATTTTTTTTTTCCAAAAATTAAGTAAAAAGGTCATTACTTCCGCAAACAATTCTCCAAAGATTACATATACAAGCTGAGTAAACTTCAAAGAGACTTCGAGGATTTCTTTATCATATGAAATAAATATGAGAAAATTTACAAAAATCTCACATATCGTTATGGATATGCAGATAGTATAACGTTTATTGCACAAATGCCCTCGGAAAAGGCATGAATTCCACTTTTCTTTCCCGCCGCCAACTAAATATCAAATAGCATAATAGACAAGGATATCAAGACTTTGGTAATGAGCAGTCTAAAAGGAGAAAAACTAATATATATATATATATATATATATATATATATATATATATATATTAGAAATGAATAAAACTCAATATATATATATATATATATATATATATATATATCTGTAGATAGAGATATATGTAGATAGATGAATCTATCTATATGTAGACAGACAGACAGACAGATAGATGTAAAGGTAATATTTAACATTGTGGAAGAAAATATGATACATGTTTTCTTGCCACAACAGATAAATTTGATTTAAATTTGCGCTTTATGTTTACATATATATATATATATATATATATATATATATATATATATATATATATATATATATAATAAAAAGGCTTAAACACTAATATTCCATGGTCATAATTTATTCCATTGGAATCGTAAATACGATCCAATTCATCAGACCTACAAATTCATTACATTCACTTATGTGCTAATACCCTTGGGAACGAAATGAATCCTCTTCTTCGCCGCCAGCTATCGGTAAATAGCAGGACAGACGGGTTCTATAGCCTTGTTTCGCAAATGGTCTCCTGCATTATGAAATGGCAGCCTTGTCAGTAATGTATCGAAATTTACATGATCGCCTAAGCGTTTATCACGCTTGACACATAATTGACTGATATATATATATATATATATATATATATATATATATATATATATATATGTATGTGTGTGTGTGTGTGTGTATGTGTGTGTGTATCAGTCAATCAGTCAGTCATGCGTGATACATATATATATTATTTACATTATTCGGACTATTGTCCGAGTCTTTATCGCCTTATTACAACGTTTCGGCCTTCTTCAGGTGGTTGGAATGTCGAACGGAACCCTTTATTTCGCTTACTGGTGTAGACTGTTCTAGTTCCATGTGCCATGTTTAATGAATGTCAGTTATCAGTTATATCCTGTTAATTCCCCTCTCCAAGTTCTCCACTGCCTTGACCGGGTATTGAACTCAAACTCTTTATCCTCTGTGTCATGTGCCATAGAGGACATTTGTGTATGAATTTCTGGGTATTATAAACCTAATGTCCCAGCCACAGTTTTTTACCAGTGCTCATATTGCAATTTATACTGTTATCAATACAAGTTTTTGCCAGAGTTCATAATGCAATTTTTGTTGTTATTATCGTTTCTTTTTCTCTGGCCCTCCTTATTACTGGTTCCCATACTGTATCCATTTCTATGTTTAGTGGGCTAAGGAGATTTTTATGGCCTAGCATACGTGCTGATTCCTTAAGTTTACGAATTTTCCAATTGTGTTCTTTGTCTATGATCTCAATCTGATCCCACACACACGTACAGACACACACACACACACACATACATACATACATACATATATATATATATATATATATATCCCATATATATATATATATATATATATATATATATATATATATATATATA
>OZ010589.1:85916971-85921971 GCA_963932145.1 Acanthosepion lycidas | reverse complement strand
TTTTGCTAAAACGATAAATGCTATCAAATCGTGAATAAATCTAGAATTTCAATTTATTATAAATTTGCGTACAAATTTATATCGTCTTTTTTCTTTTCAGGGCACCCGTGACCCACGTAGACATATCTGAATAGAACGTCACTAAAGGAGAAATGATCTGCACTTAGCAACCTCTATTGTCGTTATCAGCCTTGAAAATGGGCAATAAACATGGGCCTCTACGCTTCCATTGAATGCATATTATAAGATTATAATTACATACACACGTGTGTGTATGTGTGTGTATGTGTAATGTGATGATAGTTTTAACACGTGCCTTTATTCCATTCGAATAACGATGTTGGCTTGACTGTCATTTACTTCACGAGTAAAGCCGAAAGCCCGTAAATCTATACACGTAAATATTAAAAACATAATTCCCCTCCCCCAACCCCTACCACCATTACCACCGCTCTGTCTTTCAAGCTTTAATCATTTGGAACCTGGATATTATATTTAAAATCATTTTTGCCCTCCGTCGGGAACTTTATTTTTATCTATTTATTATCATTATTGACGGAATATGTTGGCAGCGAGAAAGTCTTAAGGAAAATGTAAACTAACAAATACACTTAGAACCAGAATGAGAAACTTAAAATTTGGTGGGCGTCATACGGAAGAAAGGCCACTGACTAACGTGCAAATAACCTTGTGAAAGGGATTTACGGGCATATATAACGCGTACGAAGTTAAGCAACGTCGGGCTTGGTCAATATCCGGATGGATGATCACTTGAAAAATAACAGCTGCTGTAAGCTTGGGTGTGAGCGTGGTGTAATAGATAACGGCTCGTAATTTGTAATCGAAGAGCCAAGTTTCAATTCCAGTCATGCTCGTTATATTTCCTTACGCGCAAATACCATATTGGGGAAGGTATGAATCCACCGCTTCTCTCCCTAGATATGGATTAATTAGTAAGACGTGTATCACTAAATCTCCATAAAAAAATTCTTATCCTTACGCATAAATACCCTTATGGCATGGGCTTACAGCCTTATGGCGTTGAAACGTGTACGAAGTTAAGAAATATCGAACTTGGTGAGTATCTAGATGGATGACCACTTGAAAAAACCAGGTACTGTAAGCTTGGGTGTGTGGGTGGTGTAATGGCTCGGAATTGGTAATCGAAGAGCCGAGTTCAATTCCAGTCGGATTCACTTAAGTTCAAATACCATTGGGGAAGGTATGAATCCACCTTTTTACCCCAGCTTTGTGTTAATTAGTAATACTTGTATCGTTAAATCATTATTATCTATAAAAAAAAATGTCATACTCTCTAAAAATATTTATGTCGTTAAATAACCTTAAAAGAGTTGCTAAACTATAGTAAAAAAAATCAATCAAATCAAACTTTGTGAAAGTTAATAATCGATCTCTTCCCCCCAACTATGGGTTATATAGTAGCGCAGACTGAGCTTATTGGTAACCAGTCTTGAATGACAAAATCTGAATTCAAAGCCTGTGGCGCATGGGGGCTAGCAATTACATCCCGAAAAAATCAACTATGAAAACCCCAACGTCAATGTCTAGCGTAGTGAGAACTATGCCCTCATACATTTTAGGGAGTTTGCATAAAAACGGAAGTTACTTTTGACTCAAACTAGTATGTTCAATAAACATTTCAGCATTGTTCAAGCCTGAAATACATTGGGCAAAACTGCTATAGACAATTGTTCATCGTTTTTTAGACAATAGTTTAGTTGCTCTCCGTCATAAATGCTATTGGCAATATATTTTACAAAGAAAATATTCTATACTGAATATATTACTTGCCAACAATAGAAGTTTCTATTTTACTGTCTTTTATCAATGCACGAAAAATATCTAGCATACATCTTTGTACATATTCAAGTACACCCTTATGCAAATTAATTGAAAAAGGACGAATAATTATGTAATTAATTACTGTTTTTCTTATTTTTTCCAATGAAACATGACCCAATGCACATATTAATACTTCGTATGTCCATTCCACAAAGTCGTCCCTTGCAGAGTGACCACAGATTCTCGATTGGATTTAAATCAGGAGATATTCCCGGCCAGTCTATAGTACTTTTGTTAACAGAATGAGATAGATAGATATATCGATACATAGATACATAGATAGATAGATATGAACAGAATTATATATATATATATATATATATATATATATATATATATATATATATATATATAATAGATAGATCCTTGTGTAAATTAATTGCAACAAAACGAATAATTCCGTAATTAATTACTTTTTTTTTCGTATTTTTCCAATGAAACATTACCCAATGCACATATTAATACTTTGTATGTCCATTCCACGAAGTCGTCCCTTGCAGATTGACCACAGATTCTCGATTGGATTTAAATCAGGAGAGTTTTTAAAACTGTTTCTAAATCGTTGATTGTCTTTTAATCATTCAGCCTCACCAGCTATCCTCTTCCGCTGCACATATGAGGCACGCCCCACCGTTTGGGAACCACTGCTCTTGACTATTATTCCGTAGGATCTTTAGACAGAAGTTCCAGGGATTGCTGATCGGTTGATTTTACATGTCAAGCACTGTTATTTTTTTCAATATCGAAGTTTATATGAGACAACAGGCTAGAAATTGATATAACAGAGTGATCTACAAGATTTCTTACTCTTACTTTTATGATTTGTGCGATCATGAGTCTCCACAACCTCCTGACCTTTGTGATTCTCAGCATTTTCACCTTTTGTATGTCTTCTTCCTCCTAACATGTCTTGAAGAACAACATCTGAATTCAAAACCGGTTGGGCATGAGGATAGCTACTCCATTATTTAAGACTCTACTTATTGCTATGGAGACCTCAACAGCCATGCCTAGCGCGCTGAGAACTATGGCTCCCTACATTTTAGTGGAATTACAGAAAAAAGGGAAATCATTTTTGACTCGAACTAATCAATGCTCAATGGATTCCCATGTTCTCGACAGATAAGTGAACTGTAGATTTCCCTTATTATCTTTACCTTCGATATATCGTCTGAGTGTCAAATTAACCAATTTCTCCGTCTTCATTCTGTGTCCAAGACATTTCATCCGTATCTCTCTGATTTTGAGTACAAGTGACCTTTTTGTTTCCATTTCCCTTAAGATTTGCTTCTTCGTTGCTTACGCGAGCCGCCCAATATGTTCTAAGCATCTGTAGAACCACATTTCCCTAACCTCCAGCTTTTCCCTTCAACTATGAGGATATTCTCCAGCATTTGCTGCTATATAGGAGGACTAATACTACATAACTATTCAGCAATTTTTATTTTTTGTCGTTTCTATCGAAATTTTCCTGTTTCTTAATACATTGCTTCGCTTTTAGAATAACTCTTTCACTCCATCCTGGGTAAGATGATAAACTACATCCGCGTCCTGGTTAAGACGATAAACTACGTCCAACAGCAAGGCCTCTGATCAAAAGGTTTTGAGGAGCGTGGAACCACCCCTTAATTGCTGGTGTTCCCAGGTCCAACCTGATCCGAGGTGGTTGCACTCGTTAGGGCGCCAGCTATGGGCAAATAGTTAACCCAACAAACTGATTGCAAAACATTATGAAAGTATAAAAACAGGTTTTAATACCAGCAATAAAATTTTTGACGAAAAATTATTTCCAGCAATACATTACCGACAACAAATTTTTGAAGAAAATAAATATTACCAGCAATACATCTTTGAGGAAAAATATTACTCGCAATACATTTTGGAAAAAAATTATTACCAGCAATAAAATTTTTGTCGGCATTAAATAACCCATTAAGGCGTTGATATGGCGTAAAACAAACCAAACCAAAACGGATAACATACAATAAATATTTTTCTACTTATTCCTTCATGTTTTCTCCTTTAAGGACTTGGCAGATGACGGTTCTTCACAACTTCCCATCACTTGCTGCTCTAAGTAATTCTTGCCCTTTTGCCTCGTTATCCTTTCATACAGGTTGCTAAAATCAGTTACAGTTTTTTAAGCTCGCCTTGAATAAGCAATGGAAATATTAAATTCATTAAGCTTTCTTACTTTATTATGTCTCCTAGAATTCTTAGCTTATTCCTGATACTTTCAACACCGTCTCCTAATTGCTAACATTATTTTTAATCATTCATTCTTTTTCTCTCTCATCCACTTTCCCTGGTATTCCTCTGTTCCGCTTGACTTCAATCTGTCCTGTGAGTATCAAATGTTCTAAGCCTTCTTTCCTTATTATGTCTCTTACAATTCTCAGCTTATTCATGATACTTTCAACACCATTTCCTTATTTCGAAGATTATTTTTAATCATTAATTCATTTTCACTCTCATCCTCTTTACATGGTATTCCTCTGACCCTCTTTCCTTCAATCTGTCTTGTGAGTATCAAATGTTATGATCCCTCTTTCCTTATCATGTTTCATACAATTCTCAGCTTATTCGTGATACTTTCAACACCGTCTCCTTATTTTTGAGATTATTCTTAATCATTCCTTCTTGTTCTCTCTCATCTTCTTTCCATGGTATTCCTCTGTAACTCTTGCCTTCAATGCTTTTCTGAGTACATTTCTTAGGTTTTGGAATAGATCTTTCACTATTCAATTGCACGTTCTGTTTTCGTTGTTGCATTTTCCTTCCTGGACCTAAAGTTAATGAGGTCAGTGTCATCAAGGTAAAAAGTAGTAGTACAAAAATAAAAGCAGTTATACAGATTTTAAATATTTTTTTTCAGAGGCTGTGTAGTCATTTTTGGGAAAGAGACAGGTTAAAATTTGTTGTTATATATAAACATGCATCTATATTAATATTTCACCGGGTTTTCAGGAAGGAAATGGGAAAGAAAAAAATGAAAAGATGAAAAAAAGAAAGGATTATAAACAACGGAAGTTTCATAAAAACCTAAAAGGCAGATGCACTGAGATGAACTGGCAAGATGAACGGCTTCCCCTTCAGAAAATACCAATAAAATAACCAAAAGTTTGAAATAAAGTTTT
>OZ010589.1:85846971-85914471 GCA_963932145.1 Acanthosepion lycidas | reverse complement strand
CTGTCCGAAACTTGTCGAAGAAGCTAATTAAAATAAGAAAGCAAATAAATTTAATACACATCCCAGTATGTCTGAATTTTTTTATTTTTTTAATATTTTTATTGTTGGAAATATATATATATATATACAGTGCGTTCTGCTTGATTATGCAAAGTAATGTTTTCATCTAACGTGTCAATAAATTCTGTTTTTTTCAGACTTTTCGCTTCTTGCAGATTAAATTATACTTTCAGACAAGAGAATATGATCAATGAAAAAAAGTTGTATAGTAACAGGGTTCTTTTTCTCAAAGTATGTAAAAAGGCACAGTTTCAAGTGTTCGGTCTGATTAAGCAATCACCATATAAATCCTTAATATGGGTAAGAAAAAGGGTCTTACTGAAAACGATCATGCTGAAATTACTCGCATGCTTGGAAGTGGTCTGTCATCGCTAGAAATTTCAAAAAGGTTACATAGAGACCACCGTACATTCAAAGCATTCGTCTTAGGCAGTAAATCATACAGAAAGTCACCTAAACGATCGCATTGGCGAAAGTTAACTGCCAGAGATATTCGTAAAATTAAATATGAAGTCTCGAAGAAACCGCATGAAACTAGTAAAAAAATATTTGAAAGCGCTGAAGTGCCCAAAGTTGGTAAAACTACCTGTTGTGAGGTCCTCAAGACCTTGCCATAGATCAAGAAGCACCACCAATTGGCTATCAGACCATGGGTTCAAAGGGCAAAATTTAATGGTATGGCCTCTAAACAGCCCTGATTTAAATCCAACAGAAAATTTGTGGTCTATAGTCAACAGGCGGATTAATGCTGAAAACAAGCAATTCACCAGCTTAGAAGTCCTGTGGAAAGCAATTGTAAGTGCTTGCCGATCAATCAAACTTTCTGAAATTGAAACATTGACGTCAGCAGTGGACAGACGCCTCATAATGGTTTTGAAGAATGGAGGATGTCATGTTTGTTCGTAGCCGCATTAACAGACTTGTTTTGTTTTGTTTAACATGCTATACATATGTATTATGTAATGTAGGACTTAGAACACACGATGTATAGTCATATGCGCCACAATTCAATTAATAAAATTTAGTATAAAATGTGTTTTTCTTGTTTCATTTCCATTTGCATAATGAAAGTGAACACTAAATTAGGGCTTAAGTTCATAAATCATTAAAAAGAAGCACGTTTTGTATATTTCGAGAACTTAAATGATTGACAAAATAATAAAATAGTATCAACAACACTTTAGCTTTTATTCTTCAGAATATATTGCTTAACTTGGATATTTTTAGGTAAAAATTAACTTTGCATAATCAAGCAGAACGCACTGTATATATATATATATATATATATATATATATATATATATATATATATATATATATATATATATCTGATATTAAGCACTTTATCACATAAACATATCAGACATTATGTGTATATTTCTTCATATATATATGATGTGGACCCAAAGTCGGGACCACGGAAGAAAAACACGGAACACGGATTAGAGGTAAGAAAGATATATTAAACAAAAAGGTTACAAAGATAGTGTAAGTGTAAGCGGAGCTTACTATGTTCTAGTGTCCAATATTGGTAGTAGTACGCGGCTGATACTACGGTATTAGAATACTCTCTCTCTCTCTCTCTCTCTCTCTTTCCTCCTCTTCTCCTAGAGTGTTATATCGCATACTTTATATAGTCCTGGAAGAGTCCATGTTGTAGGTATGTTACGGTCTCACAACACCCCCCTTCCAAGAGTTTTCTTTTTTTTCTTTTGAAAAGGAGAAAAAAAAACTGTTAATACTTTTTTCTCTTGTGATTTACGTCGAGCGTTCGAGTAAATTTCCTTTTCCTTCCTGAACGTCACACTTCAGGAGAGACTTGGGGCGTGTCGACAATATATATATATATATGTGTGTGTGTGTGTGTGTGTGTGTGTGTGTGTGTGTGTGTGTGTGTGTGTGTGCACACGTTTGATTAAAAAACATCGAAAGCTTCTTTTTTATTATATTTTATTTACTTTTTCACTATTTAATGACTTTTCGGACTTCAGGTACATAGTTGTAAATATACCTTTTAAAAACCTCTCGGTTAAGATTAACCATTTTCAAAGAATTTTTTGTAGTTTATTGTGCTGGCAGTTTAAAATAAAATAACCAACAACATAACACAGTTTAATATTTTATTGTTTATTCTCAGTTTTCGAATAAGTTCTTAAAATTCGAATCAAAATTTGGGATATATTCAATGTATATCTTTTTTTGATTATTCTGGCTTTATTCGAATACTTTCCATTAAATGCCGGGATGAAGCTAACAACATGCTTGTCTACGATAATCACAGCATTCTTGATTATGACCGTCTCGAAAGAACAAAAACAGCAAAAAAAAAAAAATATATATATTCAGCTTCAGTAGAAAAAAAAATATATATATATTCAGCTTCAGTAGAAAGGGAAGTCTCATTGAGTGCAGTCACGTATGACAAGTATTAGCAGCAGCACTTATCAGTAGGCAGGTTAGATTTAAATCTTCACTAAAAATTGGTACAGGGAACAATAGTCTAGTTGATTAAAGTGTTGGTTCATAAATTTGGTGATTGCCAGAGAGTGTGTACTTGTGCTTGGTGCAAATGGAGCCAGCAATAACCGAGTAATACTAAATAAAAACAAAACAAGACATTCCTAGGTATTAAGCAGATGAATGGGAACAATCTTCCCCATAGATTAAATAAAGGATTCAGTTTGAAATTCCTTGAAAGTTACCAGGATTGACAGGCACCTGGTGATGGCTGGAGGGCACAATGATTAAAATGTTATATCAGGTTGGTGCAAAAATAATGTCGTTTTCTCAAATAGTAACATATGTGAGAAAACGACATTATTTTTGCACCAACCTAATAACAACAATAAAGATGGGGATAATACTCAACATATAAATATTGGTAACTCCACATCCTAGAACTTCAGACAGAGAAATTTAAAAGCTTGTCGCAATGTTATTAGCAATGTGATTCTTGATTTAAATGATTGTCTAATTCCAAATAATTTTATTCTAACTTACTCAATGGTTGTACCCTTGAACAAATGTTTTTCGATCCGGCTTATTTACACGGAATTTCGCACTGAAACCCTTTATATAATCTATGGGGTCAGATTGTTCTACTATCCATGTCTAGGGATATCTTGTCTAATTCTTCTTTCTTATTATGGGCTATGCTTTCAAAAGGTAGGCGATCATGGCTCTCCACTCCCCTTTAACGCTTTCAACTCTCAACAAGTTCTTTCCCTCTACTTTCTCCCGCTGACCACCTGCCCAACTCTGCCAGGTATGTCACGCGTTGTTTAGCCTTGTCTCTCTTTCCCTCTATTCGACCCGTGAGTATCAGATTCTCCAGACCCTCCTTCCTCATTATGTGTCCTAGAAACTTCAGCTGCCTCGTCCTGTATCAAGTATAAGCCTCCTCCTTGTTTGCAATCTCTCTAAGACCTCATCGTTGCACACATGCTCGGTCTATGATATCCTTAAGGCACATCACGTCTGGAGTCGAGATGCCAGGTCAAGACCTATAACATTCCATATATATCAAAATGAATAGATAGATGGAGAACTATGAACAGTTTTTCAAAATACCACGTGATCTGTGTCTACTTTCTCTTCTTGTTGAGTTCCAAATTTTCTTTATTCTTTGTCGCTTGCGTCGTTTTTATCTCACACTTCTCTCACTTTCACGCCCAACTTTCCTTCAACTTCTTCATTTCTTCCTCGCTTTATTTTCCTTCTCCTCCTTCTACCCCTTCTCATTCACTCATTCCTTCTTTTGTCTAACTTCTCCCTCACTCCTTTGCTTATTCATTTTCTCCTCTTCCCTCAATTCTCTTCTATCCGTCTCAATTTCCGCACCTCTTTCTCCAATGCTCCTGACATTCTTTTACCTTTCTTTTTCTTTTTACGTGTCATGTCCTTTCAGGACGTAGGGGATCATGGCTCTCCACCTCCCTTGCAACTCTCAACAAGTTCCTTCACTCTGCTTCCTCCCTTAGAGCACATTCTGTCATCCACTTGCTTAAGTCCGCCAGGTATGTCATGCGTTGTTTTCCCTTGTTTCTCTTTCCTTCTATTCAACCCATGAGTATCAGATTCTCCAGGCCCTCCTTCCTCATTATGTGTCCCAGAATCATCAGCCGCCTCTTCCTGATATTAAGTATAAGCCCCTTCCTTGTTTGTAACCTCTCAAAGATCTCATTGTTGCTCAAACGCTCGGTCCATGGTATCCTTAGCATCTTTCTGTAGAACCGCATTGTCGTTTCGAATCTCTTCTTCATCTTCGAGGAAATCGTCCAACATTCACTGCCGTAAAGAAGGACAGATGTCACGTAACAATTCAGTATTATTTTCTTTGTTACCAAAGATATCTTCCTTTCTCGCAGTACTCTACCCAACTTTTGGAATGTGTCCTTGGCCATCACAATACACCTACGGATCTCAGTGTCGCACTTACCATCCCCTGTCAAGACGCTTCTGGGGTATATAAACTTACGCGTCAGGATCATCCTCTTACTGACGACCATACACTCCGTCTTCTTGCAGTTTATGCTTAGTCCCTTCTTCTCACTCTCCGTCGCTACCTTCTGTAGGAGAGTTTGGAATTTCTGTTCTGTGTCTGATTCTTACTGTTCCAAAAAGAGGCAGCTCTTGAGAAAAAACTGTACAAATGGAGGTGTGATGTGATAGTGGTGAGGGTGTGCGTCTTGTTGTCTAATATTTCATGGAATTTGACTAGGAAAAATAACTTTTCCTAAAACTATTATTTTGCTGCGAAACTAATCTATCACTATTTCCATGGCAAATATTCTGCGGAACTACTTTTCTTAATTCCACCAGTTTTTACCTTCATAATTAAGACCTGCCTTGCCATATACACTGGAATGAATAATTCCTATGTCCTTTGTGTTCCGTTTGTAAGAAGGAAGTTCTATTCGAAGAGCTTCGTCCTTAAAAGCTACTATTTTGTGGAACAAATTCCTGAGATAATGTTGATGATTCATCGAAATCAAGAAATGAAGAAAAAAGACGATAAAAAGATGATGGGACTTAAAGACAAGGGAACAGAAATAAATAAATGAACAAACAAAAAGATAATGATGATGATAATAATCATTATGATTATCATTACGATGATGATCATCATCATGATCATCATTATCATGATATTGGGTTGGTGCGTATTTATCAGGCGTTTTTTAAACAATATTTATTATGAAAAAAGAAACATTACAATTCAATAATAACATTTTTAAATGTTTATTCCGGGGCGTATGGTTATCGAGACGCATTTTTATAAATAAAATAATATTTTCATTAAAAAAAGTAAAGGAAACAGCAGTTTTGATTAACAAATAACTTGCCTATGAAAACGCCTAATAATTATGCACCAACCCAATAAATAAAAAAATAAAAGAAAAAGCTATAAGCTGATAATAAAACTGAGTCGAAAACAAAAGAAAAAAAAAGAAAAATCTGAGTCAAAATCAAGTAAGAAGGAAAAAGAAGGCTATAATAAGATGATGATGAAAACAAGGGAAAGGTAAGAAAGATGATATGATGGTAACGATGATGATGATGAAGAGGAGGAGGAGGAGGATTCGAAGACAAGGAATATAAGTAAAAAAAGTATGTGGAAAAAGAAACAGGGAAAGAAGAAGAAGATGAAAATAATTATTTCTAGAACGAAGCAGCCATTCCTAAACCCACTTGTAAGGCAGGTGTGTTATATCAAAAGCCCCTCATTAGCATTTAGCGAAAAAGTTCAAGAGGAGAAAAGCTAAGAAAAACAGAGGTAAATAGCGCCAACATTTGCTAGTATAAGAGATAAATACCAAAGGAAAAAAAGCCCGAAAAAAAGGAAAAAAGAAGGAAAAATTAGCAAGTGTGTCGAACACAGTGAAGCGGATAACATTAATCAACACAGCAAACAGTAAAAAATATAGATAGACAATCAAACAAAACAAAACAAACCCACCACAAAAGACGCAAAGAAGAACATCAGAAAGAGTATTGAAATACGCGCATCTGTCAGCATTGGTAGTAGTACTAAGACACAAATCATTGGTAATGGTAAAAATCATTGGTAATGTTACTAAGACACAAATCATTGGTAATGGTAAAAATCATTGGTAATGTTACTAAAACACAAATCATTGGTCATGGTAAAAATCATTGGTAATGGTAAAAATCATTGGTAATGTTACTAAGACACAAATCATTGGTAATGGTAAAAATCATTGGTAATGTTACTAAGACACAAATCATTGGTAATGGTAAAAATCATTGGTAATGGTACTGAGACACAAATCATTGGTAATGGTAAAAATCATTGGTAATGTTACTAAAACACAAATCATTGGTAATGGTAAAAATCATTGGTAATGGTAAAAATCATTGGTAACGGTACTGAGACACAAATCATTGGTAATGGTAAAAATCATTGGTAATGTTACTAAGACACAAATCATTGGTAATGGTAAAAATCATTGGTAAAGGTACTAAGACCCAAATCATTGGTAGTGTTAAAAATCATAGGTAATGGTACTAAGACCCAAATCATTGGTAATGGTAAAAATCATTGGTAATGGTACTAAGTCCCAAATCATTGGTAGTGGTAAAAATCATTGGTAATGGTACTAAGACACAAATCATGCATTAAACTTATTGCACATTACAAATTATTTTTAACTCGAACTTAATAAAGATTAGTTAAAGTTTATCATCAATATCGTTGAATTTTTAAATTACTGAAGACACTTAAGTGATTTTGATATATACCTCCTACCTACTTTCTCATTCTCTATCTCCTTCTGCTTGCTCCACTCTCTCTCTCTCTCTCTCTCTCTCTCTGTGTTTCTCTCTTTATATATATATATATATATATATATATATATATATATATATATATATATACACACACTTTGGGGCGGGTTCCTCACAAGTACAAAAATCAATATAAATATATGTCCGCAAATCCTTCGTTTTTGAGGTATTGAGTTTAAAGAAAGTTTGTGGTAGATGCCGGAGTGTTGCCATATGGACGAGGTTACATTTGTCATTCGTGTACATTTGTGGCTAATTAACTGGGAAGTGTTCCGTTTAACAAAATAAGCAGAATATTCATCTCCTGAAGCGGCAGATATGAGTTTTATATACGGCCGGGCGAATGATTTGCAATTAGTTACAATCTAATCTCTACCTCAAAGATACAAACTTCAAACGTTCAAACAAACATCAAACGTTCAGTCATTTCGCGTGAATGCCGTTTCGTCACGCTAATGTAGATTTTGTTCTAATTAAATACTTTTTTCTTTCTTATGATGATGCTAGATAATCAGGAAAACACACACACACACACACATATATATATATGTATAGCGTATATATATATATATATATATATATATACATATATATATATATATATATATATATATATATATATATATATATATATATATATATATATATATATATATATATATATATATATACGCTATACATATATATATTGGGCACGTGGCCAAATAGAACGTCCGCATTCTGACTATGAGACCCGGGTTCGAATCTCATCTAGGTTGATTTGTCGGGAAAGAAACTTCCTGGTGTTATCGGACTGAAGGGGGTCCATCTGACCCAAGCCTTGTGAGTAAAATTGAGTAGACAGAACCTTTGGGGACTATCGATACCTTTGCTAGCATGAAGTCACAAGTCATCGTGGCCAAGGTCTTGAGCATTCCGGCTTGTTCAATTGTTGATAACCAGAAACTGAAGCTAAGGTCTGCTCAGTATAGTTGCAGGTGGGGTCTGTGGGTGTTTAATAAACACATATGCGCCCTAGTATATTAGTATCCTCAAGCCAGCTATATATATATATATATATATATATATATATATATATATATATATATATATATATATATATATATATATATATATATATATATATTATCTTTACTAGGTAGTACAAAGCAATTTTCTGGTGCTGGGTATAGACTGACCGTTACATAATTTAAATGTTAATAAAAGTCCATATATTATATGATGATCATAGACTTTTATTTTAAAAATATATATTGCATTTAAAATAGACGGGACTTTTATTTTATTATTATACAGGGATTACGTTTTTTTATTTTAATAATATATGTCGCATTTAAAATAGACCGGATTTTATTTTTTAATCTATTTATTCTATTTTAAATGCGACATATTTTTAAAAATAAAAAATGCAGTATACGTGTAATAAGTGCATTGTGCATGAAACTCCGAGATACAATCCTAAAGAAGAATCTGCAATGTTATTGGTCCTGACCTGCCATCTTGGCCTCTGTCCCTTTCCCATCATCGTAACATATTTCTTTTTATATGTCATGTTCTTTCAGGACGTAGGCGATAATGGCTCTCCACATCCTTCTATCCCTTGCCGCTCTCAAAAAGATCCGTCCATCTGATTCCTCCCCCGCACCACGTTCTATCATCCACTTGCTTAAGTCAGCCAGGAATGTCACGAGTTGTAATCCCTTGTTTATCTTTCCCTCTATTCGACCTGTGAGTATCAGATTCCCAAGGCCTTCCTTCCTCATTAAGTATCTTAGAAACTTCAGCTGCCTGTTCCAAGACCTCATCTTTGCTCACACGATCAGTCCATGATATCCTTAGCATCCTTCTGTAGAACAACATCTTTGAGGAAATCGTTGAATATTCGCTGTCGTAAAGAAGACAGATGTCACGTAACAGCTCAGTATTCTTCTTTTTTTTTTTTTTTTTTTTTGTTACCAAAGAAATCCTGTCTCGCAATTATCTGCCTAGGTTTCGAAATGCCTCCTCGGCCATCCCAATACGTCTACGGATCTCAGTGTCACACTTGCCGTCCTCTGTCAAAACGCTTCCCAAATGTTTAGTCTTCCGTGACTGCTTGATTCTAGTGTTACCGACTTTCAGATCACGTTTCGGGCTCAACCTCTTACTGACGACCATGCACTCTGTCTTCTTGATTCTAGTGTTCCAGACCTGCAAATCTCATAGTTTCCCTGTATCTCTTCTATAAATACTTTCATGGTGGACTTACCCGAATACTGGGTAGGGTTTACCATCTCCCAGTTTCGTTTCTTTCTTCGGGCAGATTGCGACTCAGTTGTGGCCCTGTCCACGTTCAGAGACGCAACCTAAGAAAATAAATAATGCGAGGTGCCCGGTCCCGAGCAGTTTCTGCTCGTGGTTGCACCTGCCTTGCACTTAATAGGTAAAATCGGCAGTCATATCAATGCCTGCGCAACCGACGGGTAATTTTTTCCTTCGCCTCGGTTTACGCGTCCGTGTTCTTCACGTTAAACTAGTCCTTGTGGCATAACCCATGTCAGTGTGGAGACCAGGGTAAATAATATTTTCTGCTATGGTACCTAGACATTATGAATTGGTACTACATTGAAAATATCCTTTTCATGTCTCATCAGTTTACAATTGAAATAACTAGATGTAGCCGTAAGTTCTATGCTAACAGTTTCTTCTATCGCACATCTCTCTTTTGGAAATCTCTTCCGTCTTCTTGATTCCCACTCAACTTTGATCTTCAATGCAATGTCAATCGTTAACTTCTGTCTTCTTAATTCTTGTTCTTCTATTGTCGTACTTAGTTGTATTTTTTATATTCTTTAACATTCAGTAACCCTTTGCGTCTTAGTTGATTTATTGCCTTACTTGGGTGGAATGATATATATATATATATGTATGTATGTATATATATGAATGCATGTTATGAAATCATTTAAAGATCGAATCAAGGAATAAGATTGAAGTAATAAAGCGAGAAAAAATCAAGTGGAAAAATCATAACACAGATGTAATGTTTATGTCTTTATTTTTAATTAATACCACCTCGATTTTTTTTCATTCATGTTTTTGCAATTAGGCGTTCTAGGGTGTGAATTAGTGAATGAAAATTTTGATGCGTTTCTCGCCTAATTTAGAAAAGATCAGAAACAAAGGAAATTGCTAACATCCCGGAAATGTATCAAACCTGAAATCTGCCACTAGAGAAAATTTGCCTTATGCATAAACATTCTTTCTCTCTCTCTCTATCTATCTATCTATCTGTGTCGCACACACACACATTTATTTTAATATATTTTATTGTTACACGTTATTTTTATAGACACAAATATTTAAGTAAATGCTCTGTTTGTAATAAACTGTATTGACAACATTTACCGGCCTGAACGGCCGAGGAATTTTCATAGAAAATATGTGTCCTCCGACAGGAATCGAACCTGTATCCTACACGGGACCATCATATAGCTTGACGTGCTATACCAGTTTAGCTATAGAGGAACGTCTGGTTAGCAAGATCGATTTTACAGCTCTTAAACTAAAATTTAGAATACATGTGTCAGAGAACGTTTAGGTAAATTTTGTTAATACTGTTTATTATAAACAGAGCATTTAGTTAATATTCCCAGTCGAGCACATTTGAAGACCCTTTTTATTGTACAACCACTTTCTGGCAACATCCAATCTTTCTGCTATATTTCCAAAAAGAACTTCACATCAATATGGAACAAATACAATTTAATTCCTCACTAAAAAAAAAAAAAAAAAAAAAACATAGCCACATCAAACATAGACGAATATAAAATCAAACTTAGAGAAAATATACAACATTTCATGAACATATGGAACATTTCATAGAAAGTTTCTGATTTCTTCAACAACGACAACCAACACTGAAAACAACTACAACCATTTTGATGTTTAAGTCAACGAAATTCTCGACATAATAAAGATGGTAAATAAATTAGAAACAATAAAAATTAACAACAAATTCCAAAAACAACTAGAAAAAGATTTAAAAACAATAAACAAATCAGAAAAGTTATATAACCAATCCCAGAAATCCGGAACAGTTTACAAAGTACCAACTATTAGGTTGGTGCAAAATAATGCCGTTTTCTCACATATCTTACTATGTGAGAAAACGACATTATTTTTGCACCAACCTAATACAAAAAACTAGTTGAAAAAAAGGCCATCAAATTCTAGAAAACCACCAGCAATGAAATAGAAAATAACATAAAGAAGCAAAAATATAACCGTCAAATTAAAACTAGACAACAGAATTTAAAAAAAAAACTACAAAAAGTAGAAACATTCATCAAACTAAAAGACCACAAGAGGAACTTCTTAAACAAATCAACATGTAGACTATTAAAACACACAAAAACAACATCGGAAAAGTAAGCAAGTAAATAATAGAAAAATATGCTCAAAAGTAAGAAGTACACTAGACATACACTAGATAAAAAAAAAAAAACAAAGATACCATACATTGGTTCAATATCACCACCAACACAGAAAGCTTTTCCTTTATACATCTAGACATAAGGTACTTCAGAAGATCAATACTATACTACAATAAAATATGAAGAAAAAAGTCAGCACCAACAACATAAACAATGACAATAACGATCATAGCTTTGATATAACAATGGGCATTTACGATAGTGTAAGGTCTGTAAACATATAGGCATATATATCTTCAACAAACTGACAAATATCATTAACAAAAAAGTCGGTTTATACAGGGACGACAGTCTAATAACCGTAAGAAACTGTAATGGCAGAATCGTAGAAATATTCGACACTCTAGGTTTCAAAATACACACAAAATCTAACCTAAAATAATAAACTTCTTAGATATAACACGCAACCTAAACAACAACATATGCAAACTTTACAAAAAAGCAAACAACAAACCCACACATAATAACAAAAATTCCACCCCACTTAACGTATTCTCTATCACATACACTTATCTGTTAACAAATGAATGTCAACGAATTCTAGCAATATAAAATATTCAAAGAAAACAAAAAATTATACGAATCAGCACTAAGAGAAAGCGGATATTCGAACTAATTAGAATACGCATGCATAAACAAACGAAGCAAAAACAACAGAAAAAGAAAGATAATTTGGTACAATCCCCCTTCAAGAACACAATGAAAATAAATATAGAGAAAATATTTTTTAAATAGTTGAAAAACACTTCCCCAAACACAGCAAACTATTAAAAGGCATCAACTAAAACGCAATCAAATTAGTTACAGTTGCATGAATAAAATGTAGAAAATAATAATTAAGCAGAACAAAAAATGCTCAATAAAACCACCACCAACAATATAAACCAGATAAACAACACCAATATATACAATTGTCGAAACAAAGACACTACTCTACTTATTAACAAATGTCTGAACAAAAATATAATATACAACGCTACCGTAATAAATGATATTAAAACAGAAGAAAAGATTTACATAGGAGCTACAAAAACAGCATTTCAAAAAAGACTTAACAATCACAAAACGTCCTTCAAAAGAGAAAGATACTGAAACACAACCATATCAATATATATATATATATATATATATATATATATATATATATATATATATATAGAACCAAAAAGAAAACAATATCCCCACAAAATTAAAAAGAGCAGTTTCACACAATATCAATAGCAGAAATTGCAAACTATGCTTAAAGGAAAAAATTAGCAATAATCACTTTAAAAACCAAAGAAAACTACTAACGAAGAAGAACGAGGTAATCTGCAAATGCAGACACTCACATAAATATTTGCTTTGCCATCTAAATAATAACACAAATGTAGCAAACACAATATAAAATGCAATTCTATTACAATCACAACTCCACACACACAACACAATGTCCTCACCGAAACCAAATGAAAAAAAATCTTAAAAAAGAATAACCGCCATATCAATAATAAGTAAATGCCGAATTCAACACCAAACGCGCTAACACCACAAGAACGAAGCACAATCAACACCTATAATTAACACAACATGAAAACCAACACGTTCATAAATGAGTACACATGTGATCCACATATAAATAACCATACCTACACTCATCACAACACAAAAATACACATACACATGAGTACATAAGCTCACGTACACATCAACATAAAAAATGATAACAGCAGATCTGAAAACATTCAACTGCCATAAACAAAAACATCAAGTGGCCAACACACCATAAAATAATAAAACAACCCAATCACCGAAATTCTCACACAACACCTATTCAATAAAAGGCCAGAAAACAAAACTCCAGAGAGGAAGAATATAATGAAAAAAAGAAAGAAAACAAATAATTAAAACATAACCAAAAGACAAAAAAGAAAAACATGCTCACGTAGAAATGTAATAATAATAATAAAAACATGGTCACAAAAGCATATAAACACACAAGCATTAGAAATATTGAAAGAAAAACTGACAAGCCTTTGAATAATGAATGTTTACGAAACTTCGAAGTCGGTATGATGGTAGTTACACCTCTCAATTATATATATATACATATATATATATATATATATATATATATATATATATATATATATGCGCAGTACTAAGTGGAAAGTTCTCAATTCGACTAAAATCAATCTCGTGGTTGTTCATTTGTTCACATTTTCAAAAATGGGTTCGCTCCGATAACTTTTCAACACCCGAGTTTTCAATCATTAATCAACTGTTGAAATATCAAATGACTGAGAGAACATGCTCTTATTTATCTATTTATCCTTATATATTTATATATATGGGGAAAAGAGACAAAAGGAAAACTTGTCTTAGCCAAAGTATTTCATCATCTGGAGGAATTTATCAAGGCAAATGAATTTATCAAGGCAAATGTCATTTTGTGACAAGTATGTAAAAAGAAGAGCAGCGATGTTATTGCTTTTTCATAACTTTTCGTATAGGGACATTCCTAAATATTTATCAGGCAAATTTATGGACACTGCACTGCGTAATAAACGTAAGTGAATAGGGGGTATTTTATTATATATAGTTGTCACAATATAAAATTCTTTCATTTGCCCTGATGAAGTACATCAGAGGATTAAACGCGTTGGCTAAGATAAGTTTCTTTTTTCATATCTTACAGATATACTTTATCTGAAATTTTTACGCACATGCACACACACGCATATATATATATATATATATATATATATATATATATATATATATATATATATAAAGTTTGTTGAAACATCATAATTGTACGCATATGTAAGTATGTATGTAGGTATTTGTGTGTGTGCATGGGGGTGTTTGGGAGTAAATATATGTGTATATTAGTGTTTAAATCACTCTCTATCACTATATATATATATATATATATATATATATATATTTGTCTGACGATCGCTAAAGCCAGGGTCACAAACTCACATCTATCCAACCAAATATATATATATATATATATATATATATATATATATATATATATATATATATATATACATATATATATACTTTATTTATATTTATATATGTATTAAGTCAATGCCAAGAGTAGAGCAATAATTATTTATTATAATTTTTACATACGGTCAAAAACAACTTACTCACTACAAAGATGTATTGTTTCAATGAGGCTGCATCGTGAATGATGAAAACCAAAAATGGTTATGAACAATTCTATTTGGAAGAAAGCCTCTTATGGAAATCTAACCAAAGTACGCCAAAACTCCCAAGAAAAAGTAGATAGAGAGAGGGTAAGGTGGAAAACGATGAAGGAGAAAGGCGAAATAAATATAGGCGATATATATATATATATATATATATATATATATATATATATATATATATATCACCTATATTGCAAGAGCCATATCTAAAAGGTCAACCAACCTAACGGTGACCTCATACCATAATCCTCACTCTTGCTCCATATGTGGCCTCCTTTGCAAATCACTTGCGACTGAAGATTATCGCACAAAATTCATAACTGAATCAATTGGTTAAGTTGTAGAAACCGACGCTAGAATCCATTACACACACACACACACACACAGACACACACAGACGCACACACACACACACATATATATATATATATATATATATATATATATATATATATATATATATATATACATACATACATACATACATATATATATATATATATATATATATTGAATTATATTTCTTTATTTTAGTTTGTTTTCAAACCTTGAGCACCATATATATAATAATGACCGGATACCCGTTTGCAAGCATACCCGTCTGTTAGAGTGACTAACCATTCGCTGCGACAGATTTGTCCTTTGCGCATTTGTGTTTCTTCAACACCCTAATAACCACACCTGTGGTTTGTACTACAATTATACTGAGTAGGGCTTAATTAAAGTTTCTAAATGTGGTAGCATACCTACGGATGATAATGTTAAATGACGCCCCCAAAATGCTAAATGTAAGAATATTTTAGAATATATGCTAAAACCTTTAGTTATGTATTTTCTTTTCCTTCTTAATAATCCTAAATTGACATCAGAAAGGGCCATGGAGAATTTTGAGATAGAATTACATTGTGCAGAAGATAACTGAGAAAAGTTTAATGGATTTAGCAGTAGATTTCATCTATTGAATCTGAAGAAGGAACAAGACATTTTTTCCTTATTACTTTATCCCTTCATGCACTTGTTTCTTGGCCATGATGACTACGAGGTGCATTACTGTTAAACAAATCCAATTTAACTTTTTGGGTACAAAATCTATGCGATTGTATCTTATTATATCAAACTCAAATCTGTGTCTTTTTATCAGGTTTGCTTCTTTTTTTTTCTTTTTCTTTTTGCATTATTATTATTATCTTCTTTTCTTCTGCAGGGTTTTTCGTTTTCAACTGGATATCTTGCATTATGAGTGTTCTGCACGACCTCAAGCAGACAGCATATTAGACACAATATTTGTAGAACGAAACAACGCAGACTTTTACGGTGATTGGATACTTAGCTTTATTCCGATGTTCTTAATGTAGGTCTTTAGGTTCACTTCTATAGTCCCCAACGCTTAAATGTTAACTTAGGCAATATTAGCATTCTGTCAACTTTAAACCGGGCATCAGTGTTCTTTTTAAGTTTGATATTATGGTAACCAGAAAAAAAGTCACATCGATGAGAAGGCGTTTCCTTTGTTCTTCTGGTTTTTCTGTCTTCTTGATTCTAGTGTTCCAGACCTACAAATCTCATAGTTTCCCTGTATCTCTTCTATAAATACTTTCATGGTGGACTTACCCGAATACTGGGTAGGGTTTATCATCTCCCAGTTTCCTTTCTTCCTTCGGGCAGATTGCGACTCAGTTGTGGTTCTTTCTCCTGTGACAGAGAGGGAAATTAACTCTTGTAACGGGTATGTCCATTTAAAATAAAATTCTGTATATATGCATGCTAAAATATCGAAATAGTGTTTAATTCAGAGAATGTATGGTTGTCAGCGTAAGAGACAGCACAAAATGCAAATTACAAATTGTAGATGGCAGAATCAAGCAAGTACTTAATTTTAAATAGCTAAATCGAGTTTAAATATTAATGTTTAAATATCTAAAGTGTGATTAAATATCTAAATAGTGTGTAAATATCGAAATAGTCTTTAATAGAGAGAATGTATGCGTGCTAGCACAAGGAACAGCCCAACATGCAATTTACAAATTGGAGATAGCAAAATCGATCAAGTAAAAAAATTTAAATATCTAAATAGTATTTTAAACGAGGGCGGTAAATGTCTCACGGAATTCCGAAGGCGTATTGGGAGGTTGAAAGTTGCCTTCCAAAAACTAAGCAAAGTATTAAGAAATTGGAAAGTTACGTTAGAAACAAAGAAAAGTGTACTGAACTGTGATGTAATACGGCTCTTCCTATACGGATGAGAAGAAATCTGAGGCCACAGAAATATGGTTCTACGGAATCATGCTGAGAATATAATGACTGAACATGCAAGCAACGACGAAGTTTTAGAGAAAATAGAAACAAAAAAGAACACTTATACTTAGTTCACAAAGAGACAGTTTACATTTCGAGGCCACATGGTGAGGAAAGAGGGCGTGGAAAATTTGATACTCACAGAACATATTGGAGAAAATAGGAACAGAGTAAATCATCGTATAATCTATTTAACAAGCTTGTGTAAATGTTTTGCAGAACAGATTAGGAGAGGTAGCAAAAAAGTACTTATTAAAAGTTATAAAAGACAGGGCATTTTAGAGAACCATGATCACCGACATTCTAAAGAGACCCGATATATAAAACAAGAAGATCAGGCAAATAAGTGTATATATTTGATCAGTATCATTTTTTTTTATCATGTTTGCTTGCTTTGGTTTGGTTTGTTTTACAGCATACCAATCTCAATTGGTTATTTAATGCCGAAATTTTTTTATTGCTAGTAATATTTTTTTCAAAAATATATTGTTGGTAACATTTTATTTAAAAAAATGTATTGCAGGTAATTTTTTTTTTTTTTTTCAAAAGTATATTGTTGGTAATATTTTTTTCAAAAATGTATTGCCGATATATTTTTTCAAAAGTGTATTGTATATATTTTTCAAAAATGTATTGCTAGTAATACTTTTTTTAAAAATGTATTGCTTTTTTTTTTTTTTTCAAAAATGTATTGCTGCCAAAAAATTTTCCAAAAAAGTATTTTTATACTTTCATAGTTTTTTGAGCTCTTTTGTGGGGTTAACTATTTGCCCATAGCTGGTACCTTGACAGATACCTACAGTCTGGACCTGGGAACACCAACAATTAAGAGGTGGTTCCACGCTCTTCAAAGCCTCCTGATCAAAAGTATTGCTGTCGGATGTAGTTTATTGTCTTACCCAGGACGCAGATGTAGCTTATCGTCTTACCCAGGACGCGGATGTAGTTTATTTTCATATCCAGGATGAATCATTTATTTCTTTTGATTTGTGGTCTGGTACAATTACTTACCTTTTTTTTTATTATTATTTGAGACCTAAATTAAATGAAGTTTTTTTTCGAAAGAAGTCACTGAGATTATTGAAAAGAAATAGTCTTTTTAAATACGGGACAGCAACTCATTAACACAATCTTTTGTATTTTAGACAAAGATATTTTTCTTGGATTTTCCTAATCCCTGAATAGTTTACGACCACATCACGTTGAAACACAATTCCCGCAAAAATCCCGAAGTTGAGCAACATCGATCTTGTCAATACCATGTTCTATAAGCTTGCATGTGCTGATGGTTTAACGGATAATGACTCGGAATAGTTACTCGGAGTTCAAATTCCAGTCGGGTTCCTTGATATTCACGTACGCACAAATACCCTTCTCCCCCTAGCTATGGATTAATTATGAACACTTGTATCACTAAATAATTATCTTCTCCCCAAATCATTACAACCGAAAACTATTTTTTGGCTTTAAATAACCAGCAGAAGGGCGACAAACCGTAGAAAACGAATCAATTACTTTCCTTATAATTTTCTAAAGTCTTATTAGCGCTCTTATGGAAATTTTATTAAATGATGTAGGTGAGTTTTTTTTAAAATTCTTTTTGATAGACATTGTTATTATTATTATTATTATTATTATTATTATTATTATTGAGTGAGGGGACAGCATGTCAACAAACTGATGTTGTTGTGGGCTGTACTCGGGAGAACAATTTTTTGTATTTCTTTAAGGCATGGGCTTCCAGAAATCCCTTCAATTAGTCTACTGGAATCTTCTCCAACCAAACCGAGTGCTCCAACTACAACAGGGATTATTGATGTTCTCATGTGCCACATTTTTGAGATTTCGATTTCAAGGTCCTTGTATTTTGATAGATTTTTGAAGATATTATTATTATTATTATTATTATTATTATTATTATTATTATTATTGAAGTACTAATAATAGTTTTAGCAATTTTTTTGCTATTACTAGTATTAGTAGTAACTTTATTTTGGGTTAGCTTCTATTAATAGTATTAGTTATATGATGTGTTACTTTTATTATTATTGGTAATAATATTAACTAGTTCCAGCTTTATTATTATTATTATTAGTAGTAGTAGTAGTAGTAGTAGTAGTAGTAGAAGTAGTCCAATTATTATTAGCAATAGTAGTAGTTTTAATTAGTGTCACGTTTATTATACTTATTATTACTTTTATTAGTAATTTTAATTAGTTTCTATTAATAGTATTAGTTATATGATGTGTTACTTTTATTATTATTGGTAATAATATTAACTAGTTCCAACTTTATTATTATTATTATTATTAGTAGTAGTAGTAGTAGTAGTAGTAGTAGTAGTAGAAGTAGTCCAATTATTATTAACAATAGTAGTAGTTTTAATTAGTGTCACGTTTATTATACTTATTATATTATTAGTTTTTTTATTAGTAATTTTAATTAGTTTTACATTTATTAAAATCTGTAGTTATATTTTAAGTTGTTTTGCTTTTATTATCATTTTTATTAGTAATATTTCTAAGTAGTAATATTATTATTACTAGCAGTACCAGTAAGTTTAAGTTGTGTTACTTTTATTAGTAGCAGTATTAGTAGTAGTAATTATTTGAAGTGAAAAACGAAGATACTTTTTAAAAAAAGATGTTCTTTATCATATTAAGTACAGTTATGCTTAACATCAGGAAGAGACAGATGAAATTTCTAGGGCACATAATGAGGAATGAGGGCTTAGAAAATTTGATACTCACAGGACAGACTGAAGGCAAAAGAGAAGAAATTCACACATAACCTATCAAGGGAGCTTAATTAAATGGATGGAGGATCAAATAGATATGAAAAAAAGACCAAGTTACAAAGTACAGGAAATTGTGAAGAGTCATGATCGTCAACGTCCTGAAAGGACACGGCACCTAGAAGAAGATCGTATTTATTATGAATTTGTTCTTTTCATGTAAAGTTGATACCATTTTAAATCATTTTGTCGGTCATATTTCTTCGCTTTTGACCAAAATATCAACTGACGAGTCCTTCGGGATTTCTGCTTGGTTTTTCGCACGGGCTATTAAAGAAATCAACCATTCCGTGAGGGTTGGGCCCTGCTGCGATGTTCGCAAGGCTTACGAATTTGACAAATCTGCAATTGGTGAAGCGTGCGAGGTCGCTAAACTTGACACCCGGCACGCAACTGCGCACGACCGCCATTTACTGCGTACCCTATTATTAAAGTATATTAATCGAGGCGTCAATCTCATTAATACATACATATATATATATATATATATATATATATATATATATATATATATATATATATATGTACACACACACATCTATATATATATATATATATATATATATATATATATATATATATATAATAGACTCTCCAGTCGTATATGATGTATGAGGCATCAACAGCTTCGTTCTTAGAACCGAACAGTCAGACTACCCGCACATATGATTTGATTATAGTAATGAAGGCTTGTGCAGAACCAACCACACTTATTTGGAGGGGGCGAATACAGAGGAACTGGTGCATATGGTATGGTACAATGTCTCCAAAAGACACTCCTCTGGTTTTGAATTCAAGTTGTCTATCTCCTAGATTGGTTTTCAACCATGCTCAAAGAGTACAGTCCCCTCTAGTAATTAACCCATAGCCGAGGGGCGATGAAGAAACAGGTTCATACATTTCCCAACGGTTTTCCGATTTCGCATTCTGAGCAGCTATCGATTACACTATCGATTACATCACTCGCGCGCACACAAACACCCACACACTCACGTACACACACACATAGATATATATATATATATATATATATATATATATATATATATAGATAGATAGATATATAGATATATATATAGATATAGATATATGTGTGTGTGTGTGTGTGTGTACACACACACACACACACACACACACACACACATATATATATATATATATATATATATATATATATATATATAATGAGATTGCCGCCTCGATTTTGTTTGGAAGTTAAGTCTGATGATCCGCAGTCCTTTTAAAAGGGTTGTGGTGAAATAATTTATTACATGGAACCTTCAAGTGGTCTGTTTTTATTTAATATATATATATATATATATATATATATATATATATATATATATATATATATATATATATAAGTAGTATGGATATGAGTTTGTGGTCCTGGGTTTCACGCTTATGTGATAATCAGACAAATTCTTTTTTTTTGTCTGATGATATGAAACCCACTCATATCCATGCGACTGAATATTTTAACTCTATCACTGATATTGAGCGCTTTCCACTAAGTAGTGCGAATATATATATATATATATATATATATATATGACAGTGAAAAAATGCGTATTAAATTCAGCATCAGTCGCTATTTTCTATGTTTCTGATTCATGTTCTTTTATTGTCCTTTCTCTTCACTAACCTCTCCTCATTTTCTTTCTCTCTCGATAAACAAACCCGTCTTATTGGCATTATCACCTTACTTGAGGTAAAACGATTGAAAATTAAAAATAAATGGATCTGAAAATGACAGAGAAGGATAAATTGTTCGTAATAAGGTATACGATATGTTAGAAGCCAGAAAGATACAAACTAATCATAAAATACGTGTGGACGCTATTGAGTACAATACTTCACCTTTGCATCTCAAAATTGCTTCTTCATTTTAAAATAATTTGTTTTTCTTATTTCATTTAAATGGTCGTCAATACTTATCCTCGAATTCTCTTTGTGGTGCTACATTATTCTATGCTGCACTGTTGACTACCAGGTTAAGCTCTTTTTGAGATTTAGTAATAAATCCTTACCACTATTAGTAAACTTGAAAGTTTATCATTCATGGATGACGCCTTAATCTGTTAGGCTACCAACGCATTTCGGACCCAGAACTATCGCCAATCGCGATAAACGTTTGTCTTGAGTGCCTATTAAGACTGAAAAGCCAACTTAGACCTCAAGTAAAACTAGGACATACGATCCATCGCTAAAGATGCTGGAAAAATGGTCGGTTTCGTGTACCGCACCTGACGCCTCCTGATATCGTCTTTACAAGAGCCAGATCACACCGAAAATGAGGCACCGTTGTTGTACATGGAGAGGAGCTGCACAGTCTTCACTTTCCAGTTTCGATGGCGTCCAAAAACCGTCTCCACGTCCTTGTGGTTGACAAATTATTTTCCACCCCACAACCCGTTTTCTGACAGACGAAACGTCGCAATTCTCTTGCTGCTCTATCGCTATTTCCATGGAAAGTGCTCAGGCGAGCTACATTCCTTAGTGCCAACAGTTCTAAATTTCATGGCTAAGATCCGCTACGTACATTATAGCGAACAATTCTCTTCGTATCCCATTAGTCAGAGCAGTTTCTTCCCGCAAAACGCTGCTTTGTGGAATCAACTCCCAACAGGATGTTTCCCCGATCACTATAATATTAACCTGTTCAAATCCTCATATGTACCTCATATTTCCATATACTGTGCCTCTTACTTTGTTACACTCTACCTCGAGTGGCTCTTGTAATGGGTGAATACCATTGTAAGAGAAAAATAACATCATCATCATCATGCAAAGTTTCGACAGGAATTTCTATTTTATTCCGCAATATTTTGCGGATTAAATGATAATAATATTGTAATGGCAGCCGTTCGTTTTTGCTTGTTAGCGATTGCTTTTTATATTTTTGGAAGATGTATTTTAATACTGGGATAACTAAAACATGTTTCTGTTTTTGTCGTTTGATACCATTAGCAGCGTTTATTGTTAGTTAGATTTGGCGTACGATCTCGCATGCGAGCATACGACCTAGTTCCTGAGATAAGGTTTTCATCGATTTGTCGGATTCTGTCCTATATTGGGGTTCGATTTCTGTTTGCTCCGATATGAACAAATCTGGCAAAAGATTGTTGTTCGCTCTAAAAGGTGAGAAAAGTCTCCGATGTGAGCCTCATAAGATATCGCCTTGTTGAGTAAAAAAAAAAGAAATTGGTAACCATGGATTTAGCTTACACTCTCTGTGAGTGGTTGACACTGCTAATTCGGTCATTTCTCATGATAGATTAACAGATCTTCACAGATCGCATTTCTTACTTTAATTCTGCCAGATTGATCTTACGCTGACTGTCCTTTACTCTGCGCGACAACTTGTTATTCGCCCTTATCGAGAATGCTGCTTGACTACATAATCGGATTTCCCTACATTCCGGCCTAATGGCACTTGATTCCGAAAGGTTTTATTTATTTATTAATTATTATTATTATTATTATTATTATTATTATTATTATTATTATTATTATTATTTCCTTTAATTTGAAGAACTGATAGTTGTTTGAAACTCTTACATCTCCATTTTTACAGTCTCAGATAAAATAATTGACTATGTGGGTGTCCTGTCAAATCGAGCGGGAACCCATTTTGTTACAAAAGATTTTGATATTTTCTCATTTTTCCCTCATATGACTGAAAAGGCTCGTTTGAGTTGTATTATATCAGCATGATTGTTGATTTTTAAAATTATACATATCAATGTGAATATTTTTTTTAAAAAAGATGTAAAAACACGTATATATTTTTGTTGAAAATAAGCATTATTTTCTGCATTTACGTAATTTAAGATCAAATGCACGTAGAGGTGATATATATGCCGAATTTCCGGTTAATTTCTTGCGTTTAACAAGATTTCCTTTCTCAAATTTTCTGACCTAATTATAGAATGCTTTATATCAGGTGTGCAGTTGAATATTGCAAGTTTCTTAATATCAGTCTCATGAAGGTAAGATAAATTCTCTAGTTTTATCAAAGGAAGAACAGAGTGGCGTTAATGCCGGATATGCTGTATTATTTGTCGAATTCCTATCAAGGTTAAAAGGGAAAAGAATACACTAAATCATCATTTGAATCTACATTGTCGTTTCATTTTATTTATTTATTTAAAAAGAAAAACAATCTTTGGTGTTCTTATTTACGTAAGATATATTTGCAACTCATTTCACAACAGGCCTCCCTTTTATCTTTCTATATTTCATTGCTGTCTGTGTTATCTGATAATCGAAGATAATCTATTTGAAAGATGAATTTGCATTCGTAAACCTAAATTTCTATTCTAGTGCATAAAAAAAGACGAGAAACGAAAATTTAAAACTTAAAGTAATCCACTCGTAAAAAGTTAAAAAATAATCTTTAAATTTAATAAAAAGTTAAAGTAATAACAAAATGTGTTGATTAAACATACACCCACGCCTGATATCTTCTGATAATCCAAAGCTAACATTACTGCAGAGCAAGCCGTATTTCAATGAATGTCTAATCACACTTGTGCGATTGTATCACGTGTCACGTGTCAATTTCCTGCTTGGAAAATGGCGTTGTCAAAAAGCCAATTCACCATTCGATTTCTTGACACAGAAAACGAAATTATCTTTTACAGTGTATCATTCAAACGAGCCAATTAATCACTAACGTATCGTGCAGTATCAAGATGACTGATTAACATAATATATGACAATAAATTCACGTGAAAGCAAGAATAAAAGACTAACTATCAATTGCAAGAAGACAGAAGATTTTGCAGCAAGATTCGAACTACGTATTGGAGATTGTAAAAGAATGTGTTTCGGTCTGTTAGCATTGTTTTCATAAAATTTTCGAAATCTGCTGTTTCATTTCGAATAACTCTGTATATATATATATATATATATATATATATATATATATATATATATATATATATATATGTGTGTGTGTGTGTGTGTGTGTGTGTGTGTGTGTGTGTTTGGGTCTCTTAGCATTTGCTTTCATAAAATTTTCGAAATTTGCTATTTCATTTTGAATAACTCTGTATATATATATATATATATATATATATATATATATATATATATATATATATAATAAAAAGAAGGCCAGTTCAAGAAAGACGTTTGGGGGACTAATACACATAAAAGAGAATATCTAATATCGAAAATATTTAACATCGAAAAACATAAGAAAAATAACTTCCTTTTAATAATATATGGATATATCCACTCTTTTCCTGATAAAGGTCACGAGACCGGAAACACATGTAGCTAAATTATGGAAAATAGAGAATAATAAATTTTTTTCAAATCCGCATTTCAACCAAAAACGTTTGCGGTTTCTCTCTTCTTCTCACACTTTTCTCTCGTTGAACTACTATAACCTCTTCCCCTATATATATATATATATATATATATATATATATATATAATAAAAGATTATAATAAAAACATATTGAAATCTCTACACAAAAGTTGGTAAGTAACTGTGGATCACCAGTTAATTACCATCGACTGAAGAATACAATCAATCTACTGCAACATGAAAGCTTTTGTGTTGTGATTACAAAATGTTCTTATTATAATCTTTTATAATAATAATAATAATAATAATAATTATAATATATTACTCTATTTTCTGTAAAACATGTAAACAGACTGTCGCTGCTTGGTGTTGACTTCAGTGTGACCATTTATATTTATATATGCTCATATTAATATTGACCACTTTTGCCCTTACTATAGCTTGCATTAAAACTATCGTGTGTATATATATATATATATATATATATATATATATGTGTGTGTGTGTGTGTGTGTGTGTGTGTGTGTGTGTGTGTGTGTGTTTAAATAAAAAGAAAGAACAGTAAGATATGTAATCCGGTGTTCTTATTGATATTTTTATATACATATGATTTCGCAAATGTTTAACAAAATACTCATCAATAATGTGCTCAATAGCTACCTTGATCAATAGATCATCGTATGCTAAACTAGTAACCTGGCTCGGCGTTGCCCGTGCTTGATTCAAAAATCGTACGACTCATACAGCAATCGCTATCACTTGACTTAAAATATTTTTGGCCTTCCTTGCCTTTAAGTCAGTGCCCTAGCCGTGCTGATGTTGCTACAGACCTTACTTCTTGCCTATCTCACACTGCGAATTTTTTCTAAGTTCTATACGAAACATTAAATGTTACGAAAAAAGAACTAAACAAAATGAACACAAAACGATCAGCTTAAAAAAAAAAAGATTCGTAACTGGAAAAACTGAATGAAAAAAGAATGTTAACAACAAATACTTTTTCACACCCAACCCAGTTCTGCGGAATCAGAATCAACGTTCAGTTTAATCAAGCGAATAAGCCAATTGGTGTAAAGTGCCATGCAGATTTAAATTTTTCCCACTTGTGACGAATGCAGCTATCGATTTTATTTGCATAAAGTCAGCTGTTGACTCTCACGCTGGCCGATAGAATCTTCTTGCCTATTCGTGGCAGCCAGCTATAGGTTCTCACTCTGGCCAGTACAAAATGGCCGCAAACTACATGAAAAGTGCCGTAGAAGCATGAAAAAATCGATTATTTCCACTATCGATGGGAGTTGGGAAATGCAAAGTCGGTTTTGGCCTTCCCGCTAACTTGGAGCATGTGCATGTAAATTTTGTTGCAAATCCGTCGAAAATTGCTGCCGTGCATTCCTTACACACACAGTCACACACACACACACACACACACACATACACACACATCCTGCCTTTTATAGACAAAGAAATATAATTAATTTTGGCTCCTCAAGGGAGACGCATCTCGAAACTCTAAGCAGATCGTGGAATTAATAAATGTCTGTGTGCTTGTGTTTACGAATGAACAAGACAAAATAACAAGATTACCGGCTACAACAGCAACAAAAAAGGTTAAACATAATGCCGGGAAATCTACCCAAATTCTGCAAAAGTCGACAGTGTTAAATACCTGAGAACAGAAGAATCAAATCCAGAAAAAAAAAGCGGTAATAGAATCTGAAATACAAGAGACACAGAACTGTAATGCGGCTATAATTTTCAAGCGTAAAGTGATCTTCAGAAGGACCATACGCTTTACGGGTAATGATATCTGTTTCTACTTTCGGATTATGTATATATATATATATATATATATATATATATATATATATATATATATATATATATATATATGTATATATATCGAGAGAAAGAGAGATAGACTGACAGTCAATAGTCTAGTGAATGCATGCCTGAAATATGCCTCCATATTTATTTTTCGTGTTTTATAACATCTACTTTTGTTTCACACACACACACACACACATGTATTTATAACAGATTTTATATATATGAATGTGCGTGTGCATATATATATATATATATATATATATATATATATATATATACATATATACGTATATGTACTCATCTATGTATATATACATACATATATATATATATATATATATATATATATATATATACGTATATGTACTCATCTATGTATATATACATATAATTATATATATATATATATATATATATATATATGTATATAATCCGAAATATTACAGACGCATATCTTTACCCTAACTATAAATTTGAGATTCATCTGAAGATCATTTTACGCGTAAAACTATACATGTGTGTGTATGTGTGTGTCCGCGTGTGTGTGTCTGTCTACGTGTATGCATGCATGAATGAATGTGTGCGGAAACAAAAGTATATATATATATATATATATATATATATATATATATATATATATATATACAGGAAAAATAAATATGGAGTCATATTTCAGACATGCAAGCTCATGAATATATCAATATATACATGTGCTCTCTCTCACACACACACAAATACATTATATATATATATATATATATATATATATATATATATATATATATATATATATATATATATATACGGAGAAAAATAATAATGAGTGTGATGTCTATGTAAGTATTCTTTTCCCTATACATATGTAATTGTAAGTAGGCATAAATGTTGATGCTTATCTATGTACCCAAATATATACTAAAGATGAAACAGATAAGCATGTAAGTATGGAAGTACTTGGAGAAGTTTCTATGTCTACACACTTTGTACGTCTTCTGGTACTTTATGCTCAGAGTTAAAACAGAAAATAATCGCAATAAAAAGAACAAACATAGAGCTCTCATCGGGTCTCGTTCTTTAGTGAAAAGTCTGCCCTTGATTCTTGTTACTTGAGTTATTTTATTATTGTTATTATTATTATTATTATTATTTATAATAATAATAATAATTGTAATAATAATAAGTAGTAGTAGTAGTACTAGTAGTAGTAGAAGAAGAAGAAGAAGAAGAAGAAGAAGAAGAAGAAGAAGACGAAAGTCAACATAATGGGCAACAAGATAGTGTTGCTGGAGAATACAGAATGGAAAAAGATGGATTTAAGATAAGATGAAAAAGAAAAAAATGTCGAATAGTAGGAAATAATAATAATAATAATAATAATAATAATAATAATAATAATAATAAGAAGAAGAAGAAGAAGAAGAAGAAGAAGAAGAAAAAGACAAAGGGATGGCTATGAAGGACAAGAAGAAGAAGAGAAAGAAGAAAAATACGAAGAAACAGAAGAAAAGAAACAGATGAAGATAAACAAGCTCTAGAAGAAGAAGAAAGAAGAAGACATAGGGATGAGGATGAAAGACAAGAAGAAGAAGAAGAAGAAGAAGAAGAAGAAGAAAAAGAAGGTCAACATATTGGGCAACAAGGTAGTGTTGCTGGACAATAGAGAATGTCAAATAGTTAAAAATAATAATAATAATAAGAAGAAGAAGAAGAAGAAGAAGAAGAAGAAGAGAAAGAAGGAAAATACGAAGAAAAAGAAGAAAAGAAACTGAAGAAGAAGATAAACATGCTCTAGAAGAAGAAGAATTAGAAGAAAGAAATAAATAAATAAAGAAAGAAAGAAAGAAAGAAAGAAAGAAAGAAAGAAAGAAAATGAAGAAATAGGAGCAGGATTAAGAGACAAATATGCCAGAAGAAGGAGGTGGAAAAAGAGTAGGAGGGGGAGGAGGAGAGAAAGATATCGGGAAAAGAAGTGGAAGAAGAGGATGGTATATTTCTAAACTATTTTTATATACATATTCTCTCATCTTTTGGCCACACCTAACCTCTGCATTTTAAGCTTCAAGAACCACAAAAAGACACATTAAATCTAATAACTTTCGAGTAAGACAAAGTAGCTAATATCGCTATTAAAATCTGTGAAGTGTCGAGTGGGAACAAGTGTACAAAAAGGGAACGGCAACGAAGGAATCGGTCTGTCAATCATTCTATGACAAAAGATGACAGTTCTGGAAGACTCACAGAATCTTTCTACGGCGTTTACGCGACGCCAACGCCTGACGATGCATACAGACACTTACTCGCGACAAGTGTTTTGGGAAAACAAGTTAAAAGTTGAAATTTTTCTTTTCTTGTTGACGTTTCGCTCCTTTTACGTGAGCATTATGAAAACCTAACAGAACAGATCTGCAGAAAAGTCGATAGAATGAAAGGTGTGCTAGAGCAAAACGCTGTGATCAATATATAGAAAATGAATTATTTTTAAAATATTTGATTTTATTAACAGTTAAAGAATTATGAAATGATTCACGATCAAACTTGTTTTCATGTATTCCATTTAGATACGTATATATAGATAAAAGAGTGTATGCGTATGTATATATATATCTTGATTTCATTTATTATATATTTAAAATAATGCGGAAATAATATATATAAATACAAATATATATATATATATATATATATATATATATATCTGTGTGTGTATGTATGTATATATATATATATATATATATATATATATATATATATATATATATATATGTACATTCTTGTGCAAATTAATTGAAACAAAACGAATAATTCCGTTATTATTTACTATTTTTTTTCCAATGAAACATGACCTACCGCACATCTTAGAACTTCCTATGTCCATTCCGCGAATTCTTTCCTTGCAGGTTGACCACAGATTCTCGAATAGATTTAAATCAGGATAGTTTCCCTGTCTGTCTATGGTACTTTGATTTTCTCACTGCTAAGGCTTGCCAGTCTGTTCGTATAGCGTTACAACTGTCTTACGCTTCCTTGGAGTAACATCTATCACAGACAATGGCTGTATATGAAAATAGGGATAAAAATGTGATGCAATCAAGGATGATGCAATATTTTTCAAGCCCAAACAAATTTCATCACACACCCCAAAAATAGATTCATAGTACTGCGCACCACTGCACATGACCTAACCTGCGAAAAAAATAGAAATCGATGATACCCTGTCACTCCAGTGGGTCAAAAACTGAGCGTTTGTGAAAGAAAGGAAACTAACGTAGTTGTTTCAATTAATTTGCACAAAGATGTATATACATAAAGGGTGTTTCATTAAGACGGATCAAAGTCAGCAGTAAATAAATCAGTGTTATTGGTGAAAATTTATATATTTCTCTATTGGATCATGTTATTTAAGTCATGGCAATTATGTGTGAAAAACTATTGCCCAAATGTCTGCCAAGGCTTCGGCGGCACACCTCGACACGATGGTTCTGAAGATGGTCTATTAGACCGAAAGGTCCTACGTTGACATTATATTAACATTAAAACAGCATAATTGCATATTAGGATTTTTGTTTGTTTTTTCCGTATATTTTTTTTCATAGTGTCGGATCTATATCCATATATTTGCTTACACACACACACACACACACACACACACACACACACACACACACACATATATATATATATATATATATGTAATTTTATCTTATATTCGTATAAGTGTTTTCTTGTCATGACATAATATGTGTATCAACTATCCGAATGTTCTACATTTTCGAGCGCTTTCAGCTATACTATTAGACATTATCAGGGATGTTTATTTTTTAACTGAATATGTAGTATATAGAGTGACCCAATGTTTTTTTTTAATTTTCCAAACACGGTCAGCACATTGTGACCGTGTTCATAGTTGATGTTCCGCTATTTTTAGCCTTTTTTTAACATGTGGCTGGTATAGTTGTATTTTCTACGAGTATGTTGCGGATGGAGTTTGGTAGTTTTCCGTGTGTATTTAAATGGTTCCTGATTTAGCTAAGGTCAGAGAGACGTAAAGTGAGACTTCTCGATAGGCATGTAGCAATATGCCCAATACAACTATTTATGAATTTGATGTGATCCGGAAGGCAGTTCCTTTAGGGATATGTGAAATTCATAAATATTACTGGTTCTCTGTAATGCGCGCGCACACACACACATATACATATACATACACACACAGACACACACACACATATATATATATATATATATATATATATATACATTGTGAGCCGAGGTCGATTTCCAATCTAATCCGTTACATTCACTTACGTGTTAATACTCTTGGGAAAGGATTTCTCTTCTTCTCCCCCTCTCAGTTATGGGTAAATAACAGGACAGACTGGGTTCTATAAGCCTTGGATGGCAACTGGTCTAGGAGAAGGACAACTCTGAATTCAAAACCTGCGGAGGGTCGTTTTGGCGGTCCGTTGTGACACGTGGCGCACCAGATCTCTGTATTCTGCTCTTCAAAAACTTCATCACAAGAATCAAATCATATGTGAAGATTGTCTGGCTGTCGGTTCCTAGGAAATGGGTGGCCTGACCCTCATACGTCGTAAAACGGTCCTCGAAGTTAACATCAGTTTAATCTTAGATCCACGAGGAGCTGATATATGGCAACTGCAATATATACTGGGTTCATCCAAACAGATTCCAAAATAAGCTTTTTATTCGGTGTCACATTAGAATTATGCTACGTGCCTAAGAAGATTAGCATAGAACAGGGGTCCTCAAACAGGCCAATTAACACCCAAAGGAATTCAGGGTTTGATGTGGGGAATCTTTTACTTTTTCTTGTTTTTTTTTTATCATTTATATACAGAAATTTGTGTTTAGAGTAACAATTCGTCGGAATGCTATTAGGTTGGTACAAAAATAATGTCGTTTTCTCACATATGTTACTATGTGAGAAAACGACATTATTTTTGCACCAACCTAATATTTTTTGTTTATTGTGTATTTATCAATATTTCAAATAATTAGTTATGAATTAAAACAAATTATAAATATGTATTCAAGTTTAAAAATTCCATCTGTTGCTATTAAAATTAATAAAGAAAAACTCCTCTATAAAACAATCCATGTAAATGTATATGCACTACTGCGGAAAAAAACGAAAATTTTAAATAATATATTAATATTATCTGGAATTCACTTTTTGAGTCGGACAATTTTGGAAAAGTGGGAATGGCATTCTGACTTATGACGAAAAGGGAGAATTGGTCAAAATATTTTCAGAACCACTGGCGTAGGAGTTCTCATAGCCACTATGTACAGAAGCGGACCTTAAAGAACACCAGTGGCTACATCGACATAAACCCTAGGTGAATTTAGGATATACACTCACAAGACGGCAGGAAGTTATAGAAACGCGCGGAGGGAAAAGGTGTGTCCCTCATATTCTCGCACACATATAAAAAGATCGAAAGTTCGAAGACAGACCCTCGTAGCCGATGTGTAATAAGTGAAAAACAATAATTTTACGTATGCAAGATGTAAGTCTTATTTACTCCACAGACGTTGCAAAAATAAAAGTGGTTGATAAAAAACAAACTGAAATCTTTATACTGTCTTGATATGCCACATTTTACGATATACTAACAGAAACGGTGTAGGAAAGAACTGCCTGACGTAATAATAATAATCATTTAAAATTGAAATATTCACCAGGATTCGAAAATGGACTAGAGGAGGGAGAGAAAGACACATACTCACTTACTCACACACACTCACTTACACTCTATCAAACACACACTCACTCACTCAATCACACTCTCTCACTATTTCTCTCTATTCATAGGCAGAGAGATTTTGACAGTTGATTAGATAGACATAAAAATAAATTAACTGCTTAATAAATAGAAAGAGATAACCAGTATTGATGAAGTCAGTTTTTGCGTGGATTCGAACATAGATAGTTTTATTGTTATTTTAACATACACAAGTATTTAAGTAAATGCTCTGCTTATAATAAACAGTATTAACAACATTTAACACTCTGGACGTCCGAGAAATTTCATAGAAAATATGCGACCTCTGACAGGAATCGAACCTGCGTCCCACATGGAACCATCTTATAGCCTGACGTGCTATACCAGTTTAGCTACGAAGGAGTGTCTGGTTAGCAAGATCGATTTTACTGCTTTTAAACTACAATCTTCCCATGATCGAGTAAAATCGACCTTGCTACCCAGATGCTCCGAGCTAAACTGGTATAGCACGTCAGGCTATATGACGGTCCCGTGTAGGAGACAGGTTCGATTCCTGTCGGAGGACGCATATTTTCTATGAAATTTATCGGACATTCAGGCCGGTATATGTTGATAATACTGTTTATTATAAACAGAGCATTTATTTAAACATCAGTGTATACATGAATAACCTATAACAAAAAATAAATTAAAATGATTGTCGGACTTTGTCAATTTCGAAGTAGATAGATAGATAAAGTTGGAGAGATATGAACATAGTGAGATATATAAAGAGATATGAACATAGTGAGATATATAAAGAGATATGTGAATGAACTGACATAGATAAATAGATAGAGGAAGATCGATGGATAAATAGAAAGATATGGACAGATTGAGGTAGATAAATAGAGATAGAAAGAAAGAGAGAGAGAAAAAGAACTGGAAGTTGTGTATAATCAACTGAGAAAGTACAGTTGGTTAGAGAAGAAACGTTGTAGTGCAGTTAAGGGCTTGGCAAGATGAACTGAGCGAGGAAAGCTCATGTTAAATTAGGAACAAGGAACCCCGAGAAAAGGGTTTTAACTCTGTCGGGGGTTTGCATGCTCTCCGTTGTTGCGAGAGTGAAGACACGAAAGTCCATGACGTAGAACCGATAGAACATGAATTTGACGAAGAAGATGAAGAGGCGAACACAAGTAAAAGGCTGGGGCGGTTTCCCCTCTTCCCCGGGGCAAAAGGACTTGAGATGGACGATAGATTTTTTTTTTTTTTTTTTTTGTGTGTGTGAAGTTATAGATATGATCGTGTTAATTACGATCTGAGTCCTTCTTGCGTTATACGACGACTGGCAGGCACTACAGACGCCATCTGTCGGTCGTTATCAACAGTTACTTATCTCTGGCACTTTAAAAAAGAATTGGAAAGCAGAAGAAATCGCAGATTGAGAATGGGAAAGAGAGAGAGAGAAGTAGGAGTAGGATGAAAGTTGAAGGAGTGAAGTGAGAGAGAGAGAGAGAGAGAGAGACATATATGAAAAGGAGAATGATGACTTACGGGAGGAGGGGCATTAATGTGCACGGTGATAATTGCAGAAGGACTGGGAAAGAGAAATGCAGAAAATAGGTTTTAAAAAAAGATGAGAAATCAAAGAGAGAGAGAGAAAGTGGGGGTAAGGAAAAGAGAAGGAAGGCACCAAAAGAAAGAAAGAAAGAAAGAAAGAAAGAAAGAAACCGAGAATGCAATGTTAAATACAAATCTAAAATAAAATATAACAGTAGATAAGTAGATATGTATTTAGATGGGTAAAAAGAAAGAAAGAAAGAAAGAAAGAAAGAAAGAAAGAAAGAAAGAAAGAAAGAAAAAAGAAAGAAAGATAGAAAGAAAGAAAGAAAATAGAAAGCTGGAAAACAATTATACAAAATAAGCATTAAAAAGAAATAAGGAAATAAAGGGATTAAGAAAGAAAGAAAGAAAGAAAGAAAGAAAGAAAGAAAGAAAGAAAAAGAACTATGACAATTGACAAAGAGAGAAAAAAATGGCGCCGATGGAAAGAAAGAAAGAAAGGAATAAAGAAAGAAACAAACAAACAAAAAAACGAACAAAAAAACAAAGAAACGAAAATAGTGTAAAAGAAAAAGAGATATGATAAATAAAAAAGAGGGAAAAAGAAAAGGCATCAGTAGAAAGAAAGAAAGAAAGAAAGAAAGAAAGAAAGAGATCGAGAATGGAAAGTTAAATAGAGAACGAAAATAAAATAGCATCTAGCCTACGTAAGTATCTGTGTAGGTAAGTAGAAAGAAAGAAAGAAAGAAAGAAAGAAAGAAAGAAAGAAAGAAAGAAAGATAGAAAGAAAGGCAAAAGAGAGTAAGTCGATAGGAGAAAGGAGAAAAGGAAAAATAAGGGACGCGGCGGGTTGGCGGGCAGGAGAATAAAAGAAAAATAGGAATGTAAAAGCCAAGATTATGGATCTAGGTACTTTCCACATAAAAGTTTTTCACAACAACTTCCTTCCTCTATGCGAGATTGATATACACCTCCTCTCTCTCTATCTCTCTCTATCTCTCTCTCTCTCTCACACACACATACACACAAACACTCACACACGCACATAGTTTATGCAAATGCGTGTTCAGATATATATTAAGTTCCCTTTATTATCACTATCTTCATATTTCTAATTCTTTTATTTTTATGTCGGAAACATCGATCGTTATCTTCACAGATTCTAATCAATCTGCGTCATTTCGTGTTAATGGTTTTTTTTTTTTAGTTTTTTTAGTTTTTTTAAGTTTTTTTTTTTTTTAGTTTTTATTATTCTGCAAAGGAAATATGCGGCTAGGACAGAAAAATATTTTGTAGACAAGAAGCCCACACCAACAGAATATTATATTCTGCTATCATCGCTTTCAAAAAGAAAAGTACAAGAGGAGGGATATATATATATATATATATATATATATATATATATATATATATATATTGATGGATGTTTCATTAAATAATATAGACAAGTTTTCTCTATTTATTTTATGTAAGTTCCTTTCATATTGTCTGATAAGTTTAATAAGATTATCATTGAAAGACGAAAGGAAATCACCATACCAGACAATATGAAAGGAACTTAAAATAAATTGATAAAACTTTATTTAATATATTATATATTATTTAATGAAACATGCATCAATGAAAAATTGCTGCCTAACTACACACAATATATATATATATGTGTGTGTGTGCGTGTACGCGTGTGTGTGTGCGCGCGTGTGTGTATCTTTGTGCGTGCGTCTTTGTGTGTGTGTGTGTGTGTGTTTTGAACAATACAAAATATTAAAAAATTAAAATTTTCCGACACACTGAGTTGTATAGTAGTATGTTTACATTTTATTATTTCAATTAGATTCCCCGACAAGTTTCGGCCAGCATGGCCATCATCAGGAGAAAAAAAAAATCTGCTTGTTAGTTGCAGTGAACTACAGAAATGAATGACTTGATGGAGAAAATGAACTTTATCTCTAGTTTTCATTTGTTTTTTTTTTGTTATTTTGTGCATATATATATATATATATATATATATATATATATATATATATATATATATATATATATATGGTGGGGGGTAGTAATCGTTCTTTCATGCACATTTAATTGTATACTACAGACAAGCTGCTTTTATATAGTTTTTTATACAATTTCTCATGCGATCTATTTTTTTTTTCTTTCTGGATGATAAATTATATAAAAACTGTGTTTCTATTGGCTCGAAAATATAAAAGAAGAGATTCAAATTTTGAACGACCTGTGATCTTTTGATTCTAAAAATGATTACACTGTCGCTCGGTTTTAATCATTGGAGCTTTGTAAGATAATGGATGTACTGCTAGCAATCAATCAATTAATCAATCTTTAGTAAAACTACAAAAAGCAAAATAGAATTGCTTGAGAAATAGGTTTTTGAAGGTTAATGTGGAAATAAAGAAAACAATCTGTTGGAATATTCGTTCCGATGACGAAGAAACGCCATGATGAAAAAATAAAATTTTTCTTTTTTTATTTGCTAAATTTTCATATCCGATTTTTACACTCCTACTTAAAACAAAATCCATGTTTTACAAATGTAAAGAGAACGAATCGAATATCAATTCAAATGTTCACAACATTGATTTAAAATAGAGCTCAATACAGTAGCAGAGATTTAATTCTTTATTATAAGGTATTACATTCGAACATATGTAAACCGATACGCCAATGCATCAATTTATCATAGAATCTCATCAGGCTGTGGTAAGTGAAGGTTATTACAGTTTTAATATTTACTTGCAAACAATCTTTTTTCCTGTGAAAAAGGAAAAAAGAAATTAAGAAATGCAAGAAAGCATTTGTTTATTTTAGGATATTACATCGAAAACATTTCAAAATTGCTACACAATTGCAGTCGTGTTTCGATGCGTATTGAATGCATCGCATCAGGCGGTTGTAAATTACTGAAGATTGAACGATTTATTTAAATTTAAAATCAAAATTCAACCACTTTTACGAAAAAAAATTTTTTTAAAGTTGGGTGGAGGTTATAAGTTTTGTCGGCTTTACTCAAATCAACCAATCGAATATGACCTACACTAAATTTAAGCTCAGCGTAGACACAAAATTAAGAAATTATTTTCCGTGAATAGGCGATGACCTGTAAACTGGGAATCAATGGCACCACAGACGTTAGACAGGAGCGGGTGTTAATGAATACATTTTTTACAAACTACACAGTGGCATTCCCTAAGAAAAGAAAATGGAGCGGTAATTCAACAAAATATTAAACAACTTATATGCTTTGTGAACCTCCTACATCTCTCCGTTGTATTGAGCCCTCTTTTAAATTAAGTGTGTGTGAGTGTGTGTGTGTCTCTTTGTGTATAGATAATACCAATTTATAATTGGAAGGGATAATTCCATAGACGATATGATTCCAATGAGAGCTCAATGTAAGTTACAGAGCAATATAACGTTAAATTAAGAAAACACCTTAAAAATCCATATTAATTTATAATTTATTTCATGAATATTGTTATATCCATCTCTTCAAACCGAATATTTTTAAGAAAAAGAAATTTATCAATATATATATATATATATATACGATTGTGTCTAGCATGAAAAATCCTGTCGCCTCTGTGTGTTGACTTCAATGTTCACTTATATATATATATATATATATATATATATATATATATATAAGTGAACATTGAAGTCAATATATATATATATATATATATATATATATATATATATATATATATATATATATATGTAAATATATATATATATATATATATATATATATATATATATATATATATATATATATATGCATGACCTACGGAAACACATTCTACCTACTCATTTGCCTATTCTATTTATTCTTCCGTGACGACTGTTTTATTCTTTCTGGAAATGCTTGAAATTTGTCTCTCTATTACTTGTTTTGTTTCTTTCTGTTGATTTTTTTTAAATCAACTCACCCCCAAGCAAGCCGAAAATGCCAGGAAGATGCAAGAGGGTACTGGGAGTTAAAGACAATAAGGAGATCGGAAAGGAGTGTGAACTGAACGGCAGGAGAACATGTCTCCTCTCATTGAGAGAGAAAATAACAAATAGAGTGAATAAAGTTTCATAGTTTAGGCGGGGTCGTCTGAAATATAAATTCAAAGTAGGCCTTAGAAGGAAGCGAAAACCCAATTCCAAACAAGAAACAAAGGAAAAAAAACCCTACACCTCTTCAAAAAACGGGGAGGTGTATAAATCGGACGAAAGGCGAAACTATCTACTCCTATTCTTAGTGTATTTGATATCATTAGGTGAAATTCTTAACTTGACAGGTCCGTGTCATATTTTTCCATCGTCTTTGATAACATTTCCTACATAGATCCCAAAAAGTTCTTTAATTGGATCACCTAAGTTAAGTAATACTGGTTGATTTCGGTTAGCGTCATACTGATGTTATGGAATAACCTGTCACCTCCATGAGTGACTACACTATAGGTAGTAACTACCTATAAGTATCTGTAAGTCAACGCACTACAGTCTAACAGGGATCTGTTACTCAGCTCTTAGCAGTTGTCAAACTCTCTGCCTTCGGGCAGAGCGGAAACCGGACGATGCTATAACGAAGGGTAGAGTCTCGTCCGGGGAGGTAGACAGACTCGAACCCGTTTATGAGGGGTTACGAGGAATTTTTGGCCGAGCCTACGGGCACGGATTGTCCCACATTAAATTCGGCCTTGTGCCACATCCTACCTTGTTGCTAGCTTGGGTCTATTGAGTACGACTCTGACTTATGTGAGAACTACCGACCTTCCAATAGTAGCACTCACTACTGGATTCACTTGCGACGACCTTATGCATAACTGTTACCTTTATTCTTATTGTACTGGCCTTTTTTTCTTACAATAAACCTTTACTTATTTTATCCACCTTGTTTTTCAATGTATATTCCTATTAGCACGGAATATAACAGATATCAATTCTATGGATTATTTAATGTCCAAATCTAAATATTTTGAACACAATTTTCAACTAAATATATACTATAAAGAGGTATAGTTGGTAATTTCACTATAAATAGTTGTTCTTGGTAATTATAAAATATTATATTTTATATATTATTTTATTATAAAAATAGTTAAAAAATATAAAAATAGTTATTCTTGGTAATTTTATATATATATATATATATATATATATATATATATATATTAGATATTATTTTATTATTAAAATGTATTCTTGGTATTTTATATAAAAATTATAATTTTACTATAAAAAATGTGTATTTATATAGTTTCATAGTGTTTTGTTTTGGGGGTTTACTATTTAGGGCCCCTAACAGGTGTTATCACTCCGGTGTCAGGTTGGACCTGGGAACAACAACAGCAATTAATATGTGGCGCCAGGCTACTCAAATCCTCCATTTTCCCGATCAGAAGGCTTGCTGCCGGATGTAGTTTATCGTCATACCCAGGTCTACTTAAGTACTATTAGATGGGTGACTGCTTGTGAATTGTGGTGCAATGGATAAAGGCTCGGAAGCGGAAATCAGAGAGCTGAGTTCCAATTCTAAAAGGGATCGTTATATTCGCTTATGTGTAAATACTCTCCGGGAAGGTATGAATCGACTACTTCTCCCCAACTATGGATTAAATAATAGGACTTTCCTCAGTAAATCATAAATGCTTAAAAAAATATCTTACAATCCAAAACATTTTTGGATTTAAAAAAACCTTAAGATGGTGACACGGTGGAGTAATTGATAGAGGCCCGGATTGAGGATTCAGAATTCCAGTCGCATCCGTTACCTTCACGTGCTAATACACTTCGGAAAGATATGAATCCTCTTCTTCTCCTCCACCCCCACCAGCTATGAATAAATAGCAGGACAGACCGTGTTCTATAGCCTTGGATGGCAAATCGTCTACCGCAGAAAGAAATGGCAATCTACTACGGGAAAACATTTGCCTTGTCAGTCATGTATCTTTCGATACATGATTGCTTAAGCGTCTATCACACATGGAACAGATTGGAGATGGATTAGTCGTTAAAAAAAATGAATAAATCAATCAACAATCGAATTCTTTGCTTGGATCTTCGGTTGTCCTTCTTCCGGACGACTAACCATACCATTCTCTTACAATTCATTGTTAATTCTTACATCCTTCAATGATCCATAGAGATATCTTGTGATTTCTGATATGTGACTGTATCTGAGAAATACTCTTAAACACTAGTTGATACATACTTTGTTAAGTAACGTGACTTGTTGGGCGTTCCGTCGCAACATTACTCCAAGAAGTTTTCAATGGTTTTGCGCCAATGAAGGTACTCTCTTTCAGCATCCACAGAATTCGGATCCGTAGTTAGTTTATCTGGGCATACTATACATTCCATCATTGCGAAAGGGAATTAGTCTAATAAATTGTAATATAGTCACACGAAGTAGAAGCTTATGTAGCTTTATTAGACTAAGCCAGATTTAGCGCTAAAAGATTTTATATTTATTCTAATGAATAGTTACAAGTGAAAGGCGGAGATGAGATGCGCTTACTTTTATCACATAGTTCACAGGCATTTTTTACTAAAAAGATTTGTTTTCATATTTCTATATAAAATAATAGCGATTTTCTAAGCGTAGCTTATATGTGGCACCCAGTGAGTATCAACTCACTAATCTGTCGTAAATGACCTCGCGAGACAAACTTGCTAATTATTGCACCGCGTCAAAGAGCCACTGTGATTTTCTAAGCGTCGCTTAGATGTGGCAACCAGTGAAGATCAACTCACTAATCTGTCGTAATTGACCTCGGGAGACAAGCTTGCTAACCATTACCCCACGTCAAAGCGCAATAAAATGTTAAATAATAATTCTTTATAAAATGGCTTCTTGATTCACATATTTGTCTAATCTAGTAAACAGAAAATTCCTCTTTTAAATAAGCAATCTAACAACTAAATAATTTGTAACATGTTTGTTGTTAATCAAAATCTGAATATAACTTTTTAAATCAATGAACATTGTCGAGAGATTATACAATAACAGCGGTGCAAGAGAAAAAACTTGAAAAGGTTAGTGCTCGCTACAAGCTATTTTTCTTTCAAATTGTTAAGCTTCTTTTATGTGCCGCGTCACTTCAGGGCGTTGACGATCATGACACTCCACAACTTCTAGTACTTTGTAGCTCTTAATAAATTTTGTCTTCTTGCTATATCTCCTGAACCATGCCATCCATTCACTGAAGCTCGCCAGATAGTTTGTGCGTTGTTTTCCTCCTGTGAGTATCAAATTTTCCAAGCCTTTTTACCTCCTTATGTACCCCAGTAATATGAACTGCCTCTTCCTGATGCCAAGTCCTTTTTCTTTCCAGTTTCTTTAAAATTTCGTCGTTGCTCATTTGTTCGGTTCATGGTGTTCTCAGCATCCTTCTGTAGAACGACATTTCTGTTGCTTCAAGTTTCTTTTTCATCTGTGAGGAGATTGTCCAGCATTCACTGCCATAGAGAAAGACTTATAGTTCTTTTGCTCCGAACGAATTTTTTCTGCCTGGCAATGCTGTTTTTGTTCAATTTGCACAAATATCTATACGAAAAGCATTAATAAACTCTTCTAACGATGGACAAAATAAAATGGCGGTCTAAACTCTGGAGCCGTGGTAGGGTAATAAGTTTCGGGAGTAAACTCAAATTCAAACTCTTTTCAACACATCATGAATCAGAATAATGGCGCAATACGAATTATACTCATTTTATATATATATACAGGTTAAGGCAAAAATCGCACAGTATAGGAATAATTTATTAAAAGTATAATTACAGATTAAAATGTTATTTACTAGTTATTGAATTGTTATATATGCTATTTAGAATGTCCTCTTTCTTTTTCAAAACACATTTCAATTCTCTGCCAACATGATTCAGTAACACGTCGGAGTTTCCCCTGTCAGTTTAGCAAACACACACACACACACACACATACATATATATATATATATATATATATATATATATATATATATATATATATTAAATGTAAAGTGGATCCTGGTAATATAAAATATTAAAACTGATCCACAAAACGAGTTAGATGTTTTTATTAATACAGAGCAATATAATTAATGAACAATAAAATCCAAATATTACCTCATATGGGGAATAGCTTATTTTGGCAGACGAAGATATCGGTCGTCTGACTAATCAACCTCGGTGCGGAATGAGTACGTGTCTATACAGTTAGGAGGGGTACACACACAAACTCAGTCCAAGTAGTCAAGTTAATAAGACAGACGACCGATGTCTTCATCTGCTGAAATAGGCTATTTCGCATATGAGGTAATTTTGGATTTTATTGTTTATTAATTATATATATATATATATATATATATATATATATATATATATATATATATATAGTCGGATAAAAAAAAATTGGGAAACGTTTATAAATTAAGCATGGTTGGCTTTTATCTAAGTTTCATCGTTGTTATTTATGCCCCATTAAAAGTTTCTGAAAAGTTTCATAAAATATTTCAAATGAAGCTTTAATAAAAATGAAGCATGCAAAATTTATAAACGTTTCCTATTTATTCATTATTCAATCATTCTGTCGGATTCTAATCCATACTTGATCTCCATTCAATTCATAGATAGATAGATAGATAGATATCAGTTGACTGAGATAGATAGATAGATAGATAGATAGATAGATAGATAGATAGATAGATAGATAGATATCAGTTGACTGAGATAGATAGATAGATAGATAGATAGATAGATATCAGTTGACTGAGATAGATAGATAGATAGATATCCGTTGACTGAGAGAGAGAGAGAGAGATAGATAGATAGATAGATAGATAGATAGATAGATATCAGTTGACTGAGATAGATAGATAGATAGATAGATAGATAGATAGATATCAGTTGACTGAGATAGCTAGATAGATAGATAGATAGATAGATAGATGTGAACAGACCGAGATAGATAGATAGATAGATAGATAGATAGATAGATAGATAGATATCAGTTGACTGAGATAGATAGATTGATAGATAGATAAATAGATAGATAGATAGATAGATAGATAGATAGATATCAGTTGACTGAGATAGATAGATAGATAGATAGATAGATATCAGTTGACTGAGATAGATAGGTAGGTAGGTAGGTAGGTAGGTAGGTAGGTAGGTAGGTAGGTAGGTAGGTATTTTGGACAAGTGGTTAGAACGTTCGTTTTCTGATCATAAGACTCGGGTACGAATCTCACCAAGGTTAATTTGTCAGGTGTGCGACACGTTTGGAAAGTGCCTGAAAACCATACAAAGCCTTATGTGACCGAGGTTTTGAGTGTGCTAGCCTTGTTCAGATTGTTGATCACGCTAGATAACACGCTTTCTCCCAGGAACTGTAACTAAGGTCCGTTCAGCATAGATGCAGTAAAAATCACATGTCGGCTCTGTGGGTGTTGAATGTTCCTGAGCGAGCGGCAATAGGGATTGGGTAGGCGCCTTAATAGACGGGTATCGTCGAATATGTATGGCCAGCTATTATTATCATTATATATAAGGCAAATAAATGATGCAGTGTAAAACGTTTTGTCCTCGAGAAATAAGGGGAAATATAAAAACGCGAGCGTCAGTTACAATTACCTACCGAGATGAAACGCCGTAGATGTGGGGAAGCTGAAATTATTAAATTTAATTATTTTTTTTTTTTTTTACAATTGTCTGGGTATGCAATTTAGTCGATCTCATTAAGTTTCTCTATGCTTTCGTTTTTATAAACATTTGTTATTAAATATCCCCCGTTCTGATAATAGAAAATCTGACAAGAAAGTGTGGAAGGTTGTAAGAACATGGAAGCAAATTTAACGTTCTTTCAAAAAACGTGTGTGCTCGGAAAACGCGTAACGTCGGCTATTAGGTATCAGCAAAACCTGATATTTCAGGCGTAATTTACAGGGGTAAAGGTCTAAATATAATAGGCAGAGCGTATATAAATATAAAATTGAACAAGAAGTCAACACTCACAGGCGACAGACTGTTTCATGCTAAACGCAATCGCCAACTATATATATATATATATATATATATATATATACTAATCCCTCGATATTTCGCGGTTCTACTATCGCGGGTTAACGACTTCACGGTTTTTTAAATATATATATATGGAAAATATAGTGGAGTTTCTGGAAAATTCTAGAAAAATCGCGATATATGAACACCTAAAATTTTTCATTAAACCCATTAAAATATTAATAATAAATATTATTTCCTAATACAGAAGCGTAAAATACTAAAAAAAAAAAAACATATACAGGGGTATTTGAAATTGTAACTCACATGACAGAAAAAAAAGGAACATCTAGAATGCCATGTGACTAGAGTACCCGAGTATACTGTTGAGAAAACTCAATGCGTACCATCTCGGTGACGAAGTGCGCTGTAAGACGGGCTGTGATTGGTGCAATGGAGAGAGAGATGACGAATCCCAGCTTTCTATTTTATAATCTGGCCTGTGATTGGTGCTTTGACCGATGCTCAGATCCGCAGCATCTATTCTTCTCTCTCTCTCTCTCTCCCGCCCATTTCGCTTCAAGCTTTCTCGCCAAGCGGTTTACTGCACTGCTTTACGCTGTCCTGTGTTTGATTTTTTTCATTTTTTTGATTGTTTCTTTTGCGTTGAACTTTGCGTTTTCATCCCCTGCAATGGCTTCCAAACGTGCTGCTTCTTCCAAGGCTGGTACTGAGGCTAAATGCAAACAAAGAATGATGAGGATCGCTGAGAATTTGAAACTTCTGGATATATTTGAACTTTCGCTGCCGTAGCCCGCCATTTTAGCGTGAATGAATCCGCCGTTTGCTACATCAAGAAGGACGAGGCTAATATTAGGAAGACGGTTGCCATCACCTTTAATAAGTCAGCGAAGAGAGTGGTTCAACTATCATCCCTATGGAAGCTGCTTTGGTCGTATGGATAGCCGACTGCCGAAAGAAGAACATAGCCTTGTATACGAAAATCATCCAAACAAAGGCTAGGAGCCTATACGAGACTTTCGCCGCTAAGGAACCTGATGACGACAGTGGTGACCACGAAGAAGAGGAAGAAGACGAAGACGACGTCGAAGATCCGCAACCACGGACGTCCAGTGATCCACAACCTAAAAAACGTCTTTTTTCTGCTAGCAAAAGGGTGTTTTGCTAAGTTTCAGAAACGCTTCGGTCTAAAAAGCGTTTCCCTGCATAGCGAGACTGTTTCTGCTGACATGAGTGCTGCTGAAACATAAGTGAATGAAATTTTCAAGAAGATTATACCCAAAGGTGGATATAAGCCCGAACCAGGTTTTAATATGGACGAGACGAGCTTGTTTTGGAAAAGAATGCCGTCGCGAACTTTCCTGTACAAAGAGGAAGCAATAGCCTCTGGTTTAAAGCATATAAGGATCGTGTGACCCCCGTGAAGTTTGGCAATGCTGCGGGATTTTTGTTAAAGACAGAGGACTTGTTTACAAGTCTAAATCCCAAGGGCTTTAAAAAACAAGGACACTTTGCAGAAATTCAGTTATCGCGGCCGATCTCGGAAGCAATCTACCGCGATAAATGAACGATCACTATATCTATCTATCTATCTATCTATCTATCTATCTATCTCAGAGACAGAGAGAGAGGGAGGGTGGGAGAGAGAGAATATATATATATTTAATATATATATATATATAGAGAGAGAGAGGGTGGGAGAGAGAGAATATATATATATTTAATATATATATATATATAGAGAGAGATAGAGAGAGAGGGAGAGAGAGAGAATATATATATATTTAATATATATATATATATATATATATATAGAGAGAGAGAGAGAGAGAGAAGGGGAGGGAGAGAGAGAATATATATATATTTAATATATATATATATATATATGTAGATAGATAGATAGAGAGAGAGAGAGAGATAGACAGATAAGGTGGCTAACTGAATGACCAAATGAAAAAAAAATATACGTTTCAATCTTCTAAAGGATTTTGTCAGACAAAATAATATTTGTATCGATAAAATCATTTATATGCAGGGATTTTTCGCACACACACGCACGCGCCCGCACACACACACACACATACACATACACACACACACACACACACATACACATACACACACACACATATATATATATATATATATATATATATATATATATATATATATATATGTATATATATATATATATAGAGAGAGAGAGAGAAGGAGAGAGAAAATATTCTTTGCCAGAAGTCAGTAAGATCATTGCCACGACTGTAAACATATTATAGCTTCACAAATTTCATTGTCTAGACTTTTTTTTTTATTTTAGTTTATTTTAGTGAGATAACATTCAGTGTTTAGCTTAGAAATAATCAAAAACGTCGTTTCGGAAAAAAAAATAACATGTCTCAAAATCTTTATTTGGATATGTTGTTTTCACTCATCGGCCATTTCCGATTACCATTCTCGCTTACGTTATTTTTACAAATAAACCTTTTGACCAAAGTATATCTGTCATCGGCCTTTTTAACTTTATGATTCATATAATTTTGTACTTTATGTCTGTAATCGGTCAATTAATTCCATTATTACTGTGGTATTGACCAGTCGACAGTATCATTTCAAGATTTCTTCTTCTTGTCTGTTTTTTTTGCTACTTAAAACATTTCAGCCAATACAATCCTCAGACATTCTCAAGTGTACAATTCATGCAAATCCTTTTTTCTACTATCAGAAACATGAAAATGGAAGCAAATATAAAATAAATGAAATCTATAAACCTATTTCTGAATAAACCCCTTTCTTAACATGACCGGTGCTTATTAAGCGGGCCTTTATATATGGACTCTAATCGAGAAAAACATCGTAGAAAGTAGTAGGTTCAATAATCCCAACAAATCTACAAACGATAATGTCTTTTCAAAGGTACAGAAGCTATTCTTAAAAACTAAGCAATATGGATTTCGATCCTGGCCAAAAGAAGACATGAAGGTAATTTCATTCTGGTCAGTTGAGAGCGTGCAGGTATTTTTGCTCTAAACAGATGAGACGAATTCAGACTGGTACCTTTGAGATATTTTCACTCTAACTAAATTACGGCGTAAAGGCATTTTTACTCTGGACAAGTAAAGGTACGGAGTAGTGTCGCTCGGATCAAATGAGTCGTCAGGCTATTTTTTTCTGTACGAATGAAAACCTGAATATATTTTTGCACTAAACAAATGAGTATGTGGAGGTATTTTCACTGAGGCCAGCTGAATGCTTGGTGGTATTTTGGGGATGCAGAATTAATTTCAACTCGGAACTAAGAATAAAATTATATTGTGCAGCATAGCACAAAGCCGCATATCTTGTTTTGAAACTTTAATTTTTTTTTACATGTTAATTTGTAATAGAGTTCTCTATTTATGAACGTGAAATCTGTGAAATCCTCAATACATAGATTTAAATTTCAATAAATCTGTGAAGTTTCCAAAGGAAATTAAAATTTAATTTATTGATTTTCTTAAATTTTGATCAATAACGGCTTCTTCTGAACGAGAGGTTTTTGAACCCCCCCACCAAAAAAAAAAAAAAACAACAGGTAAGCAATCTACTTTTCTTGCTACAAAGAACATTGCATTTTTATTGGATGAGATTTAGATGAATAAAAGTAAATAAAAAATGTACTACTTTATTCATTTGCACCATAGAAAAATGAAAGTTGCAGAAAAACTGAATTGTGAATTATCTTATCTACTAAGGATTTTTAATACTAAATTAAAATATTAACACCACTTCATTGCATTTTGTTTAGAAATTCACGGAAATTGATAACTTTGATTTTAAATCGAGTTGAAATTAATTCCCAGATTAAATTAGTTCCGAGTTGAAATTAGTTCGGAGCTGAAATTAATTCCGAGTTGAAATGAATCTCGAGGTGAAATTAGTTCCGAGTTTAAATTACTTCTGTCACTCGTATATTCGCTCTGAACAAGGGAGGTAGTAGAATTTTTTTATTTTATTTTTTGCTTGGGCCAAGTGAGAGTGTAGATGCATTTTCGCTCGGGCTAGTTCAAGGAAACAAAGAACAGGCCCATAGGAATACCTTATAATCACCGTCCAGAAGAGAAATTTGAAATGGGCACGTCATAAGAGCCAACAATCTTTTAACTACCATCCTGGATGCAATATACCAACAGGCAAAACAATAAGACATAGGAAAAATTAGGCTGATAGCCTCAGTGAATAAACAGGAAGAGATTCATTCAATGGCACGCAACTGATGCATATGTAGAAAGCTTGTCACTTGCTCAGCTTTGCGGCGACCCTACGAAACACGCCTAACCAATGAGACTGAAGATGACGATGGTGTCCGAAGACAGATGTATCGTTTCCATCCAGTTACTTGAGACTGAGTGATAATTATAGGGGTTTTATTAAAACCCCAGTGCCCTCACTTATATCATTTATTCAATTATTGAGGCTTACGGCCACATCGCATTGAAACGCAGTAAGATCACTGAGGTTAAGCAAATTCGAGCCTGGTCAGTACCTAGATGGTTGACCGTTTGGGAATACCAAGTGTTGGATAATGGCTGGGAATTGTTAATCGGAGAGCCGAGTTTCAATTCTCATGGGAGTTTGTTATATTCACTTACGTGCAAATACCCTCGGTAAAAGTATTAATATATATCTTATCTCTCAGCTATGGGTTAATTAGTAAGAACTGTATCATTAAGCAATTATCATCTCCAAAAAAAGAAAAATCTTACAATCTAAAAATATTTTCTTGTTTTTAATTCTTTACTTCTAACGTCTCCACTTAAACTCTGAAATTTTATTTATTTGTTATTTTTCCTCAATAGGAGTAGATAGGTTTACCTATCTTCCGGTTCACACTCCTCACCTGTCTTTAGAGCAGGAGTAGAGATTTAGCAGTTGTTTCCTGTTTAGGATTGTGTTTCCGCTTTCTTCTAAAGTTTGTTCATTCTTTTTTAGTCTCAGTCGCAACTTGCATTTTAGTGGCATGTTGTAGAGTAGTTTTCACAGCGGAGGCTTGTATTTCAATAAGTTGTCCGAAATTAGGTTCGACGTACAAAACGTTAGGAACTTGAAATAAGAGTTAATGACGCAGCAATCTAGTTGTAATGGTTGGTACTTCAATGTCCGATATCGACTGACTCGCTCAACAACACTCAGCTCCACTGGCCACTGCTACTACTACTTATCTGTGGGAGAGTCTATTACAATAGAATAGGTACTATAGTATAACATGGCATTATCGTCTTGATAAGTCCGTCGAAGTTGTTGGCTGGCCTTCGTTCGCCGTCGCCGGACGCCCGTAATGCGCCTTGGAAGGTAATTGTGTAACTCCGTCGAATTGTTTAAAAAAATAAAATAAAATAACCTGTAAGGGGTTTGTGATGTCCCTCCCCCACGGTGTCGCTGCGCCAAATGTGACGTCTGCCTGGCTGCGTCCGTCGTGCTATCCTGTCCTGTGACGACCAACTGGCTTGGTATTGGTCGCGGCACCGAATGTGACGTTCTAACCTTTTGGCGATTCGGATGGGAATCTGGTTAGATTCGGTCGTTCCCAGCTCGCCTTCAACGTCTGGTTACCGAAGTAACTGTTTTGATTTCTAGTCTAACCTACCCACGCTTTGATTTGATCTTAGGTAGACGAAAGCAATCAGTCGCCGAGCCGTAATGCAAGCTGAGTCCGGACAAGGGCAACACCGCACAAGTATATGTAAAAGAAAAGAAAATAATAACTCGAAAAGTTCAAATGTGTTAAAAAGGATAACAATATTTTATATCTGGTTGCTGAATATAGGACTGCGTCTTCCTACCAACCCGCTAATATGGATTCGTGACACTTTGTGTTTGTTAGGCGAGTCTTAACATCTGAAGTTGTTTGTTCTTTAAGAAACTGATTCTTGATGTATCTTCAGGCGATATTCGTAAAACTTGATTTGGTGGTATGAGTCTAAGTGGTTCTTCAAAAATAAATTGTTCTTGGCTAGAAGTTGAGGTCGTGATGCCTGGAATCTTTCAAGTCAGCTATCTGCGAGGCGGGTGCAACTCCAACTGCGAACTTCACTCAACTGCCTCTTAACTGGAACTCGAACTGGTACTGCTTTTCACTCACTGCGACTCTGCTTATATGGACGCCGACCAAAACCGGGGTTTGAGGTTCCTTGATAATCCATTTTTGGAAGTCTTTCGTCTTCACACCTTCTCCCGTTCTCATATTGGTATCTCACCATACCATCAGAGGGTGTCAACGGGTTTCCCCTCACTCTCACAGTGGCATCACACCCTATCCCTTCAGGTGGGCGCAACAGGCCTCCCCTCCTTCTTCACATGATTACCTCCGCCTAACGCTCATGCCACCATCCAGCCAATGGGCGCTCAGCGGCGTGGGTGTGGTCAGTCTAGCCTCGGTTTAAAAAATCTTGCTCAAAGAAAAAAAAATATCTTCCTTTCTCTTATTTTTTTCTTTTTATTTTCTTTCTCTTTCTTTCCTTCTGCCCGACAACAAACCTTAGACTCTTATCTTAGTCAAATGTCAATTGGACTTTATCACCCGGGGCCTTCGCCAAACAATTGGACGTATTTACATCCTGTAGCTAATTAACTGTTCTGATAAAATAATTTCGCTATCATAGCCAGACCTGACAATAAACAGGTGTTTTTCCCAAATGACATGGAGGTGGTTCCACGGACATTTTGGTTTCGGTCAAGCTTGACCTAATTAATTTTTATCCTCCAGCACCCTGCGGCGGTCGCCCGGGCATTTTGTTTTTTCGGTCAGTGCGTGCTTAATTGATTTTTATCTCTTTAGAATTCTGTCTCGCAGGCCATTTGACCAGCCTGGAATTTTCACCATCGCCATGGGCAGATTGGCTATATCTTATTCTCCGCCCCGTAACATAAATCAGATTAAATCCAGTATCTTACTTTCTCGACAATGAAAAATAAAATTTTGCCACTTTTCGTTGTTAGAAAAATAACATCGCTTACTGTCCTGTTCGTGATGGCTTCTTATCACCTACATTTAATTCTCGCCTTTTCTTTTTCTTCTTTCTTTCTAGCAACCCTAAATGGTGTCACAATCCTCCCCTAACCTTCTGTCATTTACTAATAAATGGCACCTAAACCCAAATACACCATTTAGCATGCATCATGCATCATGCATCTGTCCCATGCAATTCTATTCTTCTTTTCTTTTTTTAAGGTTTTACATGCAAGTTAATGTACTTTTCATCTTCTGTTCTAAATGCAATGTTCTTTTCATTTTCTTCTGTTCTACATGCAAATGTAATGTTCTTTTCATCTTCTGTTCTACATGCAAATGTAAAGTGTGCGTGTGCCTGTGGGTGCCTGTGGGTGCCTATGTGTGGTTATTATGGCTTGTTTTTCTTGGTCAATGTTTTTCTCTCCGCTGTCGGAGGTTTTTCCGCCGCACGTATCGGTTTCACGCCAGCCTCTTCCGCTGGTTTTTTTTAAATTTCTTCGCCGATTCTGTATGAGTAAGGAACACTGCTCGGCATCTCCCTCTCGAGTTGCTGCATGCTCATTTGATTATCGCTAGTTAATTTCCTCTTACTTCTAATCTTCCATATTGCCATACCCCCTATGGCTATAATTATGAATGTACCCATCATTGCCGACCAACTTATCGCGATCTGCTCATCATCTTCCAAAGCCATAGTTTCATTTTCCAACGCACTTAACTTGTCACTCAATTGATCCATATCGATCTTTTCTATCGGTTTCATTAGTACTGCCATTTTATTCAAGGTAACATTGGAGAATCCCTTCACTATTGGCTCCCACAATTCTGTACAATTGACTAAGCTTCTGCCAATCATTTCTATGATTGAATCTTTCTCTTCATATCTTTCTTCTTCCTGGTAATAGGCGGGTAAGGAAATAGATATCCCAAATGCCGAACATCCTAGGGGTAACTTTAACAGGGATAATGGTGGCTTTACTCTTAATGTCCTTGTGGACTCTCTCCCACATAACCTAGACAAGCTGATGGGTTCCTGTGTGGCCACTGCCCACACCCCGTCTGAAATACTGATAGCTTGTGGTAATGCCGTGTTTGCTAATACCTCTACGTGACAAGTTCTCTTAATTCCCTCTTTCTTCCCTTCAAACAATTCTAGTATGCACATTTTGTGGTTACCAGCCATATAGATAGGGCTTAGCGATGTACAATTCCCTAGAGCATCATTTCTACACTTTCTAGCTTCTTCAGCTCTTAGCAACATGAATTTTGTTCTACCCGAATTTAAAGCTATGTATTCTGTTTCAATCTTGTACCTTGCTACCATTCCCAAACCTTGATTTCTTCTGGGGTAGAGAATAGGTAAATTTATAACCTGGTATATCTCGAATATACTCTCTCTATCTAACAACTGAACAGACATCATAACAAATAGTCGTCTATTTTCCAACAAGGTCACACATCCCAGTGCATTATAATATTTCCACAATTCTTTCGTGGGATCCACTGGCAGTCTTAAATGGTGGGGTAACGCGGCCTGTATTCCGAGTAGCACTTCTCTTAGGTGACCCGGGTTTACTATGCTTGGGGAGAGGTGTCCCAATGACAACATGTCTAATTGCGCTCACACATGTTCCAGCAAGGTCGTCAACGTCGTACCTTATTCGTAATTGCCATTAGTTGGAAATATCTGCATGAATCCACTCATTTCGTGTAATTCTATCATTATAGTTTCTGTATCATTAATTACCTCTTGTCTCAACCCTGCCAGGTTATTTATTAACCAATTGATTCTGGCTCTATTCTTGGCCACTTCCAACCTTGTCACATTTAATATTGTCACACTCTCTCTTGCCACTTGAGCAAGCGTCCTCTGGTTTATTTCCACTTCCAGTTTCCTTCTTATGAATTTAACGTCATCTTCAGTCACTGTTCCAAACAGGATATTTAACGCTTTTCCCACAATCGGAACTACCGATCTCTTTTCTCGCGTCTGCAGTAACTCTATTCCCTTCAGGTAATTTTGCATGTCCCTCCATTGAGCCTCTATCATAGTGGCCTCCGATTCTAGGGAGTGTAATAAACTGAGATATCCTTTCTCCTTGGAATAATCTTGCCCTACCTTCAACCGGGCTGCATCAAGCTGCGTCAGCTCATTTCTTAGTTTATTTAGTAGCGACTCGTATGGTTTTAAATCTATCATGAATGTGATCAACAATTTAGACCTGGTTATTATTACTTCACTCATCTTTTAAAAATGGTATTTCGGCTGTGCTTCCAAGCTTCCGCCATCGTCACCATCAGTGTGGCTACCATCATCATCATCAGCAGCAGCCCTTTCATTTTGGTCATCCCTGTAAGGCAACAAATTTATTCTTCATAACCATTCGGTCTTGTTCAATTATTCACTCAATTATTCCATAATTTCTTACTAAGTTTGTAATCCTTCAGCTCTTCCCTCCGCTAACTAACTCCTAGCAGACAGAATGGTCCGGACAGGTGCGTGGGGCTCCCACTTCAAAGGCCGTACTTCATGACACCACTGATGGCCAGTCAACAATGCCAATAATCTTATTCCGTCCCTCGTGAGGTGCAGCTCGCGACTCCATCCCCTTCATCCACATCCACCACAGTCAGCCAGTAGGTTTTTGGATGAGCCAGTGTCGTTATCTGTCGGTACCGAGTGCTTCTACTCTGAACAGCCTTCTTTGTTCTACTGAGACTTGGCGTTCTCCACCCCTCTCAATCTCATCTTCAGAGGTAGTTCCTGCTCGACCTCTAACCTTCCTTCGGTGTTTAATTCCCGTTCAGGAGGTTTTTTTGTCCTCTTTTTCCTCTCCTGATTCTTCCTTCTGTTTCGAGTCCTCGCCCTGGACGTCTTCATTACTTCTCGATGTCTAAATCTCTCCTGTTTCTTAGTCTTTCTCTGAGTTGGGAAAGGGGTATTTGATCCTCCTCCTCCCACTCGTTGAACTCTTCGTCTTGTTTATGGTGCCTCTTTTTAGAGCCCTTGATTGCTTGATTGGATCTCTTCGTTTTCTCTTCCTTTTCCTTGGGCATGGGGGTGCGATGGTGACATCACAGAGTCTTCTCTGCACCGATTCAAGCGACGACTGAACGCCGCTGATCCCCGCCGAGGGTTCCAACTCCGTCACTCGGATCGCTTCGTCTATCTGGCCAAGTCGATCTATCTCTTCATTTTCCTCGGAATCTCCCTCCGTCTTCATTTCTTCTGGATCAACCAGAGTTACCTTCCTTGCCCTTGTCTTCTTAGGCCTCGGTTGGCTCATTTCCAGGTTAGCTATTTCAGCCTTATTCAGATCGTTGACATGGACCCTCCTTGCTCGTCCTGCCACTTGATCCCATATTACATATGATACTGGACCCGTCTGCTCTACTATCTTGTAGTACGGTTCCCATCTTTGGTCCAGCTTCCCTTCTCTCTGGTGGATTTTATAGTAGACAGGGTCTCCAACCTTCAATTCTACTACCTTTCTTTCAGTATTGACTCTCTCATTTCTTCTCTTCTGTGCCCTCTTTATTCTTCTTCTGGCCTGTACAAATATTTTATGTTGCTGTTCCAGCAACAACTGATGATGATCTTCTCCCATATATTTTCTTCGGGGCTTCAACAGGTTATCCACAGGCAGGACCACGTCTCTGCCAAACAACATAAAGTAAGGAGAAAATCTGGAGGTTTCGTTTATCGTAAACCTCACTGCCGCCAGAGCCTGCGTCAAATGCAAATCCCAATTTCCTGTATTCTCTCTGGCCAGCTTGGCCAGCACATATCCCAAGGTTCTATGAAACCTTTCCACTTTAGCGTTTCCTTGGGGGTGATATGGAGATGTTTTTACGTGCTCTATATTCAAACCTGTCAGCACTTCTCTCATTATGCTGTTAATATTCTCTGTGACAAGTTGCATACCTAGGGAAGATTTCACTTATTATCAAATCGGCTACAGTTTTCGCCCTCTTGTCTGGTACTGCAAATGCCTCAGGCCAATTTGTTAGCCAATCGACAAAACTCACTATATAGTTGTTTCCTTGTGCAGTTTCCCCATATTCTCGAAGGGGAAGTTCGGCACGTCCATCTCTTTGGTGCCATTTCCTGCCTTCTGCTCTGGCACACTACACAGCTCCGAACATAGTTAGTGACCTCTCCGTACAGTTTGGGCCAATAGTACTTTCTCCCTATTAGATCATATGTTCTATCAATTCCCATGTGACCCAACCTCTCGTGGCACTGTTCCAATATCTCTGGTCTTAAACTTTTGGGCACATACAACTTGGGCTTGACTTCTTCATCCCTACCTGAGAGATAATACGGCCTTTCCTCTATTACTGCATACTTGGTGGTCTCTCCTGCCTCTACCTTTTCTCTAAGGGCAGCTATTTCACTGTCTGCCTGCTCCTTCTCAATTCCTTCTGTCCAGTAAGGATCGCTTATTATCTGTGCGTCCCCTTCCTCGTCCGATTCTAACATAGGGCGATCTTTTAGCTTATTAGAGTTAATTACTCCGATTCAATAGGCTTTATCATCTACTCCTTGCGCTACTTTTACAGATCTTTCTTCCAGTTGTTTCGGTATTCTTGAGAGTAAATCTGCACACGTGTTTTCCTTCCCTGCCAAATACTCTATCTTAGAGTGGTAGCCACTTAACTTTAGTGCCCACTGTTGAATCTTCTTATTATTTGTCCATTCTGCCTGCAGTAGGTACTGCAGAGGCTTGTGGTCTGTTTTTATAGTAAGGACCGCACCATTCAAGTAGTAGTCCATTTTTTGGAGAGCATACATGATAGCATATGCTTCTCTTTCTATTACTGGCCATCTTTGTTGTGTCTCTGAGAGCTTATGAGAGAGAAAGTATATCGGTACCTCCTCTGGTATGCCTGGCACTGGTCCTTCTTTATCGGGACACGGCTGGGTAAGAACTGCTCCTAGACACTGCTCACTGGAATCAGTGTATAGTAGCATGTGCTTGCTGAGGTCTGGGTACGACAGCAGTGGGACGGCTGTCAACTGTTCTTTTAAGGTATCAAATGCCCATTGACAGTCTTCTGTCCACTTGAACCTTGCCTATTTCTTCATCAGGGCTACTAAGGGTATGCCAATTCTCGAGAATGCAGGGACGAATCGTCGGTAGTACCCTATATCTCCTATAAACCCTCTTACTTGTCTCACTGTCTTAGGTTCTGGCATTTCCCTTATGACTTTCACTTTATCCATGTCGGGTTTAATACCGTCTCCGTTTATAACAAAGCCCAAATATCTAGTCTCCTCGTTCAGAAACTAACACTTCGACAATTTCAATTTTAAGCCGTGCTTTCTTAGCCTTCCCAACACTTGTTTTAGATGGAAAAAATGTTGTTCTACTGTTTCTGAAAATATCAAAATATCATCTAAATATGCCATGGCAAAGCTCTCGCATCCTTCTAACACTATTGACATCAGCTGTTGGAAGATTCCCGGGGCATTAGCTAAACCGAATGGCATCACCCTGAACTGAAACAGTTCCAGGTGACACGCAAATGCGGCCTTTTCCTTGTCAGCCTCATTAAGGGCTACCTGCCAATACCTGGACCTCAAGTCCAACGTAGAGAAGTACTTCGCTTTCCCTAATAATGCCAATATGTCATCGATTAGTGGCAATGGCACCGCCAACGGCTTCGATATAGAATTCAGTTTCCTAAAATATACACAAAAACGGTGCCCGCCATCTTTCTTGCCTACTATCACGATTGGAAAGCTCCAAGGGGAGATCGATCTTTCGATCATCCCAGCTTCCAACATATCTTCTACTGCCTCTTCCACAAGGGGTCTCTTATGAATAGGTGTTCGGTAGCGCTTCAATTTCACAGGGGGGTGATCGCCGGTGTCGATTTTCATTTTTACTGTGTGGGTCTGGCCCAATTCCTTATATGACTGGGCCACCACATCGCGATTATCCCTCAGCAGACTTCCCACTCTGGCTCTAAATTGATCAGGTGCCAATATATGTTCGTCCACTATTCCTTCTGTTTGTTCTACGAGTTTTCCTCCTTTCTCCTCGAATATCACTCGATTCTGAGTTCGTAGGGTTAATGCTTTTCCTATATCTTCCCCTCTCTTAATCTTCATCGTCTTTTGGGCCTGGTTCACCATCATAATGGGCACTAATTCAGCTGCCTCCACTACTGCCTCACACAGAGTTACCTCATTTTCTTCTAGGTCCATCCCTTCTACAGAGACCAATTGCAGGGTTCCTTTTCCTATTTTCTTCCCTGACATTAGCCTACCCTTTCCCGACACCGCCGTTCTGGGGGGTTGCTTTACATCTTCCTCCACCACTATTGCTATATCTTCTTCCGGTGGGCATCCCAATGGCGTTCTCTCGCAATTCACTACTAGCACAGTGGGGCTGAACTCTATCCGAGCCCTCTGGCTCTGAAGCCAATCTTCTCCCAAGATTGCTTCCGTACACAGGTCGAGGGTTACGTAGAAGTTCTGGGTACTTATTAGTTTCCCAATCCTCATAGGGAGCCCTTATTTCCAGGGGGGCTCCATCTGCCTGCGTGACCTCTATGTCCGCTTCCTGCAACCCATTCTTCTGTTTCACCCGCCTGTATGCTTCCTCTCTCAGCAATGAAACGGACGCTCCTGTATCTATCAGGGCTTTCATTGCCCTACCTCCTATCTCTGCCCTACAAGACAGCTCCCTCTCCTGCGTCAGCGAAGAGAATAATTGGGCTTTCCTTTTCCTGGGTTCCCACCCTTAGGTCATCCCAGACATAGGCGCCGGTAGCAACAAACTCCTTTCATTCTTCTCATATGGGGGAGTTCAACGTTTTCTGCACCTGGGCGGTCCCGGCTGGACCTCTCCCAGTCTCTTGCGGCTGTTCCTAAGAATACAATTCCTCTTCAGGTGCCCTGGTCTCCTACAAAACCAACACCTTCTTCTTGGACAGTTTACCACAAAGTGTCCCTCCTGACCACATATCCAACATCTTCTTTTCTTTAACTGGGCCACCTTCTCTCTTATTCCTGGGGGAACCTGCCCTCTACCTAAGTGGCTCTCCTGACCACATGTCCAACGTTTTACTTCTCTGCTTTTTAACTGGGTCACCCTCTCCCTTATTCCTGGGGGGATCTGTTGGCTTTTCCCTGGTTTTGTCTCTTGGGCTCGGCCTTTTTTTATCAATATCGGTGGGGCACCTTTTCTCAACCCGAACAACTTGGCTAGGTGTCCCTTCTTCCCACACCTAGTACACTTATCCCGTTCTAAGTCTGGGGGCAAACCCCACTTCGTCGGACATTCCGCTGCTCTGTGGTCCTCATATCCACATGTCCAGCAGACCAGCCCGTATCTACCCGGCGTGGGCTTATAGAACCCATGTCTTGTTGACCAAGCCATTCTATTGGGATCTCCTTCCCACACCACAGGCTCCCACACCTCTAGCTTGACCTTCCGATTCTACGCGGGGTGAGGGGCTTCCGACCTCTCGACTTAGCTCTTGCTTCTTCCCACCTCTTTGTACCTTCTCCCAAACTCCCTGGCGCTCTTTGGCCAGCGCCACTGCTGCCGATAACCTTAGCGGTTCTTCCTTCAAAACATCGTGACGAGCACGCTCATCACTGAGCGCTTCCACATACAGATCAGACAACTGGGCCTGCATGACCGCATTATTTCTCACTACCTCTGGGAAAGCTAATGACGACAGTTTCTCCGCTCGGTCCCCCAATTCTCCAGAGGTTTCGTCCCTCATCTGCGTCATCTTCAGGAGGGCTCTCATGGCCTCTATCGCCGTCCCCTCGTCAGCGAACTCCCGGGTTAATAATTCTTCCAACCTTTCCCATGTCAAGTTCACTGGCTAAGAGTACTTTTATAAACTCAGACGCTTTCCCTCTGGCGGCATCATACGCCAAATATAGGGCCTCTTGGTCTGAGAGTCTATATATTACGCAGCTCTTATCCAGGACTGCCAGCCAGTCCCCAAAATCCCTTGAACTCCCATCAAAGGCCAGGACCCTCGGTCCACCCAATAATTTTCTTAGGTCTGCCGGCAATCCCTGTCCAGCCCCCTCTTCCTCTATGTCTACCCTATCTGACTCATAGTCAGACATATTTAACACAGCAAACGAAAAACAATCAGAGCAGCAACAATCGAAATTGGGAGATCAGCCGAAAATAAAGTGTCCTACATGACAGACGATTTTCCGCTCGTTCTTCTCAGGTTCCGGGTTGTCGTACTAGAGTGTCTGGAACCGTATGGTTATAGTTAACCAAAGTCCTTTTGTTCCCACTCTAGTCTGTTTCAATTTGAGTCCTTGAAACGCCGTGTGTTGTCGTGCGTTGTCGTGCGTTGTCGAATGATTTCTGCAATTCCTGTGGCAGCGGCTGATCCAGGGTCTTATCCTGGTCACGGCACCAATTGTGACGTCCCCACCGGTGTCGCTGCGCCAAATGTGACGTCTGCTTGGATGTGTCCGTCATGCTATCCTGTCCTGTGACGACCAACTGGCTTGGTATTGGTCGCGGCACCGAATGTGACGTTTTAACCTTTTGGTGATTCGGATGGGAATCTGGTTAGATTCGGTATCAGCCTTGCCGTTCCCAGCTCGCCTCCAACGTCTGGTTACCGAAGTAACTGTTTTGATTTCCAGTCTAACCTACCCACGTTGTGATTTGATCTTAGGTAGATGAAATCAATCAGTCGCCAGGCCGTAATGCAAGCTGAGTCCGGACAAGAGCAACGCCGCACAAGTATATGTAAAAGAAAAGAAAATAATAACTCCAAAAGTTCAAGTGTGTTAAAAAGGATAACAATATTTTATATCTGGTTGTTGAATACAGGACTGCGTCTTCCTACCAACCCGCTAGTATGGATTCGAGACACTTTGTGTTTGTTAGGCGAGTCTTAACATCTGAAGTTGTTTGTTCTTTAAGAAACTGGTTCTTGGTGTATCTTCAGGCGATATTCGTAAAACTTGTTTTGGTGGTATGAGTCTAAGTATTTCTTCAAAAATTAATTGTTCTTGGCTAGAAGTTGAGGTTGTGAATCCTGGAATCTTTCAAGTCAGCTATCTGCGAGGCGGGTACAACTCCCACTGCGAACTTCACTCAACTGCCTCTTAACTGGAACTCGAACTGGTACTGCTTTTCACTCGCTGCGACTCTGCTTATATGGACGCCGACCAAAACCGGGGTTTGAGGTTCCTTGATAATTCTAAATCCACAATCCACTTCTTTGTTTTCGGTCAGGAAAATTTATTATTTTCCATTTTTGGAAGTCTTTCGTCATCCCGCCTTCTTCTGTTCTCATATTGGTATCTCACTATACCCTCAGAGGGTGTCAACGGGTTTCCTCTCTTGATCACAGTGCCATCTCACCCTATCCCTTCAGGTGGGCGCAACAGGCCTCCCCTCCTTCTTCACATGATTACCTCCGCCTAACGCTCATGCCACCATCCAGCCAATGGGCGCTCAGCGGCGTGGGTGTGGCCAGTCTAGCCTCGGTTTAAAAAATCTTGCTCAAAGAAAAAAAAAATTATCTTCCTTTTTTCTTTTTTTTTCTTTTTCTTTTCTTTCTCTTTCTTTCCTTCTGCCCGACAACAAACCTTAGACTCTTATCTTAGTCAAATTTCAATTGGACTTTATCACCCGGGCCTTCGCCAAACAAGTGGGTGGTCAACTGGGCGTATTTGCATTCTGTTGCTAATTAACTGTTCTGATAAAATAATTTCGCTATCATAGCCAGCCCTGACAATAAACAGGTGTTTTTCCCAAATGACATGGAGGTGGTTCCACGGACATTTTGGATTCGGTCAAGCTTGACCTAATTAATTTTTTTATCCCCCAGCACCCTGCGGAGGTCGCGCGGGCATTTTGTTTTTTCGGTCAGTGCGTGCTTGATTAATTTTTATCTCTTTAGAATTCTGTCTCGTAGGCCATTTGACCAGCCTGGAATTTTCACCATCGCCATGGGCAGATTGGCTATATCTTATTCTCCGCCCCGTAACGTAAATCAGATTAAATCCAGTATCTTACTTTCTCGACAATGAAAAATAAAATTTTACCACTTTTCTTTGTTAGAAAAATAACATCGCTTAGTGTCCTGTTCGTGATGGCTTCTTATCACCTAAATTTAGTTCTCGCCTTTTCTTTTTCTTCTTTCTTTCTAGCAACCCTAAATGGTGTCACAGATTGATAAGCCGTAGTAAAACGAATTAGCCAACCAATCAACCAATCATTGAAAAAGGACAAATAAAAGGAAGAAAGAAGCGTTTTTTCGCGTGTGTGTGTGTGTGTGTGTGTGTGTGCGTTTTTTGTTTTTTTTTCGGGAATATAATGAAATACTGTTCAAATTTCACCCATTAATATCAGGTCCTTCGACGAGTGCAAATGGCATCATGTAACCCAGTACTAGCAGCTGCATTGTCAGGTCATCGGCAACTTATCCGGTTAACTTACCAGTTTTTTGTTGTTTGTTTTTTTAATGAAGGGCAGCATGATTAAAAACAGGACCTCTCAAAGGACGGATGGACTTTCATGTAAGCTCAACGGGCATTGAACATAATGTGGTTAGACAGCGCCCCATAGGTATGCAGCTATTGTGGTGATGACACAGCATGTTTGGTCGGAGGACATCCTAGATTGAAGTCAACAGCTAGGTCAGAGGGTCACCCCCGATGGAATCAACGGCCACGTGTATGACGAGCTTTTACGTTGACGGGGATCCGCTGTTGTCTGATCTGGAGACGGACGGTTTACTTTAGACTGACTTGGTTAAGACATGCTATGCGTTAATGAACACCGGTGTGGCTCACACAAAGATATTGAGAGGCAAATGGTGCTCGGCTGCACAGAAACTGTACAAAAATACTTGGTTATGGAAGATGAGGTTGGAAGATATGGGCACATGATTAGAACGTTTGCTTTCCGACCATGAGGCCCGAGTTCCAAACTCACCATGGTCGATCTGTCAGGAAAGTGACTTCTTGATGTTATAGACTTCTGGAGAAGAAAATGTCTGAGAGGAACTTCCTCCTTGCAAATGGAATACGAAATTGCGTCGACTTGTGAAAGTCTGGTGGAAGTGAGTAAAATTGCGTAGACGGGACTATTAGTCGTCGATGCAAAAAGTTATAAATCACTGTGACCAAGGATTTCAGCTTACTGGTCTTGTTCAGACTCAGGCCCGCTTAGCATCGTTGCAGTAAAAAACACGTGTGGGCTTTGTGGGTGTCTGCAATAGGGATTGGGTAGCCTCTTTAATAGACAGGCATTCTCGAATACCAGTGGCCATTATATTATTATAAAAAAGTTTATGATGTACAAATCTAGATATCCTAAGAAAATCACAGCTCCGTGGAAGAAAACCTGAGTTGTACTATTCCGTACCTACAAAACCAATCTAGTAACGTTTTATTATCACCGAGCAGACCCCAAACATTCTCTAGTCATGATGAACGGTTGTACCCATTAGCTTGAACAACTATAGGAACGCAAGCTCAAGTAGAACTCGTATATACGATCCATATCTAAAGTTGCTTGATACAAGGTCGTTTATTTGTAGCACACCAGAAAGTACCTAGCACTCTCAGCCACACTGTACCGAGCTAGATCAGATAAAAAAATGAAAAATGAAGTATTTCTGACATATCTAGATTGGGTTCATCCAATCCTCCCTTTCAAAAGCGTTTACGCGGCCTTTTGGGTGATTAACTATATTCCACCCTACAATTCCTTTCTCACAGAGTTGCTATCCTCTCGCTTACTCTATAGACATTTTAATGGAAAATGTTAAGACAAGCTGCATTCCTTACTTCCACAAGACTTTCACAACTATGATTCGCCATGCTATGTACACAAGGTCGAAGCAACTTCATTCTTTTCGTATTCCATTTGTAAGGAGAAAGTTCCTCTTAGGCAGCTTCTTGTCCAGAACAACTACTTACTGGAACAAGCTCTTGTGAGGATGTTTTCCTGATTACAAAAATCTTAACCTCTCCAAATACAAAATCAACCGTTATCTATCCTACATATCAACATAACACGCACTTACAACAATCTCATTCAGTAACACTTCACCTTGAGTGGCTCTTACGCCTTGTATTGGGTAAATAAATGTATAAAAAATATTAATAATGACGTTTAGGGCAGGGGTCAGAATCGAATTGTATTATACATTAGAGAAGAATAAATTAAATCAGTATAGTCGAATTATATTCCCATATCAATAAACAGAAAGGAAATGATGCAAAAAATTTAGGCAAAGAGAATGAATGAATGAAAACTGAATGAAAACTAAAATCAAAACAAAGGGTAAATTTGAAAAAGAATGTTTTAGAAATAATAGGAAAATAACAAGAAAGAAAGAAAGAAAGAAAGAAAGAAAGAAAGAAAGAAAGAAAGAAAGAACAGGTAAAAAAAGAAAAGAAAAAAATTGAAGAAAAAAAGAACATGAAAGAGATAAAGGAATCAAAATAGAAGAAGAAGAAGAAGAAGAAGAAGAAGAAGAAGAAGAAGAAGAAAGAAAGATAAAGGAATAGAAAAAAAAGGAGGAAAGGAATTTAAAAAATACGGAACGAAAGAATCTGGCTAAAAAAAAAGAATGGTGGAGCGAAGAAGATGGGAAGAAAAAGAAAGAAAGAAAGTAATGAAAAGTAATAAAAGCAACATTAGAAAAGAAAGATGTAACAGAAGGAAAGAAACGAGATGTAAAAAAGAAATAGATAAAGAAAGAAAGAAATAGCGAAAGAAAGAAATGGCGAAAGAAATATGGAAAGAAAGAAAGAAAGAAAGAAAGAAAAAGGAAATAGCTAAAGAAAGAAAGAAATAGCGAAAGAAAGAATCTGACTAGCAAAAAAAAAGAAAGAAAAGAATCTGAATAGCAGAATAAATAGAGAAAGAAAGAAGGAAATAAAGAAAGATCTGACTAGCTGAAAAAAGAAAGAAAGAAAGAAATAATAAAAACGCAAAACTGGAAACAAAAAGATGAATAAGAAAGAAAGGTGGTTTAGAATAAGAGACGAAAAAGGAAAAAAAGAAGAACGACCGAAAGCAAAAAAAGTAATTTAAAAAAGAAACAAACAATATTAGTACGTCTTTTTCTTTTTCAATAAAAGAAGGAAGAAAAAGGAAACGTAGAAGAATCAATGCAGAATTGACAGGCGTGTGTAGGCCAAGGTTGTGGGTACGTCGTTTTTATGATGGAGTAGAAACTCTTTGGTAGTCAGGTGCAGAGTAAAAAGAGATGAGGTGCCTTTTTTATGCTCGAATATACACTTGAAGGGAAGGGCCGACGCGGGAAATGCTCTGACACATTGGCATGAAATCAAGTGCGGCTGTCTGTACGTACGCGTCTGTGACGAAGAAGAGATGCGTCACTACTTAAAGCGCTGTATGGCTGCCTATGTGTGTCGGATTGTGATCATTTTAGAAATAAAGTAGGCGGTCTAGTGGACGGGACATAAAAAAAAGAGAAAGCAAAACCAAGAAAGAAAAATTGGAATCGTAAAAACAGTTTTGAAATTAGTTTGGCGGATGTGTGTATTAGGTTTTGGTGATACCTCGAAAGAAAAAAAAAAGATATTTCAATCCTTGCCGGTTATAAGCGGGCTTTTCGTTTATTTATTTATGTTTATAAATCTTCAAAGAACAAGGCTTCATAAACGTTCGGCATATTTTTTTTTTTGAGGATAAAGCATGACAAAAATTTAATTAAATCAAACTTTTCATGCTCAATTAGCATTTAATTAATAGTTTTCAAGTTCACTTCCTTCGCCGAAATCATAAATTCTAATCTCGATAGAAGAAAAAAACTTATCCCGAAAAAAATGTCTCTATGTAATCAATAATATTTAATTATACATATATCTTAACTCTCTTCTGAACAATAAGGCTTAGTTTATTTACTGGAGTTGGATCATCCATCTTTTTTATAATTTTCGGTACATCTATCGTAAGCTTGTACTTAAAATAAGAAAGGGTCAGTTGAAATTTCTGGGCTTGGACAATTTGACTCCTGCTGGAAATATTGAAACAAGAAGAGCAGAAGTAAACAACTAGTAACTTAACTAATGAGCTTATATAAATGAATTGCAGAACAAAAGGGATAGTATTGGGAAGGTGTAGGAAGATATGAACGTTCACATTCTGAATGGACAGGACACAAAGAAGAACGAAATATGCCTACCATAAATCTATTGTTTTAATATCGCTTGCTTTATTTTTACCATAAAATTATTTACAATTCATTTCAACCTTAAAGTATTACTAATCTAGCCTTGCATTAAAAAATAACTGGCAGTAATTGTGAAAAAGTTTTGATACTCAGATGCAAAGAAACAAATGTTTTGAAAGAATGTATTGAGATTCAATGAAATAATGCATATAAAACAATAAAACAATGTATTGAGATTCATTAAAACAATGTATATAAACAATAATTAATGTAAATGCAATAAAACAATGTATAGAAAGCAATAAAACAATGTGTCGAGATTTAATAAAAATACGTATACGAAACACTGAAACAATGTACTGAGATTCATTAAAACAATGTATACAAAACAATAAAACAACTTATACAAAACAATAAAACAATGTATTGAGATTCAATAAAACAACTTATACACAACAATAAAACAACTTATACAAAACAATAAAGCAATTTATTGGGAGTCAATAAAACAACTTACACAAAACAATAAAACAATGTATTGAGATTCATTAAAACAATGTATACAAAACAATAAAACAACATATACAAAACAATAAAACAATGTATTGAGTGTCAATAAAACAACTTATACACAACAATAAAACAACTTATACAAAACAATAAAACAATTTATTGAGATTCAATAAAACAATGCATACAAAACAATAAAACAATGTATTGAGATTCATTAAAACAATGTATACAAAACAATAAAACAACATATACAAAACAATAAAACAATGTATTGAGTGTCAATAAAACAACTTATACACAACAATAAAACAACTTATACAAAACAATAAAACAATGTATTGAGAGTCAATAAAACAATGCATACAAAACAATAAAACAACATATACAAAACAATAAAGCAATTTATTGAAAGTCAATAAAACAACTTAAACAAAACAGTAAAACAATGTATTGAGATCCAATAAAACAATGTATACAAAACAATAAAACAGATCCAAATTCTGGAACTAAAATAGAAGGCAAGAGGACATTTAATTATTCCGTTCGCTTATTTGTACGTCCTTAAAAACAATTTCTCTTATATTACATTTATTATCTTATAAACATAACGTTTATTTTGCTATCTTACATAACTAAATCTCGGAATTCACAAATTCAGCGGAAACCATTTAAGTGTTTACACAGTTACTTCCCTTATTACTACGTTTCTTGTAATAACTTGTTTTTTAAAAAAATTCCCTTCACTGCCTGTATCATTGATTTGTTTAACGGCACATCACCTCCTTCTGAATCATTTAATGCCGAAATTTAATTTCTGGGTGAGCATTAATAATACACTGCCGGCAATTTTTCACCTTGCAAAAATGCATTGCTAGTAAGGGAAGTAACCATTCATAAATTTACTAACGTGAATTGATTGATCTCCCTTTTTACTATATAGCGTGACCCGAAAGATATAAGTAAAAAACATGCACAACGTTAATTATTATATAGTGTTGATAATTAAAATGTCTAAGGGAAGTAACCATTCATCAATTGACTAACTTAAGTTGACTGACCTTAGTTCTTATTATAACGTGACCCGAAAGATATAAATAAATAGCGGCAATTAAATAAATAACGTTGATACATATAGTTATATTCTACCAGACACACGAGATTTAATTTCTGACCTTTGATTGTCAATATCTTCTTTATTTTCAGTACATTTTTATCGTAATTATTTTTACTGTAATAAAAATGTTATACATGTCATTGCTGTATACGCTTGATTAATTCCTCAACTTTGACAGTCGGTCCATTTGTTACTTTCAGTACATTTCTATCATAAGATTATTTACAATGCATTTCTATAATGAAAATTTTATTATTATGTTATATAATATCACTGTCCTGTCAGTAACTCCTACATCGGTTTTTGACAACTGACAATCACTTTCTTCCTTATTCATTACGCATTTCTATCTTAAAATCATTTGCAATGCATTTCTAAAGTAAAATAGATATAATGCTTTTGTACTATAAATATAATAGTGTTATACTTTCAGTCAGGTTTGCATTAATTCCTGAGGTTTGCCAATACATTTCGTTATCATTTTAGTACACTACATACTCAGTGAGAGCTGAACAACCCGAGAGCATAATCTTGTTTTGTTTAGGGTAGACCCTATTTTGGATAATGTCTAAGAAACAGCAATGCCTTAGAATCCAATCCCTATTAAGGCCGTTTACAGTTATGGTAAAGAA
>OZ010589.1:85834471-85844471 GCA_963932145.1 Acanthosepion lycidas | reverse complement strand
ATGTTAGAAAACGTTTTATTTAATTACAATTTAAAAGAAGTTTAGGTTAGAATTCATTTTATTTAACTACAATTTACAACTTTAAAATAATTTCATTGTTAGTTTTAATAGAATATATTTCTTTTAATAGAAGTAAATGTATTAGAATTACTTACAGTAAAAGTAGAATTAGCCAAAAATAGCTAATTAATTTCTCTAATTTAGTAAACTTTATTAATTTATTTATTTATATATAAACTTAGTAATTATATATAAAAAAAATAAATAAATACATGAGAAACAATATATTACTAGGTTTATATGAAAAATAAAAGTTTACTAAATCAGTGAAATTAAGTAGCTATTTTTGCCGTCATTGTCATAAATTTTGCTTAAATAATATTTAAATATTAAAAAAAAAATTGTAACCTAATAATTTACATACTTATACTTGATGTGAAAATAATTCTACATACTGTAAGGGATTCTAATTACATTTAATTGTTCTTAAAAGAAATATAGTATATTAAAAATTAAAAGTGAAAATATTTCAAATCGTAGTTAAATAAAACGTATTCTAACCTAAACACCCACCAAAAATCTTTAAATATAAAAACAGGAAAAAAATGCCATAAGAATTTTTGCCGTTAACAATAAAATTAAAAAAAATCTAAACGACATGCATTTAACGGATGTTAGATTTCATTGAAAAATACATCCCTACCCCCTACCAAAACGTAACTAATAACTGATGCATCAAAATACAGACATAATGAACACGCAGACACCCCTTGTCTAGTGGAAGTGGATTTATCTGTAAACTTGGAAACGTGAATTAACTAAAACAAAACCGACCTAAACTAACCTATACATGGGAGGTGTTGCCAATGTTCACCCCAGCAATCCCAAAATTCTTAAAGCCTAACCGGCATCAAAAAGCCATTCCAAGTCAGCACCTTTCACTCTGCAGAGACGCGCAAGACTCACCCACCTTTCGCTAAATTCCAATGGATGGAGTCGCTTCCTTTCCGTCCTGATCTTGACTTTAAGCTGATGATTAAAGAACAAGATCAGTTGGGAAGAGGTAAACTTCTCGTCCCCATGAAATTCCTTCTGTCGCGTCGTCCATATCACGACTCACATAACCCCCAGTAAGCAAAGGAACACAGTGCTCAGCCTTAGTCAACGGCGGTATTATATTGCTACAGACGGAAGAGGCCTCGAGGACAAATAACTTTCCGCGCAGCATGCGAACCATGAGATCTTCAACTAACTTGCACAACGGAGCTACGACACTACAATGAAAGAAGGCGTGACCTAGGGTCTCCACCTCCCCACTGCAGCGAACGCAGTTTGGCGACTTTGCCAAACCCGCTGCGCGAAGTCTTTTGGCGACCCAGAGGGCTCCTCGAATCACCAGCCAGGTGAGTGATGCCTCCGGGTTAGTGAGACATTTCAACCCGGGCGCCCAAGGCCATATGCAGCGAGCCTCCCGCTTCGTCAGACCGAGCTCGCCAATCACATAATCTTGAACGTTCCACCTAACTAACACCTGATATAATGCTTTACGAGACAATGGCTGGACGTCGGAGAGGCCATCCTTCGCCCGTAAGAGTCGCTTGAGGACCATCCGACATTCACGATAGAAAGAGCTCTCGCCTCGAGGATTACGACCGGCCTCCTTCTCACACGAGCGGACATTTCTCAAGGATGGAAAATGTTTATGGACGTCTTCCTTCCAGAATTCGCCGTTCTCATCCAGTTGCATACACATCCGGTCTAGATAAGTAATGCGAAGCGTATGTCGACGCGTCTCAACGCAAGGCACCCCCAGACCGCCATCAGAGGGATGGAGGTAACAGATCTCGCAACTAACCATGGTGGCTCTGCCTCCCCACAAGAAGGAGAACAAGAGCCTTACTAAAGCCAATAAAGTGTTAGACGGGAGTGGAAGCACGGAGAGTCGGTAAAGGAGAATCGGGTAGAGGTGTGAGGCACATACTTCCTCCCTCCCCTTCAAGGAAAGATTCCTCCGAGTCCACAGACGTACTGCGAGCTCGGCCTTCTCTTGTACCTCCGAGCAATTCATTTCCAACAAGACGTCGGGACCGAACCAGACGCCGAGTATCTTGACCGGCCCGTCCGTCCAGAGGAAAGGTTCGGGAAGACAAAATCCCCTCCACGAACCCAACCGCAAGCCGACAGACTTATCGCGGTTGATATTGGCCCCTATCACCATCTCATAACACATGATTTCTTTGCCGACTTCGTTAATTTCAGCCCTACTCGACACCAGAACCGAAACGTCATCAGCATAGGCGGAGTACCTGGCCGAGGTGGTAGCACCAGGTAAGGAAATTCCGCGAAGGTCCGGATTCGTCTTCAACTTACGCAGGAAAGGTTCCAACGCAAGAACGTAAAGCAATGGAGACAGCGGACAACCTTGACGAATGGAGCGAGACAAAATGAAAGGTTTCGATCTTACACCATTCACTTCTACCAGCGAACCGGCGGACGCATACAGCAGTCGGATCCAAGTGCGAAAGTCCGGCCCGAAACCGGCGGCCGAAACGACAGCCTCTAGAAACAGATGGTCAACCCTATCGAAAGCCTTGGACTGATCTAAATTGATCAGCGCGGCATCACTGTCGACTTTCTCGATGATCAAGCGTACCAAATGAAGGTTGTCCTGAATAGTCCTGCCCTTCACAGCCCAAGTCTGCTCTGGACGAATAAGACTAGAGAGGACAACCTGCAAACGGTCAGCTAAGACCTTGGCTAAAATCTTCAACTCTGTATTTAACATCGTCAAAGGCCGATAATTATCTACCCCATCCCCACCGTCTTTCTTCTTGCGAAGCAACTTGATCACACCCCTGGTGAAGCGTTGAGGAATAGACCCCTGCCTCATCCAGTTGTTGAAAATCAGTGCCAGCAAGGGGACAAAGAGGGGCGACTGCCTCAAGTACATTTCATAGGGAAGACCATCTAATCCCGGAGTCTTGTCCAGGCCAACCTGCTTCAGCGCATCCCAGATCTCAGACTATGTTATGGGACCCTGGCACCCAGCCGCTTCAGCCGCCTTAAGGCGGGGAAAGTCGGCTAAATAGGCATCAAATTGAGCAGGGCTCAGACCGGGCTCCCTGGTAAAAAGCTCCTGAAAGTAGTCACGAAAAGCCTCGCAAATGCCCGCGTCTGTAGTCACAGTCCGCTTGTCCGGCAATGTGATGCTCGCGATATGCCGACTAGATGCCCTACGAGCTTCCTCTGAACGCAATGAAGCGGCCATATTCGTAGCCTCGCAAGACATTCTTTTTATCCTAACCCTAACTACTAGAGCTTGATCCTTCTTGATAAGCAAGGAGGCCAGCTCCGCCTTAGCTAAGGCTAGGTCCCCACTATCACGGAATTTGATCGCCCGATCTACCTTGTCCTCTAGAGGCTTTTGCGCTGCTATCCCTGCTAGATTGAGTCGTCGACTAAAATCAGCAGCAAAAGACCTAAGTTTTGATTTCAAAGCACCCCACCACTTATTCCCAACCACAGCCACCGACAATTCCCGCTGTGACATTAGTAAAAGCTGGTCCCGGAAATATTGCTCACCAAATAATGATGAGTTTAATTTCCAATAACCAGCCATCTTAACCCTAGGCTTATCTAAGTTTTTCCGAACCCGGACAAGCCTATGATCCAAGTAAACTATAAAATGGAAACTTGGACATTCTAAGAGCCCTACTTCCACTCTCTTTACTAGAACTCGGTCGATGTAGCTTGCGCTAACCACCGTATCCGAGCTGCCGCCCCTAGTCCAAGTCCATGCTACCTCCCGGGGTGCTCATTTCGGTACTTATCGACGAGATCAAACCCGTCGATAAAGGCCCGAAACGATTTCACCTCCGGATTGTAAGTACCCGCTTTTTGCCCTATGCGATCTATATCGGGATCAAGTACGGCATTCCAATCACCCGCTAGAACTACCGAACGAGAAGTTGTCAAAAACGGCTCGATCTGTCGAAACAAACCAGGCTGCTGAGTGTGGTCATTGGGCGCATAAACCCCAATGAGACGAAGAGCTTTCTCCTTTATGGTAATATCCAGCACGCAAAGCCTGCCCGCCGGATCCGCGAAGACAAGAGCACACACCGCATCCAGAGACTTGGTCACCACCCAGGAAACACCCCTCGCGCGTCCATCAAAACATGCTGAATAGAGGACGAACCTCTTAGACAGAATGTCTTCATAATCGCGAGATAAAAAACGGGTCTCCTGCACGCAACATACATCCACTCCGAGGCGCTGAAGATCGCGATCGAGCCTGGCCCTTCGAGACTCCGACCTCAGGCCCCAGACATTCAAACTTGCTAACCAGAGAGCCATTATCAGACCTAATTAGGGTTGGGACGCCGATTTGAACATGGTCGGGGTAAGGATACCGACAGCCTCTCCCAACGACCCGTGGCCCATCTCATTGTTGATGGAGCCGTCTTGAGAGAGACCGCCTATATCCCAAGGAAAAGTCAATTTCAATGCTCTGTAAAGGGAGGGGTGTACTAAAATTGGGACCCTCCCTGCACAAGATTTCTTCAAATGATTAAGTTTATCACTTTCTGTGATAGCAATTGGAGGAGACATTTTAAACGAACAAATCGCCGCCTCCAACATGGCCCATGCCTGACGAGCTCCGGTTCCTGTTCTCATTACAGTGAGGATTCTCCGGGCATTGGGAAAATTGTTCGGGTCTTCCACGTTTTTGTCTGCGAACTGTCTTATCGAAAGAAGGTACTTAAGATCTTTAATCCTGTTCCCGTAGTCTTTGGCCCTTTCAGCCATAGGCCGGGGAAATTTTACTTGTATCCTTCCCTGTGTTATAAATATATTTAGCTGTTTTTTTCCTTCTTTCTTTTGTTTCTTGAGAAGGACTTCTCTGCCTTTTCGGTGCGGGAGGGGGAATTTCAGAGTTTTTAATGGGGGAAGGACTGGGAGTGTGAAGAGGGATATAATATGCTTTATGTTTGTACGGGCTGGGATCTCTACTGAGGGGAACAGATTTAACGGGTGATGAAGGGGTGTAATGTTTTTGTGGGGAAGAATGTTTTGGGGTCGCAGGTGCGGACAAGGTAGATGGCGATGAGGGAGTGCCTTTTTATTGTGTGATAGCCTCTGTTTGTCCAGTTTTTGCTTTAGTTCCTTTATCTTTTCAGTTTTTGTGAATCCCGGGTCGTATTTTTGCTGTTTCTCTTTGAAAGTCATATCAGAGGCTGGGGCATCGCCCTTAACGTTGACAGTGGGAGTGGGGCTGTGCGTGTCTTTTGCCCTTGGGGCTTCATTGGACTGAGGCCCCGCTGTCTGGCGCTTCCCTCTGGCTTTACCAGCAACCAGCCATTCCCCATCCCCCTTCTCCACAACTGCACTGGCAGCGGGCGAAGTCTCTTTGGGGAATGTGGCTTTCGTGCGAACCGGAGGTTTATTCGACCCGGTCCCGGAAGTTGGCATGCCCATTAGAGGTAAGGCGGAAGATAACGACGCGGTCAGAGGGGGATCTTGGTCGACTGGTGCCTGACTTCCAAAGGCCTTCTTCTCTGGGCAGGAAGAGGAGAGGTGACCAGTCTCTCCACACTTCCAACATACCGGTCTGCGGCCGGTCACAATGACAGGCAGCTTCACCAGACAGTTGGGGATGGAGCGGAAGGCCTGTTCGCTTAACATTATATCGAAGCTCCACCCCCACTTTCAGGTTATCGCAAGAAGCACCCAGAATATCGCAGTACTGCGATAGGAACGCAGCCAGGTGTTGCCCGATAACCTGAGGAGGGACCTCGTATATTGCCACGATGGTCCTTCTTCGCCCTTCGTACTCTCTGCGCAAAACCAGATCTTCTGTTATCAAGTCACGACTTGATGCAGCGACACAGTCTTCTTCAGTGGGTAGCAATACGTCCCACATGAAATATTTTGCTCCCTTAACAATTCTAAGGGGCTTGAACCCCAGGGACTCCAGTGATTTTAACACTGTGTCTTTTGTCGAGCGACAAATTTTGCGCGGACGCTTGTCCACGCCAAAGACCGACACAATTCTTTTTTCAATCTTTTGTAATTCTTGGGCGTCTTCCAAGAGTCCACCTTCCACAACAAGGTGAGCGTAACTCTTGGCCCGCTCCAAGAACTCCGCAACATTGATAATGCAACTCGGAGGGGACGACCAACAAGAGTGCAATTCCCCGGCCTCTGCATTCTTATTCTTTTCGACTTCACATTTCTCGGTTTCCTTACTTGCAAGGACTTCGCTCTTTGCCCCTGATGTCTCAGCAGCTTTTTTAAGCGTATTTAACATCTCTTCATTTGAAGGAACTATAAAAGGGTACTCATTAGTATCGTCTTTATCGGGTGGATGTTTCTTGATTGAGAACAAATGCTTTTTTGCTGTTCTCTTAAAATCCGGAATTACCGGTTTCTTTTTTTTAATCAGAAAAGACGGCACTGATCTAGTTTTTTTTTTCTCCATTTTTTAAAGAAGGAAAGAGAAGGGGAGGGTTGGAAGGAGAAAAGGGAAGGGGAGGAGGTGATAGGAAAAAAATGAAAAAAATAAAAAATAAAAATAAGTTTTTGGGGAGGGGTAAAAAAGTGGGGGTAAAAAGTAAATAAAAGCGATACAAAAAATTTAAACTAGTAAACAGAAGGGCGTAAAAAAAAATTGGGGAGGGTAAAAGTAAATAAAGTTTCGCTTATCAGCGAAACAAATTTAAATAGACCGACAAAAGGACGTATAAAAAAAATTTAAGACGAAAAAAGTTTCGCCTAAGAAATTAACAAATTTAAACAATTAAACAAAAACGCAAAACAAATAGACGTAAGACAGACGAGAAAATGTGAACAATGTTCACAAAAAACGAAGAAAGAACAAAAAATTAAAAGAACTACAGACAAGAAAGCAACAAATTACACAATAAAAAGAAAAATTATAAACGGAAAATTAAGAGAAAACGCTATACAAAATAAAATATGAAACTAAAAACATGACAATTTACAATATGGCTGCCGATAAAAAACGGTCAAACCAAAAACAAAAACGTTAAATAAGTCAAAAAAACACAGAAATTGACAAATTAAACACAAAATTTACAAACAAATATTATACACACGTATTTAACCGATAAAACGCAAAACAATAACGGATATTTAAAAGAAAAACACAGAAATAATTAACACGTAATAAATAAACAAAGGAAAAAAAAAGGTCGAACGAGAAACGTAAAGACGAAAGATAAACAGATAAACTCTGGGGTGTGGGCACGGATAGATTTAAAAAATGAAAAATAAAACGTAAAAGAAAAACAAAAAGTTAAATAAAAAAAGAATAAATAAAAGCAAAAAATGAAGTAACTGTAAAAAAAATAGGGTAAGGAATTAAAAACGGAAAAAATCAAAAATTTAAACAATAGTCAAAAAAAGAACGTTAGAAAAATGAAAAATGAAACAAAAAAGTCGCAAAGCAACGTTAAAAAAACGGTAAAATAAATCAAAACTTAACTAAAATAAAGGCAGTCAAAAGTTCAAGGTAAAAATCCAGTGACAGACAGAAATATGTCTAACACGGTCAGACAAGAAAAAAAGAGCAAAAACTTCTGGTTCATTGTCATTATTTATTGTACAAAAGTACAAATGCGGCACAAGGCCAAAAATTGGGGAAAGGGGGTAAGGATGGTCATCTTCTGTCTTAAATTTAAAACTTAGCTAGCCACAATCACTGACCCAAACATACCAACAATGTTCCTTTCACCAAAACAACACATCCATTACATACCATTCTTACTACATCCACCAAAATTCCTCAGAGACTCTATGAAGTTCTAACTAGTCCCCATATATACAAATCATTGTCTGTGGGGGGGAGGGGAATAAAATAACATCTAAAAACCCCAATGAATATTTACAATGAATACAAAACTATATACAAGAAACTAAACAAAAATTTTTTTTGTTAGTAGTAAAACCCCCCACAGCTCTAACTGTGGTAGAAACATCAGTTAACTGGACGAAATCGATGCGAGACTTGAAAAAAAATTATAAAAACATTCGTACAATCCATGCACTCGCTACAAACACACACTCAATCAAACACAACAACAAATACGAAAGACACACTCGAAACGAAAGGCGCCCCGCATCCACCAGAGAACTGATATCACTAACCACCTAACGATGGGAAGGATGGAGAATTAAACAAAAGAAAAAAAATAGGGTCAGAAATAAAAGTGGGGCCAATGAGCATACACACCCTAGCTAAGTTAAACTGGAAAAAAAAAGAAAAAGGTAACTAAAACAAAACCGACCTAAACTAACCTATACATGGGAGGGGTTACCAATGTTCACCCCAGCAATCCCAAAATCCTTAAAGCCTAACCGGCATCAAACAGCCACTCCAAGTCAGCACCTTTCACTCTGCAGAGACGCGCAAGACTCACCCACCTTTCGCTAAATTCCAATGGATGGAGTCGCTTCCTTTCCGTCCTGATCTTGACTTTAAGCTGATGCTTAAGGAACAAGATCAGTTGGGAAGAGGTAAACTTCTCGTCCCCATGAAATTCCTTCTGTCGCGTCGTCCATATCACGACTCGCATAACCCCCAGTAAGCAAAGGAACACATAGTGTCCAGCCTTAGTCAACGGCGGTACTATATTGCTACAGACGGAACTGGCCTCGAGGACACAGAACTTTCCGCGCAGCATGCGAACCATGAGATCTTCAACGAACTTGCACAACGGAACTACGACACTACAATGAAAGAAGGCGTGACCTATGGTCTCCACCTCCCCACTGCAGCGAACGCAGTTTGGCGACTTTGCCAAACCCGCTGCGCGAAGTCTTTTGGCGACCCAGAGGGCCCCTCAAATCAGCAGCCAGGTGAGTGATGCCTCCGGGTTAGTGAGACATTTCAACCCGGGCGCCCAAGGCCATATGCAGCGAGCCTCCCGCTTCGTCAGCCCGAGCTCGTCAATCAGATCATCTTGAACGTTCCCCCTAACAAACCCCTGATATAATGCCTTAAGGGACAACGGCTGGACGTCGGAGAGGCCATCGTTCGCCCGTAAGAGTCGCTTGAGGGCCAACCGACATTCGTGATAGAAAGAGCCCTCGCCTCGACTTCTGGTTTCTTTGTCCAGCAAGCCAGCTAATTTTACCTCATTTTATAGGAGAGTGCCTAATACACCAGTTAGGTTGGTCCATTTTGCTAGAATGGACCTGCCCAATACATTTGCATGAGTGGTCTTTATTCACCCATATATTTCTCTATGAAATGACTTAAGTCAGTGATTAGCTTTGGCTACACTTGCCTACTTGTGTTAGACCACTGGCAAGCTAACCAATATTCTACACATACTGCGGGTAAAAAATCTGCCTCGTCAGTCATGTATCGAAAGATAAATGAGCGCCTAAGAGTGTATCACGGATGGTACATAACTGTCTGAACGTATGCAATAATAAAACAAAGGAAGACGAAAATAATATAGAAAATTCTCTTGCTCAAACCATTCAAGTGTTAAAGGCTTTCTTATATCTACTCAATCAAAACATTGTCTTGTAGTCGTGCAAACATATTGTTTAGAAATTCTTACTTTTGGTTCCATGAATATGGTCTCTGAAATTAGCTCTGTTCAAAAAAATATCTACCATCGGTCGGGATGTTGACTGTTACACTATAAAGAGGTTACGAGTGAAATTAAACCTAACAGCGCTCTTTTTCAGGATATTAACAAAAATATTGCTAGTATGTTTAATCCGAAAACAGTTCTTCAGAATTCTAACCACATTCTGAAATTGTCTTTTTTTTAAAAAAAAAATCTCTCCGAACGGTTTATATGTTGACTCTTACTATTGTTAGCGAGATTAATTTTAAAGTACTTCTAAAATATGATCAAATTCTGAGATTTTTTTGTCCAATAAATATCTAGAAGAGAGGCAATTGGTCTGATGCTTATCGGAAAGGTTAATGCTATCCGAAAAGCGAAGTTGAACTTCGATA
>OZ010589.1:85801971-85826971 GCA_963932145.1 Acanthosepion lycidas | reverse complement strand
GTAACCTAACGGAGTCATATATGTTTTTGAATTTAGAGTTACCCTTCTACTATACTAGTTGTCTAATGTTGTGCAGGTCTTTTATGCTGGGAGGTCTTGGACGACGGTGTCAATTCGATAATAAATTTACGTTCTCCACTCGCATATGACGATTGCTACTTGTTTTGAGTCAAGAGATAAAAGAACTTCAACACAGTGAATTTTAGCATAGATATTTTATTAACTTTCATGTCAACATGTTCTATCAATCCAGTGGTGGTGAGTGGGGCGGTCGTCCACCTTCACTGGGGAGCCGTTTCAGACACGAAAGAAAACACGTCTACATTGTTTGACGGTTAAGACTCGATTCTGAAAAAAACTTTCTCTATCTATTTCCTTTCCCACGCTAGCTCAGCCAATCAAAATCGACTTCCCATATTATGGCTTTTATCTGACCCCGGAACACGCAGTTGAGAGACAATTCCCCCGAAAATTAATAGTCTGCTAAACTATTATTTAACACAACCACAGCTAGAGATTTCAGTCTGACCTGTTATTTAAACTATGTCTACGCGGAGAAGAGATTAAGTTCATATCTCTCCCAAAGGTATTTGAGAGAAAATTAATGTAATGTGCTCGAGCAGAATTTGAACTCGGCTCGCCGATTTCACGTTCCAAGCCTCTAACGTAGTGTTTCTCAACCTTTTCAAGCTACGGCACACATAGAGGAAAATGAAACTAATACAGAGCCCTAAGCAAAATGCTTAAAGGGAAAGCATTTAAATGTTATGAAATAAAACCATAGATTTAACAGAAATACAGACACAAACAGAAACTTTCTTTATTTTAATGATTCTATTCAACTATGTATGCAGCTTATTTAGGGTGAAACATGTGCCTGGTGTTTTTTTTATTTGGGGGGGGGGATTTTGTCAATGTTCGGCTGGATGTGCAATAAGCATATACTCATTTTTTTCTTCTGGTTAAGTGTAGTCTCCCGTTTCTTTTTCCTTTTTTTTTATATTATTTAGGTTTGAGAAGCCTAATTCACATAAATAAGTAGAAAATTATAATAAATCTAATAAAACCTTTTTAGCTATTACGGGATATTCCTTTTGTATTGAAATCCAAAATGCATCAAGAATAGTGTAAAGAAAAAAGTTTAATACTTATTCCTTTATTTAAATACTAATGCTGTACCATTAATGTTCCCCCATATATATATATATATATATATATATATATATATATATATATATATATACATACATACATACATACATACATATATATATATATATATATATATATATATATATATATATATATATATATTATAATAATTTCTTTAAAATATGATTCCATCACGACACAGTAATTACTATGTTTCGAAAATGGTCAGCAGTATCTAATTTAATTTAATCTTGTTTAATTCCAATATTGAAGCGTTGTTTTGGAATAACTATGGTACGGAATGTTTTACTCATTTATTTCTTTGAAATAGAGGTGTGGTCTAGGTTTTGTTTTTTCTTTATCAAGGGGTCACTGCATTGATCGAAGTTGGGGTGTTTGTATATATATATATATATATATATATATATATATATATATATATATATATATATATATATATATATATGGACTGCGGCACGGCAGTTGAGAATCACTACTCTAACCATTACACCACCTGCAAAAAGAACCATTTATTCTGTTTTCACCTGTCATTTCGCATTCGCCGAAGAGCGAGTGTGCGCGAAATATAAAAATAAATATATTTCTTCATTTACAGTTTTAATATTGTTTTTTATATAAAATACAAATTATTATTTTTTTTAAATTTTAAGATGCCATCCAAAAGCTAAGCAAAGTATTAAGTAACAGGAGAATTTTGTTAGAAACAAATAGAAGAGTGTTGAAATTTTATGTAATATGAGTCCTGCTATATGACAGCGAATGCTGGGCAATTATTTCACAGATTAAGAAGAGACTTGAAGCAACAGAAATGTGGTGCTACAGAAGAATGCTGAGAATACCGTGAACCGAACCTGTGAGTACCGACGAAGTTTTAGATAAAATGGAAAACAAAAAGGACACTTATACTTAACATCAGAAAGAGGCATTTGGAATTTCTAGGGCACATAATGAAGAAAGACGGCTTGGAAAATCTGATTCACACAAAACAAAATATTTCTCTTGTTATTACAATATTATTTCCTAAATTTCTTTGCAAAAGATTTTCATACTGATATAATTTTTTCGACAATTTATTCTAATAAGATGACCAAGTGCCTACTCTGTCTAACTGCTCACGGTAAATACCTGACCCGCGTGTGTGACTGCCGTCCGATCGATTAAGTTAAAAAAATTCAGCACAAATTTTTCCCAGTGTGTGTATAAAACAAAAGAAAAAAATGTAAAAAGGGAAAACGTACATCTCTATGGACAGAACTTCGTATACAATTGCATAAAAAGCGTCACTCAAAGTCCGCAAGGAAAGTGTTTTTAAAATTACAATCATAAGTATTGATTATCTGCTGATTGAAGAATCGTCTATATGGGTAGTTTCTCCGATGGACAAAAATGACACAGGTTCAATTCCCGTCGGGAGGTGTATTTTTCTTTCGGAGAACATATTTGATAGTAATTTCACTATTTAAGAATATAAAAACAGAGATATAAAACCAAAAACATGTAACCATTAAAAATAACGTTTAGAGTAATAAGAAATAATGTCTGAAAACTCTATTTAATATATATTTTTTGTGATGTCAGCGAACAGTCGTTGCCACTTTCATAATGCTCGTTGTAGTAGAGACTTTTTAATCGCAGATAAAACTATAGTAACGCCGTTGAACGTTACTGGTATCAGACACCTTCGAACATCACTAGCACTAGTATTTGCTCGATAGTACTCGCTCGAATAGTAACCTTCGAATAGTGATCTAAATAGTAATGCGTATAGTGATCAGTATAGAGAAATAGTATAGCCAATAGTATAGAGATAGAGGATAGAATAGAAAGAGTGATCCGTATAGTAATAGAGGATATAATAGAAAGAGTGATCCGTATAGTAATAGAGGATATAATAGAAAGAGTGATCCGTATAGTAATAGGGGATAGAATAGAAAGAGTGATCCGTATAGTAATAGAAGATAGAATAGAAAAAGTGATCCGTATAGTAATGGGGGATAGAATAGAAAGAGTGATCCGTATAGTAATAGAGGATAGAATAGAAAGAGTGATCTGTATAGTAATAAAGGATAGAATAGAAAGAGTGATCCGTATAGTAATAGAGGATAGAATAGAAAGAGTGATCCGTATAGTAATAGAGGATAGAGTAGAAAGAGTGATCCGTATAGTAATAGAAGATAGAATAGAAAAAGTGATCCGTATAGTAATGGGGGATAGAATAGAAAGAGTGATCCGTATAGTAATAGAGGATAGAATAGAAAGAGTGATCTGTATAGTAATAGAGGATAGAATAGAAAGAGTGATCCGTATAGTAATAGAGGATATAATAGAAAGAGTGATCCGTATAGTAATAGGGGATAGAATAGAAAGAGTGATCCGTATAGTAATAGAAGATAGAATAGAAAAAGTGATCCGTATAGTAATGAGGGATAGAATAGAAAGAGTGATCCGTATAGTAATAGAGGATAGAATAGAAAGAGTGATCTGTATAGTAATAAAGGATAGAATAGAAAGAGTGATCCGTATAGTAATAGAGGATAGAATAGAAAGAGTGATCCGTATAGTAATAGAGGATAGAGTAGAAAGAGTGATCCGTATAGTAATAGAGGATAGAATAGAAAAAATGTTCCGTATAGTAATAGGGGATAGAATAGAAAGAGTGATCCGTATAGTAATAGAGGATAGAATAGAAAGAGTGATCCATTAGACGCCACGATAATTCCCATATATGCATTTCCTTTACCATCACGTTATCTACTTATTCAAAATGGGATCGTCGGTGTTTGCTCTCTGGTGATCTGTGTTTTAACTCCAGTGTCGGCAGCTACACTTTATTCCAATATATATATATATATATATATATATATATATATATATATATATATATATATATATATATATGAAAGTGGATACTGATGTCAAAGCAAAGCGACAGCCTGTTTCATATCTACACGCAAAATTCAGGCCGATGATTACGTTCAAGGATGAAACAGATTGTCACCGCTTGGTGTTGATCTCTCTGTCTACTTTTATATTTATATTGACATACGCTCTACTTCTGATACTGAACACTTTTACCCATGATTATAGCATGCTTTAAAACTTATATATATATATATATATATATATATATATATATATATATATATATATATTTAAGTGGACACTGACGTCAACACCAAGCGGCGACAATCTGTTTTATGCTTCAACGCAATCTTCATGCCCATCTATTTAGCATTTTTACTTCATATTCCATTGTTAAGGAGGAAGTTACACTATTGGACAGGTTTCCACGATCTTGACCTCATCAATTTTTGGCATAAAATTAATATGCCTGATCGCGTGATCATAATCAGCTAATGATATTGTCTTTTATTTTAATTTATTAACTGTAATCTGAGGCCTTATTTTGCGTAAAACGGAAATAATTCCTCAACTCCAATTAGACGCGAGACTTATTATGATATAGCCACACTGGTTTCCATCTCAATTTAACTTTCGAAAACAATAGAACGGTGAGACCTGTAGGATTGCTCTAATATATTCTTAATGACTTCAGTTGCATTTTCAACATCTTCCTATATGTTTACCCGTATGAGATATATAAAAACAAAACCTTATACACACACACACACACACATATATATATATATATATATATATATATATATATATATATATATAGATAGATAGATAGATAGATAGATAGATAGATAGATATGGTGAGGTAAGGATAATTGCACATGAACATTTTATGTACGAGCCATATGTGCTGTTCAAAATATCCTCCATTTTTTATCTGTAGTTTTCAGAAACATACAGGGTGAGGCAAAAGTCGCGCAATATAGGGTTAATTTATTAACTTATAATTGCACATTACCTTTTTATTTACTAGTTATTTAATTGTTATATGTGTTGTTCAAAATGTCTTCCTATTTTTTCAAAACACATTTCACATCCGTGCCTCCATGATTCGTTAACACGTCGGAGAGTTTCCTCTGTCATTGTACTGCATTCATATTTAATTCTTTAAGTTCTTCAATATTTATTAGGCGCGTCTTATAAACAACTGATTTCAAGTGGGCCCCACAGAAAAAAATGCAAAACATGATTAATTATTTAGCCCCTATGGTACGCGACTTTTACCTAACCATATATATATATATATATAGACATATATGTGTGTGGGTGCGATGGGTAAATTATCGCCATATTATATTATTAATTTCGCGCATGCGCGTCGTTTTTTTTTTGTTTTTGATTTTGTCGACTGAACAGTATAGTAGGGTCAATTAGGCACTGTCTGTGAGAAAAAGAGCACTATGACACAATTCATTCCTCCAGAAATTTGGTAACGACGTGCTGTACTGCTTGGCATTCACACCGGCCGCTCTAATACGAAAATTTCAGAGTGTTTGTGCGTCACTCTGAGGACAGCGTAGTGGATTCGGAAATACATAGATGAGTCTAATGGGGATTACGAAGGTACGGCTCCTCGAAAAACTCACTGTAATTCTTCTGATGAGAAAAGAACTCCCGAAATTGTTGGTGAAGACCTGAATCAACACGAAGGCCTACACCAAGGGTTTTGTGGAGGTAGAGCTGCTCTGGGTCAAGAGAATGGCTGCTGGAATTCCTTGTCTGGCAACAGGGGTCTGCATCATGCCACACAAGCATACACATAACGTCACAGACTGCAACGCCCTTCATAATTATGTGTGGGGCGCAGTTGAATGAGAAACCAACAAAACTTCTGTAACCCCAAAAATGAACTAATGGCAGATTATGGCAGTATTCACCAACTTAAACAAGAAGAGCGTCCGTAAGAGTTGCTGGAGATTCCGACGTTTTCTGCGGGTTCTGGTTGAAGCCAATAGCGATTTTATTGAATAATTTACTCTTTAGCATTTCAAGATATTTTTGTGTACTTTTGGTAAATATATCCGTTAAATTTAGATGTCAGTGTTATTTTCATTTTTACCTAATTTAGACGACAATTTATCCATCGCACACTCTCTTTCTCTCTCTCCCTCTTTCTCTCTCTCTCTTTCTCTCCCTCTCTCTCTCCCTCTCTCTCTCTACATACATACATACATATATATATATATATATATATATATATATATATATTCTCTGTCTATTTATAACCCCGTGTCTTACCCTCATATGCATGATTCTTTACCGTTGCCTTTAATATTCCGAAAAAAATAAGATGGACGTAACCATAAGTGAAAGGTCCTGATGAGGCGAAGGGAAGAACTTGACTCGTGTCTTTGATTTAGCAAAGAAGCATATATCAAAACATGAACATCTTGAACTCTTCTGCCGCCTTGGAAGGTAATACTCTGTTTATTCTCCTCAACTTTAACCCTCTTCCACTTTTCATCTTCCCTTCCGAAATTGTCCAGCTCTCTGTTAATCAATCAACGATCCAAAGTCACTTTACTCACGTTCTTATCTCTATCAGATTCATAGGATTTCACTCTGTTCTTATATATATATATATATATATATATATATATATATATATATATGTGTGTGTGTGTGTGTGTGTGTGTGTGTGTGTGTGTGTGCGGCAGTCTTTCTTTGATACATGTTTCACTGAATGCGGCGGACAAAGCGAATTTATAAGAGTTTTATTCAGTTTTTTAATGTTGTTACAGTTTTTCTTTTATGAGAGAAAATGTAGAAACTACCTATAGAGATTATTTTACCAAGCGTTTTCTAAAAATTCGTTAGACATTTCAAGAGGCTGTTATGTATAGGAATAGGAGCAATTTTATATTGGAGTGTCTTAACAATCCCGCTGTAATATATATATATATATATATATATATATATATATATATATATATATATACAATTTATTTTCGGATATTTCATAAAAAATGTAAAAACGCTACGCAAATGCAATCATGTTTCGATGTGTATTAACGCATCTCTTCAGGCGTTAGTAAATAACTGTTGAGTAAACAATTTACTTAGTTTTAAAAACAACATACACTCTCTTTACATTTTTTTTTCTTTTTACATGTTTTGATGTAATAACATCAGAATTGGATTCTATTCGTTCTCATTTTACATGGATATATATATATATATATATATATATATATATATATATATATATATATATATATATAGATAGATAGATAGATGCAGAAATACAGTTTTAAAGTGTGCTATATTGATGGGATAAAGTGCTCAAATCAAAGATAGATTGTATACACACACACATACACACACACACACACACACACACACACACACACCCACACACACATATATATATATATATATATATATATATATAATGAGTTAAGTCAATCCTTAAAAATCTATATCGGTTATAATTTATAAAAAACTTCAGTTTGAAGAGATGAATATTTAAATAAATATATTCAGGAAATAAATTATAACCGATATGGATTTTTAAGGATTGTCTTTACTTATTATTATCTTATTGATATGTTACTTACATTGAGATCTCTTTGGATTAATATCCTCCTTCGAATTATCCCTACCAATTACCAACTGGTCTTATATATATATATATATATATATATATATATATATATATATATATATATATATATATATACATATGTATATATATATGGGAATTAATGTGGAGAAACTTATCACTTAACTGAGTGATACTGGATTAGTCATGCCGACTTCGAAGTTTCGTGAACTTGGAATAACCAAACAGCCCTGAAGATTGAAAGTATTACTAAAATGCGCTCACGAAACTTCGAAGTCGGCATGACTGAACCAACATCACTCAGTTTCTCCACATTAATTCCCATATATATATATATATATATATATATATATATATATATATATATTTACGAAACTATGTAAACTTTATATGAAACAATCTCCCTGCATCAGTATATCAGTACTTGCAACTAGGTTATTTTATATTATACCTCAAGACCATGCTTATTTCCTTAATAGGGCCCCTTTATATGTTATCTCGTTGAAGGCATTATGTTTCTAATTTAAACTTCGATAGTAGAAAGAGTGTTGAAGTGTTATGTAATATCAATCGTTTTGTATAGCAGTGAATGCTGGGCAATCTTGTCACCTATGAACAGAAAACTGGAGAGAGTAGAAAACTTATTTTGCAGAAGGATGTTGAGAATTGCGTGTACGCAGCTTGCCCGTAACGAAGAAGTACTAAGGTAAGATTGAAATGGGTGGACACATAATCAGAAAAAGCCGAAATTTCTGGGACGCATCATGAGAAATGAAGAAGTTTAAATTCACGGGATATATCGACAGCATAATTGAACAGAGCAAGGCATCGGACCATCAATGTGACGGGGTTTTGCGAATGGATGGCGGGTCACATGGTGACAAAAGTCGATAATGGTGACAAGAGTTAACTGCCCTGAAGAGTGAATGCATTACTGCAAAGCGCTTACGAAACTTCGAAGTCGACATGACTGATCTAAGACCACTCAGGTAACTGATAAGTTTGTCCAGATAAATTCTATTAACGCTCTATCCTTACCTTTTGATATCAAGCAATTTATGACAAAAAATGCCTGCATAACAACTCACTACTATATTTGTATGTATGCATATATATATGTTTGCGTGTGTGTCTGAGTGTGTGTAAAAATTCAGATAGCAATAAATGTATTTTTAGACACAATATCAATAAAGGAAATCACAAGAGACAGAATGTTTATACCTTGAGGACCTTTATTTGACAAATTTCTTCCAAAAACGATATATATATTTCAGAAAATTTAAAGATAAATAGACAGACTGACTGACATACATATATATATACGTTTGTATGGATAGATATAAATACACATATAGAAATCAACACTACATGGTGAATGTTAATTTAATGCTTAAAGCGATCATCCGATCATTCAGAGTTATTGCATGTGTGCGCTCGATACCCCCATATATATATATACATATTAAATGGGTTACAAATATGAATTAAAATGTAATAGAATGATCGATTAAGGAACAAATATATAATGTATAAACGTTTCTTCTTAGAATTCTTTGTTTTTATTTTTAAAAAATATTGTAATTTTTCTTAAGAACAATGAAATAGCAACCATTGTCCAGTCGAGGGAAAATGTAGAGCATATAATGTTATTTATCAAGCTACCATTTAACCCCAAGAAAATAGATCAAACCACCATGTTTATATTGGGATTTCTGCGGGGGAATGAAAACAACGACTTTATAACCATAGACACTCCTTTTCCAATTCAAGACAAACTGCTTTCTCCAAATATTAGGTTGGTGCAAAAAAAATTACTTAATAATGTCGTTTTTTGACGTATTTTTAACGTCAAAAAACGACATTATTACGTCATTATTTTTGCACCAACCTAATAATTTGGGAATTGAGGGAGAAAAACCTGAACCCTCAACTGTCTGGGAATTCGTAGGTTCTGCTCAATCTCCTAGTAACTTTAAGGCTCGATGTAACTTCTGTTTAGAAGAGAAAATTAGAAATATTAAATTTGAAAATCAAAGTATCTTACTAAATCAAAGAAATGAACTGGTATCCAATTGTCGTCATAGAAGTAGATTCAAACCAATATAAATTATTTTTTCAACATTGCACTATCTGTTATCCCCTAACACTTATATGTTTATTCCTTTCTTTATCACTCTCTTTGAATAAAATTCCTCCAATTACACATACACACACACACACACACACACACACACACACACACACATATATATATATATATATATATATATATATATATATATATATATATATATATATATATATATTACTTTTATTTATTTATTTACCTTATAATTATTACTATTAATATTTCCACCCCCTTTTTTTTTAATTTTGCCTATATTTATATATATATATATATATATATATATATATATATATATATATATATATAGATATATATATATATATATCTTTTATCTTTTCAATAACATGTGAATTTTATTTTATCTATATCATATGATTTTTTTGTTATCTATACTATATGAATTTTCTTTTCAAAAAGGTTACCTTAAAGATGTTTTTTTTTCGATATTTAATATTCTATTAATTTTTTTGTTTTCATTTTTATTTTCTTTTTTACATTCATCATATATTACATTTTCCTTTAGGTATTTTTATACTTAGATTTATTCTAAATTACTATTTTAATTGCTAGCTGCTTTTTGTTTAATGTTTATTATGAGCTCAACTGTAATTGTTATTTCCATCTTCAAAGGGCTTCTTTAAATTTACCTTAAAAATATATTTTTCTATATTTAAATTTCTATTAATTTTCTTATTTTTACATTTATCATAGTTTAATTACTTTTTTAATTGCTAGCTGTTTTTTGTTTGATTATATTTATGTTTGGGGTTAATTGTAATTAACCCCACACATAAGTATAATCATAGAAATTATAATCTTTAAAATAAAGAAAACGTTTTGAAGATTGTGTACAAATAGTGTAATATGGTAATAAACAAGGTAAATAGAAAATTATTAGTATGTAGGAAAAATTAAAATGGAATATTAATTTTAATTAAATATTAGGTTGGTGCAAAAATAATGTCGTTTTCTCACATAGTAACATATGTGAGAAAACGACATTATCTTTGCACCGACCTAATACTAGATTAAAAGGATAACAAAATCAAAGTTAGTAATACATAATAATTACAACTGACATTTCCCCATTAAAGGGGCTTCTTTGAATTTAATCTATAATGAATTTATATGATTTAATTCTGAAGAGATGAATATTTAAATATATTCATGAAATAAATTATAACAGAGATTGATTTTTTAAGGATTTTCTTATAGGGAGATACACCTATAGTTTGTTTAAGGAAGTGATGTACCATAGGTTTGGTTTTTAATAGAATTGTCCATAACCTTTTTTAGTTCCCCCCAGTCGCGATGCTCATAAGGCATCGAAACAAGAATGCAACTACAACGATGCATTCTTGTAGTTTGTAATTTGTGGGTAATTTTTTTGTCCACATGTAGAAATCTATAATACACACACACACACACACACACACATATATATATATATATATATATATATATATATATATATATTAGCTCTTTAGAAAGACTATCATTCATCTGATCTTCCACCATCAATACAATAATGTCCTTTAAAAATTAACTCAGTTGAAAAAACTATTCTTCTGAAAAACTGTTTTAAGAGAAACATTTTAAGAGAAACGTTTTATAAATTTCAGCAGACAATAGAGTTTACTGTTTAGTCAATGAATACTGAATGCTTCCTTTTAAGGAAACAGCTGATCCCGTGATTACCGTTAGCATCATTTATCATATTGTACACAGATTGATCCTGGGCACCGGACGGAGGAGAAAAAAAGCCTTGCCTCTCATCAGAGTGCGCAGATTTTCTGAGAATAACGTTTCCATGTGGAGATGAACCCGTCATTCTTCACAGGTACTACCCTACTGTTATAATTAAATAAAATATAGAATATTTATATTTAAATGACCACTTCAAAGAATAAATGGAGGAAAAGACACAACTTTTAAAATATATTTCTTCTCACCCATACTCGGTCTTTTGGACAGGAGCAGAGGTTTATCCCTTGTTTCCTGTCTCGGATTGGGTTTCCGGTTCCTTGTAAAGTCTTGTTCTTCATTTTCACTTCCAGTGGCCCCTTGCGTCTTAGTGGCATTATCGCCTTGTTTTGTGTGAATTGATTTGAAATAATAATAAAACACTATTTCAGCGGAAGACCATGAGATCAATGCCGGCGTTTCTCAGGGTTCTCTGCCCGGTCCTCTGCTCTATATTAATGGTCGGCACAATAACATGGATAATAACAGGAGAAATGGATAGCGACTCGGATTGAGAAATCAGAGAGCCGAGTTCGAATTCCTGTCGAATCCATTACGTTCACTTACGTGCTAATAAGCTTCTTCTCTCCCCAGCTATGGGTAAGTGGCAGGACAGACCGGATTCTGGAGCCTTGGATGGCAACTGGTCTACCGCAGAAAGAAATGGCAACTTACTGTCAGTCATGTATAAAAAATACATGAGCGCCTAAGCGCATATCACGCTTGAAGCATAACTAACTGACTAATGACATTGATTATTAATGAATATTTATGCTAATGATACAGGTGCTCCTCAAAAGATCAGGATAACTAGAGCCTGCCCAGGTGGCTCAATGGGTGAAGGACAGACTTGTAAACTGCAATACATTGAAAACCAAACTGTTAACGTCCCATAACCATCGAGATGACCTCGAATTTTCACTTTACCTGATGGATGGATCTCTAAAGTTGGCTCATTGTCTTGAATATCTGTTGGGACTCAAGCTATTTCTAGACCTCAATTGGAACACATATATCCGATCTATCGCTAAAAATGCTACGGAAATGTTGGTAACTTTTACTGCTCTAGTAAGTATCTGACACCCCTGCTATACACTATCTTTAAACAGGTCAGGCCAAAAATGAAGTATTGCTGCCGTATCTAGGCCGCTTCTGCGCAGTCCGTTCTTGCCTGTGTTGACAGAGTTCAAAAGCGTCTACGCGGCCTTGTAGAAACGTCGAGTGCCTGTCGCTACTCTATCTATTCCATGTCCAAATAAGCTACATTCCTTGGTCCCATCAGCCCTGCTAATGGCACCCCGTACGCCACGTTCAAAAGAATGAATCACACTCATCTCTACGTATTCAATTAGTAAGGCTTTTTCCCAATAATTGCTGCTTTGTGGAACAGACTCTCGGCGAGATGTTTTTTTTTTCAAATCACTAAAGTCAATGGTTAATCGATATCTTTCATGCATAGCAGCCCCATGAACTCCACTTCTAACCTTTTCTTACGCTCATTCACCACCACACAGTAACCTTCTACCTTGAGTGGCTCTTGCGTCTTGTATAAAGTGAAGTATAAAAATAGTTTACTTCTAGTGGTTTCTTAAAGGTAAAGCTTAGGTTTCTGGTTCCTACAGTTTCGGACAACACCCAAAGCGAATTTGTAAATATTTGTCAAAGTTAAGTCCGTTTATACTGACAATACAGTCTTTCGACAGAGCAAGTTCTAGCTTGTTACAGACAAAGGAACTTTTGACCGCCAGAAAACAATGGGTTTTTCCTCGGTCTGCTAAAAACAATAGCAATGCTTCGAAACAAATCTTTTATCAGATGATATCTGGGGTCAGAGATGGTTTAGGGGCTTAAACAATATTATCAACAACACAGAATGTACCGGATATACATTACGCAATCACCAGTCTTTGTTGATTCTCCGTTAAAACTTGTGAAGACGAGTTACATGCAAATGAAGTTTTCTGTCCGATTTTTAATACCTATTCATATTCTACTTCTTCCTTTCTTCTTTTATCTTTCTCTGTGTTTCTTTTCTTCGATGGAGATTATTATTATTATTATTATTATTATTATTATTATTATTATTATTATTATTATTAATACTGCTAATAATGACAATTTTTTCTACGTGTTCTTTCAATATTTTACATGTCCTCTCATTATTGTTTATCCCTGTGTCTCTTCCTCTTCTTTTTCTAATAAATTATCTTCTTCTTTAGCGTTCCTTATACTTTTTCTACCTTATGTCTTTTGGGTTTTCTTCTAAATATGTTTATTATTCCTCTTCTTTGTCTTCCTTTTTCAGATTTTCCTCCCTTTTTCATTTCTTTTTTAAAATTTAAGCCCTCGCCTTTCGCGTTTTTGTATTCTAAATAGATTATCATCTTTTTCATCTTCTTTTTCATTCCTTTTTACCATTCCTTCCATTTTTCTTCTTAATAAGTTTATTCTTCCACTTCTTCCTTTTTTTCTTATTCTAGATCTTCCTTCTACTTCTTCTCTATGTCTTTTTCCACCTTTTTTCATTTCTTTTAATTTTCTTCCATATACTATCTTTTTCTTCTAAATAAATTTCTTCTTCTTCTTCTTCTTCTTCTCCTCTATCTTCTTCACCTTCTTCTTTGTTTCTTTATCTTCTTTTTCTTCTTTATCTCCTTCTTTATCTTCTGCTTTATCTTCTTCTTAATCATCTTCTTTTCTTTTTCTAGATCATTTTCTTCTTCTTCTTCTTCTTCTTCATCATCATCATCCTCTTCTTTTCTTTTTCTAGATCATTTTCTTCTTCTTCTTCTTCTTCTTCTTCTTCTGCATCATCCTCTTCTTTTCTTTTTCTAGATCATTTTCTTCTTCTTCTTCTTCATCCTCTTCTTTTCTTTTTCTAGATCATTTTCTTCTTCTTCTTCATCATCATCATCATCTTTTTCTTCTTCATCGACGTCGTGGTTGTTGTCTCTTTCTGCATTTATTCTTCTGTTCATCTAAACCTTGTTCTCTTTTTCACTTCTCTCTTTCTTTTTTGATTTTCTTTTTTTCTATCAATCTATCTATCTATCTATCTATCTATCTATCTATCTATCTATCTATCTATCTATCTGTTTTTTTTTTCTTCTGTCTGTTTGTCTGTCTGTTCCTTGCCCGATAAGTATCGTATTTCTATCATTAGTAATCAACTTCATCTCAAGCCTCCACCTTGTAACCCACGTCCCCCCCTTTCGAACTCCCACGTTCCACTCCTTTCAAACGCGCCCATCCCATTCGTCTCGGGTCGCTCTTTCATGTTACACCAAAATGTCTTATTCTCTTCATTAGTGTCATCTTTCCACAGTGCTTGTCATCAAGTCATCTTCGGCTATTTGAAGATGTACACACTTACACAAATCCATAAGTCAGTGGGTGTGCGTAGAAGGAAATTAAAGAACTTTCAACCATACACAAACGCTCGCGCACACACAAACACTTTGTCTCACATATAAACACATACATATGTATACTCTATTTTTTTTGGGTGGGGGAGGATTTTACGTATCACACACATGAGCACACATACAAAAAACACACGCACACACACTTTGAAATACACATAAACACATACATATGGGGACTCCATTTATTTTTTTGGTTTTAATTTACATATCGTATCACACGTGCGCACACACACAGTCACACACAAATACACGCACGCACACTTTGAAATACACATAAACACATACGTATGTGTACTCTAATTTTTGGTTTTATTTTACACATCGTATCACACGCATACACAGTTGCGCAGGCACACAGACACACATTTTTTTTCACACACATAAGTACATACATATGTGTACTCTATTTTCTTATTTTATTTTACACGTCTTATCACATGCTTACACACACCACGCACACGCACACGCACACGCACGAGCGCATGCACGTCCCCCCATTCCCCATACACTTACACAAGGTTTTCGAATGAAAGCAATAATATGTCACTGTGTATGTATATCGCGCTTGTGCCGAAAAGATCAGGAACATATATTAAATTACATTTCCATAAACAGTATAAGATAAATTCATATATAGATTAATCTTTATTTTCTACTTTCCCCTAACCTGTGAAATACGTATTTATTATTAGCAATTTCTGTATGTGAGTAAAAATACGTACATATTTTTTGTTTCTGTGAGTGTAGACGATTACATAAAAGGTTATATACATACATGCATACACACAAATGTGCGTGTGCGCGCGCACATGAGTATGTGTGTCTGTGTGTGGAATATTTCAGATCTCAGTAAAGATATATCTATAAAAGGACAACATGAATAATAAAGACAAAAGAAAAACTTATCTTAGCTGACATGTTTCGTCCTCTGGTGGACTTTATCGAGGCAAATGTAAGGATTTTATTTTACAAGTATTTATACACAGAAGTAAAAATATTGTTTTATTTTATTACGTTTTTTTAATTAGACAGTAAATTAGATCATTTAGCATCATTCATAATTTGCCCAGACTTTTCAGTTAACCTCATGAGCTTTCTTAAATTTAAAAGAAACGAACGACAGTTTTATTTTGTTTATAAATACTTGTTGCAAATAAAAAAAAAAAAAAAACCTTACATAATCATTGATAAAGTCCGTCAGCGGACGAAACACGTTGGCTAAGGTATTTTTTCCTTTTGTCTTTATTCCTATGACTTTAGAAACATAGACACAACTAATACACACAGAAAAACAAAAATAAAATCATCCCTGATAATGGCTAAATGTATAGCCGAAAGCGCACGGAATTTTATAACATTTGAACAGTTTCTACACAGTTTGTGTCGAGAAAAAATAACTTGTTCGAACACAAGAAAAATTATATAAAAACTTAATCGCAGTACCTTGTCAGTCGTCTTTAATGATATATATATATATATATATATATATATATATATATATATATATATATATATATATATATATATATATATATATATATATCGAAATAAAAGTATAAAACTTAATATTACGAGACATACTTCAGGTTTGTTGGGGCTCGCTGTGATTTGTCTCTAGTTCCTTTTGCTATTTTTTTTTATTTTATTTATTTTTTTCTCCTCCCAGAAACTTACTTTTATTGTACATTTTTCTGTGTTAATTTTAAATTAAATCTTCCGTCGAAGCCTGAAGAGCGGGAGCTATACCGGTTCCTTCGCTTGTTTTTAATGTCTCGTAATATTAAGTTTTATACTTTTATTTCGATCATTAAATTTTGTAACTACAAAAATATCTTTAAATATATATATATATATATATATATATATATATATATATATATATATATATATATATATATATATATTATATATATATATATATATATATATATTATATATATATATATATATATATATATATATATATATATATATATATACAAATGAGAGATAGTTGGAGTAAAAATACTCTGTTTATAACATTTTTTTTTTTTAAGTGCACAATTCAAAGTAGACCAATATATTAGGTTAGTGCAAAAATATTGTCGGTTTTTGACGCAATTTTTAACGTCAAAAACCGACAATATTTTTGCACCAACCTAATATTATAATTATATTTTCCCTATAAGAGATTATAATAAAAACATTTCGAAATCGCCTCGCAAAAGCTTTCACGTTTCAATACTATGATTGTAATTCTTCAGTCGATTGTAGGTAACTGGTGATTAAATGATTTTAAGGAAATTTAAAAACAAAGTACTACTTCTTTTCAGAAAGTTAAAGACGGGAGATAAGGTCAGAATTAAAAATAGACTTGTGGGAAAGTCTTGATTAATAACTCACCCACCTCCACTTTCTTGGCTTACTTTTCTATTTAGCATAGATCTAAAATTTAATTGCTTAATCAAGACATAACCACACGTCTATAATATCTTATCATAAAAATATAATAATAATAATAATAATATATATATATATAGAGAGAGAGAGAGAGAGAGAGAGATTGCGTTCTATAGTCATGGATGGTGACTGGTCTAGAAGGACAACTCTGAATTCAAAACGTGTGGAGGGTCGTTTGGGGAACTTGTGGCATGTAGTGCACCAGGTCTCTGTATTCGGCTCTTCAAAAAGTGTCGTTGGTTCTGCCCCAAATCTTCATCACTATAATCAAATCATATGTAATGCTGTCTGGGCTGTCAGTTTCAAGAAACTGAGTGGCCTCACTCTCATACGTCGTAAAATGGGTCCAGGGTAAGCGCAGGGTCAACATCCTGCGTCGATCTACGACGGGAGAGTCCACCATTTATATATATATATATATATATATATATATATATATATATTTCTCAGACTCCCAAAACATTCATATCTGCTCGGTTTCGTATCATAACGTAAACAAAGCAATTTTTAAAGAAGTAATGGATTTTTATTTAATTATCCGAAAGATTTTATTGCCTAAACTTTATTTTTAGTGGATACCTATATTTGAGTAGACATTAATTTGTTAAATAGTATATTTATTTGTTTTCGTCTAGCGGCTTGAATATTCAAGAAAATCTTATTAAAGAAAAATGTGCTTCCGGCAGGACTTCAAAAATTATTATAATGAATGCTCAATATTTGAAATAGACGGTGTATTTTTTTATTTTTTTATTTCTGTATTACGTCTGTCGGCCTACGCATTCAAAAATGTTTCACCTACAAATGGGAACGCAGGTAGGATCCCTACCAGAGAATGAATTTATCTTTTCTAAGATGTCTTGAAAGCGGAAACAATATAACTTAGAACACAAAACATATGAAAATATACTAACAACGCTTGAAAATGGACAGTGGATTGCCCAAAAGCTTGAGAAAATAATCACTACTGACAATTTCTACACATATTCAGTTCACAAAACAGAAACACTTTTAGAATATTAGAAAAACTGATTAAAAATATACAATTTTTTTCTTTTTAGCTATATTTAATGGAATATATACGGTTGTGTAAAGGATAGCAACTCGGACTGAGGAATCGGAGAGCCGAGTTCGAATTCCAGTCATAATCCGTTACATTCACTTACGTGTTAATAACCTTGAGAAAGGTATGAATCCTCTTCTTTTCCTCCCAGGTATGGGTTAATAGCAGGACAGACCGGGTTCTATAGCCTTGGATGGCAACTGGTCTACATAACAAAGAAATGTCAACCTACTGCGGGAAAAAAATCTGCCTCGTCAGTCATGTATCGAAAGATACATGATCGCCTAAGCGTGTATCACGCATGCCACATAACTGATTTATTATATATATATATATATATATATATATATATATATATATATATATACACACACACACACCAGGTGCAACAGCAAAATTGTCCAAATTGTGTAACAGCATCCGATAATTGTCCGTTCCACAAAATATTTAATATCTAAAAGAAAAAAAAAGACTAAATTAACTGAGTTTCTTTTTCCCAGGTTTTCATATAAGACGTTTAGACATCTTGACAAAATTTGTCAAACTCTTTGGTTAATTCCGCTAGAAAGAGAACATGTACAAATCGTTTTATGTCTGCCCCACTATTTCTTCCCAACTGAGCAATGGTGAGAGGAAAATGATCATTCAAGCCTTCAGTAATTGTGCCAACATTCATACTCTGGACCCATCTTCATAGTCCATTCAAGAACCATCAAGAGAACGGTGAATAATTTTAAAAGATAGGAAACAGTAGAGAGGAAAACTGGATCAGGAGGTCACAACTGGAAGAGGGATCGTCATTTCAACTTAGACCTAAATACATTCTTACTTTTCAGAGTTGAGTAAAATAGTGTTATAAAAAACTCGGAGCATTCCAGTAAGATATATTTAATCATTTCTAATATACAACGTTTCAAAGCTTATTCTAACAATGTTACAGAGATTTGGACAGTTTTGCTGTTACACCCTATTATTATTATTATTATTATTATTATTATTACACATATTGTTTTAATAATTTCAACTCAAGCAAGGAAATGAAGCCACTATAACTCAAGTGGTTATTGCGTAAGAGAGAATATGAGAAAAACCGCTATTAAGGACAGAGGACAATAAAAGACTAAGAATTAAGAAGACAGAAGATGACAATTGACATTGCATTATGTTTTGAACATCAAAGTTGAATGGAAAGCATGGAGCCAGAAGAGATTTCCTCAACCGAGAAGTGCAATAGAAGAAACTGTTAGCATAGAACTTACGGTTCTAGTCATTTCAATTTTAAAATGATGAAACCTTACCGCCAATGTAGTACTGTGCATCAATTCATAAATTCTAGGTGCCATAGCGGAAAGTTCATAAGAACAATTACGATGACAGTATTTATAGAAAAGGCTCAAGGAAGCTACGTTACGGCGGTTGGAAAGTGACTGAAGCCGAGATGCCAGGTCAGGGCCAATTATATTGCAGATTCTTCTTTGGATTTTATCAAGAATCTCTCAATATATAGCAGGAGCATCAAAGAAGATGTGGCAGCAATATTCAAAGCAAGGACGAAAGGTAGACTTATAAATATGCAAGATAGATTCTGTCGAGAAAAATTGTCTAGCATGACATTGCGAACAAATGTTCTTAGCTGCCGACTTAGCAGGTGATTCAATGTATTCTTTCCACCACATGACAGCGGAAAACGATAGTCCCTGAAGTTTCAATATGTCACTCTCCTGGAGGTTAGCATCAGCCTTGTTGATGGAAGGTAAAAAGAAAAATTCCCTCGGATGATTAAGAGAGGACAGTTTCTTTATTTGAGGCGTTAAAAATCAATAATCCGCATTTTGTTCAATTTAACAACAGACTTTGTAGGTCAATTTTAGATCAGCTGCCAAAATGGCTGACTAACTATTAAGACAGGAGTAATTTGTTGTGTCGTCAGAATAGATACCGAGTTTAGAACTGATGGCATCAGGAATGTCACTTATGAAAGTTAGAAACAATTTACTTTCAAGAATAGAGTTCTGAGGGATACCTGAATTCATGCAAAAAGATCTAGAAATGTGGCCATTCAAGACAACGTTCATTTCGCCATTTAATAAGAAATCATGGGTCAGTGCAAAATATCGTCTATAAATACCATACCCTTTCAACTTGTGAAGAAGACCAGTATCCCAAACCCTGTCAAATGTCTCCAAGATATTCAAAGTAACACTAACCATTCTTATCTAAGGCTTGATAGACTTTCAGCAGCAATAGTTAATATATCAGTGATTTGACCTAGAGAAGCGAAAGCCATATTGCTTATCTGAAAGAAGTCCCAGCGATGTGGGATCCTTAACCAATTCAGAAATAATTAGTTTTATATTCCCCACAAAATTCACTTATTAATGCCCCCAAGGGCACACGGATAAAAGTGTTGGTTGATTGATCTAAATGTAACTTCACGCAAAGAATTTTGAGTTGAATCCCTGACCACTTGAAGATTTGAGTTATCAAGGAAAATTAACTAAAACTGAGATATTAAAATGCATGGCACGTGGAATCAGAACAATCTAACCCCATGGGCTAAATGAAGTGTTCAGAATTCCAACAAATACCACATGAAGAAGACTAAAACGCCGTGAACATGTAAATAAGGAGAAGAGCTCAAATAAGGAGAAGAGTTCAAATAATATCTATAGTGTAAATAATACTTTACCTTTCCTAGATATGTTAGACCGCGTTGACCAGACCACCGAAAATTATCTAATAAATTTCTATTCCCCTCATAATAACAAAATAAAATCCGGTATAATCATCGAATTCTACTTAAGAGCACTAACAATATGCAACCCTCAATATTTACACGCAGGGGTGAACTACATTGAAAATACTTTCAAGACCCTGCGATACTCTATTTTATAGTCAATGCACAACAAAATGCTCATAAAAGATTCCAAAATAGAAAATCGACCCTCTCCTGACACCCCAACAAATATATACTGTTCTATCCACTAACTCTATCACAACTACAATCGAAAAGAATTTATTTAAACTCAACATAAAATTTCTCACAACTCCATCTAAAACAATAAAAGACATAATCCATACAAAACAAAACAACAAGACAAAACTTGAAGGAGGAATTTATTCATCAAGTGCAAAAAAATAAATAAATATAGAGATTGAGGGATAGATAGATAGATAGATATGAACCGACTGATATATATATATATATATATATATATATATATATATATATATATATATATATATATTAACAGACTCTGATAGATAGATAGATAGATAGATAGATAGATATATCGATCGATCGATAGATATGGCTATATATATATATAAATTAACAGAGTGAGATAATTAGATCAAAAGATAGATAGATAGATCAATATATATATATATATATATATATATATATATATATATATATATATATATATATATATATATATATATATAAATTAATAGAGTAAGATAATTAGATGAATAGATAGATAGATCGATCGATATGGCTACATATCTGGGCTGGCTTTCCTCAATCCAAACTTTCCACTTTTGATAGAATAGTTAGAAATTGTTTGCACAATCTTGTAGGAGATGCGACATATTTTCCTCTCTGCAAGCCTATCGCTACTTTGTCGCTATAGCCATGTCAAATGTTCTGATGAACTCCATACTTTATTTCCACTAATTCAGACCTTCACAGCAATGATACGCCTTGCCATTACCACAGAGACAAATAACAATCATTTTTTCCGTATTCCATTTGTAAGGAGGTAGTGTTAAACGGACAGTTTTTTTTCCCTAGGTACAGCTACTTTGTCTGTCAGATTCCCGCGTAGTTATTTCTATGAACACTTAACTCTTGACACGCACACAATACTATCTATCTATCTATCTATCTATCTATCTATCTATCTATCTCACTCTGTTAATTTACATATATATATCTATATATATAGCCATATCTATCGATCTATCTATCTATTGATCTAATTATCTCACCGTTAATTTATATATATATATATATATATATATATATATATATAGCCATATCGATCGATCTATCTATCTATTGATCTAATTATCTTACTCTATTAATTTATATATATATATATATATATATCGATCGATCGATATATTGATCTATCTATCTATCTATCTTTTGATCTAATTATCTCACTCTGTTAATTTATATATATAGCCATATCTATCTATCGATCGATCGATATATTGATCTATCTATCTATCTATCTATCTATCTATCTATCTATAAGAGTCTGTGAATATATATATATATATATATATATATATATCAGTCGGTTCATATCTATCTATCTATCTATCCCTCAATCTCTATATTTATTTATTTAATGAATCTTTAATTTGTTAATGAATCTTATACTCTTTAAGAAGTGTCAGTCGTTAGCTATCCGCCTAATCTTTACTTGCATTCATATCCCTGCCTCATTCAGTAACCCTCTACCTTGAGTAGCTCTCAAGCATTTTATTAGGTGAATTTTAGTAAAAAGAAAAGAAACAGTTAACTGCATCTCCCTTTAGCTATTTCTGGGACAAGCCAGTAGCGAGCAGAATGTGGGCAGATGCTACGACGATCCCGGGCATCTATATCGGGAGGTCATCCAATCAAAGAGTGAAATAAAAATTTAGTTTATATTTGAATTGAATAAAGTGTTTATTTCATGTTACATCTGTTTTTACATACTTTTTCACATTTCTTAGTACTAGGCTTTATAGGCTATGGTGGAGTAATGGATGGCGTATTGAGGAATCGGAGAGCCGAGTTCAAATTCCAGTTGAATCCATTACATTCACTTACTTGCTAATACCCTTGGGAAAGGTATGAATCCGCCTTATTCTCCCCCGGCTATGGATAAATAGCAGGACAGACAGGGTTCTATAGCCTTGGATGGCAACTACCACAGAAAGAAATGGCAACCTCCTGCGGGAAAAATCTGCCTCGTCAGTCATGTATTAAAAGATACATGATAGTCTAAGCTTGTATCACGCATACCACGTAACTGACTGATATTCATTTACGTGCTAATATTCTTGGGAAATGTATGAATCCTCTTCTCCCACCAGCTATGGGTAAGTAGCAGGACAGACTGGGTTCTATAGCCTTGGATGGTAACCTACTGCGGGAATCGTCAGTCATGTATCGAAAGATACATGATCACCTAAGCGTGTATGGCACATAACTGACTGATATTTACTTACGCGCTAATACTGTTGGAAAAGGTATGAATCCATTTTTCTCCCCCCACCCCAGATGTGGGTAAATAGCAGGACAGACAGTGTTCTATAGTCTTGGATGGCAACTATTATGCCGCAGAAAGAAATGGCAACCTACTGCGGGAATAATCTGCCTCGTCTGTCATGTATCAAAAATTCATGATCGCCTACGCATGGCACATAACTGCCTCACTGACTAGTTGAGTCTTAGAGCATACAATCAAGGAGTTGGCCTCGGACATCACTAGATTACCAAACTTCTGCACGTCACTGAATCAAGGCCGCCAGATTTATGAAGCATTTCTTTAGGATTAATCCCATGAGCAACATTACGACCTATAATAGATATTCTTTTGGGCAAAGGCAATTTCAGAACGAAATCTTGTTCATGAGAAACGCAAGGGTTTAACAAATATGTTGCGAGACTAAAATATGATATTTCAAATGGCGGTTTATTAAACCGGCCTTGCACACTTGGATGATTAGAGCAACACGAGCCTTCTATGGCCCGATTCTTCTACATTTTGAAGGCTTTTACAGGATTTTGGCAAGAATCTTAAATAACGCGGAATGTTGCTCGGGCGTATGAAGTGGCGGACAATCAGGAAAGAAGGAATCAGGTTCACGAGACGGTTTCAAAAACTATCAGAAAAATTAAGGAACAAAACCAGTGTATATTTAGGTATGATTTTCGAAAGATGATCTTGACATCAAGAAATATTCGAGTATATTCATCCAGAGAAGATGAGTAAATTTGTAAAAGGGGAAGTCAAACCCATTTCGCAATGAAATCCAATACCAAAAGGAAATGTCATCATATATGCATTTAAAAATAAAGCAATTTGTATGAGAGTTCTTTGTCTTCATGAATCTGTTTCAGTCTATTCATATCTATCTATCTATCTATCTATCTATCTATCTATCTATCTATCTATCTATCTATCTGATTCTATTAATATCTATCTACAGATCGATCAATTGATGTACCTATCAGCACTTGTTCATCTCTCTCTCTCCCTCTCTTATATATATACATATATATATATATATATATATATATATATATATATATATATATGTGTGTGTGTGTGTGTGTGTGTGTGTGCGTGTGTGTGTGTATGTATGTATGTATGTATGTATTTTTGAATTGAAAATATATATTTGAATCGGAAAATTATATTTGAAAACTGGCCGTTCTATAATTCATATATATATATATATATATATATATATATATATATATATATATATATATATATATATATATATATATATTAGGTTAATGCAAAAATAATGACGTAATA
>OZ010589.1:85774471-85796971 GCA_963932145.1 Acanthosepion lycidas | reverse complement strand
TCGGCATCTCGGTCCCACCCTTTTACTATCGAAACAGTTAAATGTAACTGCCTCTTCTACTTCAGCAGCTTCTTCTCTCGCACTTCCCAACAGAGGAATTCCCTTCCTTTTACTTGCTTCCCTGATAACTATAATCTTCAAAAGTTTAAATGTAATGTCAATAGACATCTTCTGATGCTCTGATCCCCGTTTTTTTTATCCTTTCCTCAATCCACTCTATACCCAGTCTTTTTCTCTACTTTCACTTTCTGTAACCCTTGAATACTAGTGGCGCGCCCGCCTTGCTTAGGGGGAAATGCTTGTAAAAATATATATATTTATAATTGTTATGATAATTTACCTACGCACGCATGGACCATCCTAACTGTAAATAGGAGCAGGTACTGCCTTTTAGAGAGGGAAGTTTCCAGCAGTCATCTCTGACTGTCGGACCGAACATTCATGCTGTAACACTCTCGTTTGTATATGTTTATATTACTGTTTCTGTTAATATATTTGTTTTACTCATTTCCTCTCTTTGTGTCTAATTTCTGGCCCTAACAAGGCTACGACATTATTAGAGGCAATCGGTGATATTCATAGAACTAGTCAGTGTTGTGACGGAGGCAAGAGTGTTTTGACGTAATCGAGGTGCGATCTGTTTTTGTTTTTAATATACATTTAAGGATTAAAGTCTTAAGTAATTGTTTTTTATTTATTGATGGTTCTGTTTGCTGTATGAGTATTGATTGAAGGATCATATGTCTGCTTTTACTATCTGTCTTGCTAACTATGGCAATCTGTTCATGTATATGTGTTTCAATCTGTTCATATCTATCTATCTGTATATCTTTCTTTCTTTCTATCTATCTATCTATCTATCTATCTATCTATCTATATATATATATATATATATATATATATATATATATATATATATATATATATATATTATAATAAACAGAAAAAACAGAAAAATATATAATCCGGTGTTCTTATTGGTATTTCTTTATTTTTTATACAAAACAGTTCTCAATGAAAATTTACAGAGCATAAATATTATAAATTAACTTATTTAAAATAATAATAATAACCAGGTCTCAAAAACTGAAGCTAAAAACTTCAAATTTAATTATATAATTAAATTAAAAACATTAGTTCTGTTTCATCTTCAAGCGAATTTTGGAATAACTTTTTTCTTTTTTTTTTAAAATTTACTGAGTTTTAACCGCACATATAATTCATAATTTCTTGTTTTCAAGGATACAGAGAAATCCAATCATTCAGACAGGGTTGGTAGCGTGTTCATTTTTATTAACTATTGTTGTATCAATTATGAGTTACGTTCGAAAAAGAGGTTAAGTCTAGGGAGGGTAGGGGTACATTTTTCAATGAATTTTGAAATCCGTTTAACGCATGTTGTCTGTTTTTGCTTAATTATGAACGACAAAAAGGTTTTCGGCATTTTTTCCGTTAAATTCGTACTTGTATACTAAAAGATTCTTTCTAAAAGGAGTGTTTGGGTTAGAATACGTTATATTTAACTACAATTTTAAAATATTATTTTTACTCTTAAGTACTAATAGACTATATTTCTTTTTAAATCAAGTGGATGTAATAGGATTACTTAAGTTATTTAAAAATTATTATTACATATCAAATATATTAAGTATGTATATTACCAGCTCCATTTTTTTTTTTTTTTTAATATTATTTAAGGAAAATTTTTGACAATGTCGGCAAAGAATAGCTATTTCATTTCTTCGATTCAGTAAATTTTTATTTTTTATAAACTTAGTAATATATAGTTTCTCATGTATGCACAAAGGAGATGGGTCATTTAATGACCAACATATTCTACCTTTTCTTATTAATTTCCATTTTACTGTAGGTATTGGTTTCTTTTAAGTGCCAGAAATATTTCGAAAGGGATGTCTTATTTCGGTATTTATTTATCCTAAATGAAGTTTGATGTTCATTGAACCTCTTTTTGAATTCATGGCTTGTGCAACCTATATAGATTTTTATGTTTACGGGATTCTCAGGAGAGGAGATATTACAGTGGTTTACTAATGATTCCGTGCGACATTTATTTTGTAGAGGACAGTTATGAGGATTTCTACAGTTACATAATTTTTGTTCATCATCTCATTTTATTTTTATTTGGTCTAAATTTCTTTGGTTTTGGCCTAAGTGTTTATTCAAGATATTAACATTATGTTTCTTAATTTTTTTAAAGTTTTCAGTACAGCTATAACATTTTTTCTCAAAAACTGTTCAAATCTATCTATCTATTTATTTATCTATCTATCTATCGCAATCTCTTTATATCTATGTGCTTCAGACTATCTATCTATCTATCTATCTATCTATCTATCTATCGCAATCTCATCATATCAATGTGCTTCAATCAGTTCAAATCTATCTATCTATCGCAATTTTTTCATATCTATGTATTTGAGTCTTTATATTCTGCTTTAGATAGACATAAAAATTACGGCAATATTTAACTTATTTTGTAAATGCCAATAATGCCCTATGCAGGGGTATCATAAAAAGGTTTCTGCATGCAAAAATTCTTTCAAGCTTATCTAATATTTTGGAAGAAAAAATAAATAGTTTGGAAGAAAAAGAGATTGTCAATGATATACAAGAGGAATATTAGGAAAATCAATGACAAAGTTGAAAATTTTTTCGAATGACACATTTCGCTTCATCGTTATCAACATGTGGGATACTTAATAACAATATTAGAAAAAAAAAAAACATAAAAAAAAGAAACTAAATGAAACTAGCGAGATTATATACCGAAACATATATTTTAAAATAATGAAAAAATTAGAATTTTAGTGTTCCTTCCACTTCGTGACTGTTTCGTCGCATCAGCAGAAACAACTGCTTTTTAAAGGAAGTAACGCATTACACGAAAGGTTTTGCAAAGTAAAAAACAAAAGAAAACTGGAAACGTTCTTTAATGATGGAATACATAATTTAACAGAAATTAAATAGAAATTATTTAGAAATTAAATTATTATTTAGAATTTAATAGAAATTATTAGAAATTCCTTTGACAACTGAATAATGAGGTTATGAATTAATTTAAATAAAGTTCAGTTAATTCGTGATAACATAACGGTAGCCAAACGAGAAGTATAGGGCGGGATAACATGTAGCCTAACGGGTATTATAAAGGATGGCTTGAAGGTAGGATAACGAGTAGCATAAGAGGTAGGATATCGGGTACTATAAAGTATGGTGTGAAGGTAGGATTAAGAGTGGCAGAAGAGGAAGACTAACGGGTATTATAAAGGGTGGTGTGAATGTATGATAACGAGTCGCATAACGGGTAGCATAACGGGTAGCCTAATGGGTATTATAAAGGGTGTTGTGAAGGTAGGATAACGAGTGGCATAACGGGTAGCATAACGGGTAGCATAACGGGTAGCCTAACTGGTATTATAAAGGGTGTTGTGAGGGTAGGATAACGAATGGCATAACGGGTAGCATAACGGGTAGCCTAACGGGTATTATAAAGGGTGTTGTGAAGGTAGGATAACGAGTGGCATAACGGGTAGCATAACGGGTAGCCTAACTGGTATTATAAAGGGTGTTGTGAAGGTAGGATAACGAATGGCATAACGGATAGCATAACGGGTAGCCTAACTGGTATTATAAAGGGTGTTGTTAAGGTAGGATAACGAGTGGCATAACGGGTAGCATAACGGGTAGCCTAACGGGTATTATAAAGGGTGTTGTGAAGGTAGAATAACGAGTGGCATAACGGGTAGCATAACGGGTAGCCTAACTGGTATTATAAAGGGTGTTGTGAAGGTAGGATAACGAGTGGCATAACGGGTAGCATAACGGGTAGCCTAACGGGTATTATAAAGGGTGTTGTGAAGGTAGGATAACGAGTGGCATAACGGGTAGCATAACGGGTAGCATAACTGGTATTATAAAGGGTGTTGTGAAGGTAGGATAACGAGTGGCATAACGGGTAGCATAACGGGTGGCATAACGGGTATTATAAAGGGTGTTGTGAAGGTAGGATAACGAGTGGCATAACGGGTAGCATAACGGGTAGCCTAACGGGTATTATAAAGGGTGTTGTGAAGGTAGGATAACGGGTAGCATAACGGGTATTATAAAGGGTGTTGTGAAGGTAGGATAACGAGTGGCATAACGGGTAGCATAACGGGTAGCATAACGGGTATTATAAAGGGTGTTGTGAAGGTAGGATAACGAGTGGCATAACGGGTAGCATAACGGGTATTATAAAGGGTGTTGTGAGGGTAGGATAACGAGTAGCATAACGGGTAGCATAACGGGTAGCCTAACGGGTATTATAATGGGTGTTGTGAAGGTACGATAACGAGTGGCATAACGGGTAGCATAACAGGTAGGGTAACGGGTATTATAAAGGTTTTATAAAGTGTAGCATAAGAGTTGCGTAAAGTCAGCATAACGGGTAAGATAACGATAGCATAAGTGTGTCATAACGCGGACCATGATGGGTATTATAAGGGTATTATAAAGGGTAACATAAGCATAACGATTAGCATAACGGGTAAGATAAGGGTGTCATGACGTATACCCTAAAGGGTAGCACAACGAGTGCAATCACGTAAAACGGACTAGACTTCATATTCCAGCTGACACTCATAGACGCTTGAATAAAATACAAATTCGATCTTTTTTTTCTGCTGTTTGTCCAATCGCTATGTCTTGTTACTGGCATGTCAAGATAGCGTTGTTGAGAATATGTGAGTTAACCGTTGGAAAACAGCTCTCAAAATTTTTGGTTCACACAAAAATATTTTCGTTTTGTTTTGTTTTTGCTTTTTTGTTGGGTGCAGAAGTAAGAATATCACTATAAAAGTGTCTTTAAGCTTCTTTAAATCTACATCCACTGATATCCATTATCTGTTTCCTCTTCACTAACTATTATTTTACTCTATTTCTCTCACTTTTACTTTACTATCTTTCTCTCTCTCTCTTTCTCTTTTTCCTTTGCTATATGGTTCCTTTCCCCCCTCTCCTTCTTCCTTTTTTTCTCTCTATCTTGCTCTCTCTATCTGTCTCGCTGGAACCTGCTCCAGAAACATTTGATTTCACTTACCATTTGCTCATATTTGCCTTTGTTAATCATTTCCCCACAAATAAAGACACTAGGACATAAGGAGTTACTGGTAGTGAAAGAAACTGAGAAAGCGATACTGAGAAGAAAGAACAATAAAAATAACAGGATTCAAAAAGATAAAAGATGACATTTGACCTTGCATCTAAATATCTAAAGATTGTAGTTGAAAGGGAAGCAAGAAATCGGAAGAGATTTCCATAAACGAGTAGTGCAAAAGAGGAAACTATTAGCATAGAACTTACGGTAACATTTTGAAATTTCAAATGTAAAATCATGAAACCTATGTTCCAAGTCAGTACCGTGCTTAAATTCGTAAAGTCGGGGTTCAAAAGTTTTGGTTTGTTTGTTTAACGCCATATCAACACCTTATGGATCGTTTAATGCGGAAATTTAATTCTCTTGGGAGCTTTCATATTGTTTTTACTATTAAAGTCTATTGCTTGGAAATTTTTTACACTATTAAAGTTTGTGTCTGTATTTCTGAGATGAGGTATTATGTACACTATTAACATTATTCGGACTATTGTCTTCATCTTTATCGCAATATTTATTACAACGTTTCGGCCGTTGTACGCTCCGGCCTTCTTCAGGTGTTCGGAATGTCGAACTGAATCCTTTCTTTCGCTCAATGGGGTAGACTCTTCTAGTTCCACGTGCCATGTTTAATGGATATCAGTTATCCGTTATCTTCTGTTAATTTCCCTCTCCAAGTTCACAACTGCCTTAACCGGGTATTGAACTCACACTCTTTGGGTCCTGTCACTTGATCTAACTAATGCCTTTATCCACTGTGGCATATGTCATGATAATACCCAGTTAATGCAGTGGTGAACTTGGAGAGGGGAATTAACAGGAGATGACTGATAACTGACATCCATTAAACATGGCACGTGGAACTAGAAGAGTCTGTCCCATCGAGCGAAATAAAGGGTTCAGTTCGACATTTCAGCCACCTGAAAAAGGCAGAGCGTACAACGGCCGAAACGTAATAAATATGCCGACAAAGATGAGGACAATAGTCCGAATAATGTAAATATTGTACTGTTAAAGTTTATTGCTTAAATTTCAATTTTTACTATTAAAAATCTATTACTATTTGCCCTATTAAAATCTATGGTTGGAAATTCTGTTTTTTTTTTGCTATAAAAAAAAACTGTTGCTGGTATTTTTACTATAAAAATATTTTTTTATGCTTTCATGGTGCTTTGATCCCTGTTTGTGGGTTCAATATTTACCCATAGCTGGGACCTTAATAGGTGCTACCACCCCGGGTCAGAGTGGAACTGGGAACAGCAGCAATTAAGAAATGGTTCAACTATTCTCAAATCCTTGTGATCAGAGTCATTGCTGCCGGATGTAGTTAATCGTCATACCCAGGACGAGAGGTACCAAAGGAGAAAGCTAATCAGAACAATTGCCATGAAAATATTTATAGAAAAGCAACAGTGAAGCTCCTTTAAGGCGGTGGAAAAGTGTTATAGTGGTACACACCTATTCTATTGTTAATAGACTCTCCCACCTATAATAAGTAGGAGTAGTAGGAGTGGCTCAGTGAGTGGGTCAGTCAGTCGATGTTGGACGACCGTTAGTCGGATATTAAAGTATCAGCCACTACAACTAGATTTCTCTGCGTCATTACCTATTATATCAAGTTCCTAACGTTTTGTACGTCGAACCTATTTTAGGACCGACTTAGTACAAATACAAGCCTCCACTGTGAAATCACTACATAACAACTTGACGACGAAGATTCGAATTCATACGGAGGAAGAAAAACCTTTCGTACACTACATAACAGAATGTGATCACAACCGTGATAGTACACTCTTGCGTAAATTAATTGAAACAAAACGAATAATTCCGTTATTATTTACTTTTATTTTTTTGCATTTTTCCAATGAAACAAGCTCCTGTGTACATGTTAGTACTTCGTATGTCCATTCCACGACGTCGTTCTTTGCAGATTGACCACAGATTCTCGATTGGATTTAAAACAGGAAAGTTTCCGGGCCAGTCTAGTACTTTGATTTACTCACTGGTCAGACTTGTCACTGTATTCGTGCAGGGTTACAAATTTTCGTGACGCTTCATTGGAGTGACGTCGATCGCAGACAATGGCTGTAGGACAACTAAATGACAGTCGGGACAATAGTGTATCGGTGAGATAAAAATCTGATACAATCACGGATGATGCAATATTTTTCAAGACCAAACAAATTTCATCACACACCCGGAAAATAGATTTATATTACTGCACACCAATACAAATGAGCTAATCTGAAGAAAAAAAAAAGAAATCGATTAGACCCTGTCACTCCAGTGGGCCTAAAACTTCTTTGGATTTTGTCAAGAATCTCTGGATACATAGCAGAAAACCCGGAGCAGACGTAGCAACAATATACAATACACGGACGAATGGTAGACATATATAGATACAAGACAGATTCTAGCGAGAAAATTGTCTGGTACGGAATAGTGAAACAATATTCTTAGCAGCAGTCCTAGCAATGGATTCAATATAATCGATCCATTTCATGGCAGTGGAAAACGATAGACCAAAATGAGCATTGAATTATTCTCCTGTGGGTTAGCATCAGTCATGATGATGTAAGGAATAAAAAATGTTCTCCGAGACGATTAAAAGAAAATAATTTAGTTTTGAAGGCGTTAAAATTAACATCTGATATCTATTCGTCTCTCAAGTGCCCATACTCAAATCCGTCACCCCTGCCACTTCTTTCTTTCATCACCGCGCAACACTTGCGCATGCTCTGTTTATTTCCGCTTCTTTCTCTACCTGTCACCTACTTGGAAAAAAATGTAGTCTTTTTACTCCATTTTTTTTTTTCATTTTGCTCTCATTCGCTCAGTCGCTAATAGGCGCTTAAACTATGTTTTAGTTTTAGAAGAAAGATAGGAAGCGAATAAAGAAAAGAAAAATTAAAACAAAACAAAGATGAAGGAATAAAATTATATTCATGTAAATTGAGGAGGAAGGAGATACGATGGAGTCATGGCTCAGATTGAGGAATCGGAGAGCCGAGTTCGAATTCTAGTCGAATTCATTACATTCACTTATAATAACATGCTACCGTGCTAATAGCATTGGGAAAGGTATGACTTCAGCTATGTGTAAAATATCTGTACATATGTCAACCAGCCTAGGAGAAGGAATCTCTTAATTCAAACCAACTGTTGTCTTGTAGGTCCTGCCTCTTTAGAAGGTAACTTCAAAAACAAATTAATCTCTGAGAGGAGGAACGAGGTAACTTCAACATCCAAGGTAGGAAAGAAATATGCAAACCATTGCATTATTCTGCCTTGAATGTCATCATGAACCAAAATTATGAGATGGCGGGCAGAACTGAACAGAAAATACGCTAACTGAATAAAATCTTCGAAGGAGGCGGGGGCACTTCGATGTGGTCTAATCGTTAGCAAGCTTGTGTAGCTAGATCAATTATAACTGAATAGTGAATTTTATCTTCACTGGGGGCTCCACGCTTACGGCCTTGTGGCAAATCTAAGCTACTCTTAGAAAATAAATATATTTGGGCATTTCGACGTGGTGTAATGTTTAGCAAACATTGTGCCACATCTAAGCTAAGCTTGGAAAATTATTCTCGTTAGATCAATTACGACTGAATAGAGAATTCGATCCTCACTGAGTGCTCCACAGTTTCGGCCTTGTGCCACATCTAAGCTATTCCTAGAAAATCACGATTGAAGGAGGGGAGAGACAAAACCAAAACAGTGAGACTTTGTTCGTGTTTCTTTTTTTTTCCTTCCTGTTCTACTTGTTTTTCTTTCTTTCTTTTTCTTTTTCTACTTTTTCCTCTTCTTTTTTTTTCTTTTTCTTTTTCTTGCCTTTATTCTCTTTGTCCTCCTCTAATTGCTTTTCTTTTTATCTCATTTTTTCAACGTAGTTCTCTTTTTTTCCTTCGACCTCCTTCACCTCCTCTTCTTTAATTCTCTTTTTCTTACCCATTTTCTTATTCTTCTAACACATTCTCCTTTTCTTCTTCTCTCCTTCTCCGTTTCTTTTTCTTTTTCTTGTTCCCTTTTTCTTTTCTTTTTTTACTTATTCTTCAATTTATTTTCTCCCTCTCTTTCTTCTTTTCTTCACTTTATACATTAGTCTCTCTTGTTGCTTTTATTCTTTTCTTTTTACTCTTCTTATTACGATTCTCCCCTTTCTATTTCTCTTCGATATTTTCTTTCCTTCTTTCTTTTTCTTTCTCTCACTACACTACCACAAGATATTTTTCTAACCCCCTTTTTCTTTATCGCAATCCTGACCGTTTTAATTCCTCACAGAGTTCCTCAATTACCACTGTCTTTCTCCATTCGCCTGAAACCTTTCTCCCCCACTCGCCACCCGACATAATCTTTAAACTTGTTCCTTGATTACCGCCCTTTAACAAGAAAAGAAAAAAGACTTACTTTTCACTAAAGTCTCCAAGTACGACCGACCCGTAAAATCCGTGTGACGTGACGCTTATGCCATCAAAAGTGATTTAGAAAGGCAATAAACAGATAAATCTACCGTCAAATAACGGCTTTGACCCTCCCCAGGGGCAGACACTGTTTCCTTTTCCCTCTTTTTTGTCTCTCTTCTTTCTTCATCTTCATTTTTGTACACTGACTGTCTCTGTACATCTCTTTCTATCTTTTTCATTCTTCTTTCGTACGGACATTTTTCGTTTTCTTTATAGCCATTAATATTCGTTACCTCCCTTTATCTGCTCTTTTGTTATCTCTCTCTCTCTCTCTCTCTCTCTATCTATCTATCTCGATGTGTCTATCTATCTATCTATCTATCTGTCTATCTGTCTGTCTGTCTGTCTGTCTGTCTGTCTGTTTATCTTTCGCATAAACGACCTTTTCCTTAACTTTCTCTAACACACACACATACACACACTAATGCACGCACACACATACACACACAAACTTTTCTTCATTTTTCTTTCGTTTTCCCTCACACCTTCTCCCTTTATCTCTCTTTCTTTTTCTCTAGATCTAATTCTTTGAAACCTATTCCGACAATCTTAGATATATCTTTCTATTTGATTTGTTCCTTTCTGTCTGATATTTATTCGTCTCTGTACTGTCTACATCAAAATTGGCCTCGCTTTCAATTTGCCACTGCTTTCTTTCTCATCCACACAACATTTACAGCCTCTCTCTCTCTCTCTCTCTCTCTCACACACACACACACACACTTTAACTGTCAGTTATTTCGAAACAATTTAGCATTTTATCTCTTTGATCTCACTCATTTTCATTCTGTTTCTCTAACCTCCGCTTCGATATATCTTACCTTCTTTTTTACCCACCATTCTCTACTTCGCATTTATCATCCACCCATTTTTGACTCTCAATTCGTCTTGTCCTTTTAGCTTACTTCTTCACCCTCTCTATATCTATCTATATCTGCCTTTCTCCGGTCTCTCTTAATCAATTAAGTGTTTTAACCCTTTTCATTTTCTTTCCCTCACTCTTTTTTTCGCTCTATTTTGACTTTGGATTTTCTCATTCATTATCACGGTCTCCCTTCTCTCACTCACTCTCTCTCTCCCGCCCTCTCTCTCTCTGTCTCTCTCTCTCTCTCTTTAAACTCAACACTTCAATCTTTATATTTGTGTATATATTGACGTAATAGGAAAGAACAGTCAGATTAAAGAACCAAATCCAGATTAATGATATAGTATAGCTGGCCACTCGTCTACTAGGGCGGCAGCCAATCCCTATTGCAGACGCTTGCTCAGGTGCATTTCTGTTTATTCGACCCCCACACAGCACACCTGTAGTTTATGCTGCAACTATGCTGAGCAGATCTTAGTTACAGTTTATGGGAAAGAGCGTGTTATCTAGTGTGATCAACAATTTGAACAAGGCCAGCACGCTAGAGCGCTCGGTCACGATGACTTGTGATTTCGTGCTAGCACAGCTAGCGATGGCACCCAAAAGTTCCGTCACCCAATTTAACTGACCAACGTGGAATGGTTTTCAGGTACTTTCCACGCTGGGATCGACACTCCAGTCCGATAACATCCTGACAAATCGAACATAGTGAGATTCGAACCCGGGTCTCATATTCATAATGCGAACGCTCTGGCCACTTGGCTACTTGCCAAAAAGTGTGCATGTGTGTGTGTGTGTGTGTGTGTGTGTGGATTTTATCCATACCTTAACTGTCTTGTCTATCTGACATCTAACAATATATATATATATATATATATATATATATATATATATATATATATATATATATATATATATATACACACACATGCACACTTATATATATATATATATATATATATATATTTATATATATATATATATACACACATGCACACTTATATATATATATATATATATATATATATATATATATATATATATATATATATATATATATTCGCTCATTTCAGTCATTGTTAAGAACTTGGTGTTGTTAGATGTCAGATAGACAAGACACTTAAGGTATGGATAAAATATTTAATGAGGTCATATATATATATATATATATATATATATATATATATATATATATATATATATGTATGTATATGTTATTCCAAAATGTATGAGTCCACCTCCAAATATATTGATGTGGTGTCAGCTGATCTCTGCTCTCACCTCTTACAGCTCGATGGTGGAAAGACTGTTTCGTATCATTCAATACTTCCAACATTTAATCACCACTACAAAGACCCTAAAGCAGGCACCAAAATTACCTCAGCATGAAAATAGTCTATTTCTGCGTGATCTTAACGCAGCCGTCTTCAGCTCTTTAGACTTAAGAGCTGAAGACAGCTAATTTCAGATCAGCCAGAAATAGACTATTCTCATGCTCAGCTAAGTTTGGTTTTAGGTAATATATATATATATATATATATATATATATATATATATATATATATATATAATGTCAAGATTTATATTTGCATCTCTCTTGGCTTAGTATTATAGATATATAAAGGACGTGGAGATATCGTTGCGTATCTGTTTGATTGATTATTGTTTATGTGTGTGCGCGAACGCGTGAGAGAGAGAGAATATTTGTGTACGTGTGTATGCGTTCGTCTATTTGCAAGTTCTCCCCGAACGAAGATTCTTCTTCTTTACCCCTATCTCGGATTCTGAATCCGGCCATGTGTGAATGGAAGCTACCCCCACCCACCTACCTATCCCGTCCACCGCGGCGAATCACCGATTTTCCTTTTTGTTTTGTTTCTTGTTTTGACAACGCCACCCACCCTTTTCTCCGAAAAATTCTTTGTTTATTTACATGGTTGTTCGTATCGGGCATTGACAAAGAAATCCTCAAGTAAGCTGAGAGGAAATGTAACACAGTGTACATCAAGTAGTCCGACATAAGATGAAATATGATGTGACAACTGAAGGACCCTTTGGAAAAAAAAAAAAGGGACTAAGAGAAAATTGGTCAGCTACAGAGTAATTTTTATTTGAGATTTTAAGATGATTTTGTTCATTCAATACAAGGCCCAAGAGCCACTCAATGTAGAGGGTTACTGATCGATGTTTTCATAAGTATAAGAAGAGGAGGCAAGATGTGTAATATACGGGGATATTTACGATAAAATACGGTTAACCCTAGAGGTTAAGATTGTAACAAACGGGGAAGCATCATCACTGGAGTCTGTTTCCACCAAAAAATAATATAACAATTCTTGGGAAGTCGCTCTCTGAGTTCAACTTCCTATGGCCGGCAAAATCGTTTTCGTTTGAGCTTACACTAAGCTTATTCTGTAACTGTTTACCGGTCACTGCCACTGAGCGGACAGGAAGATAGTTTCATCCTTACTCCTATGGCATCCTTCTGGAAATGTCTTCTCACAAAAATTGACTTTCCCAGACACCATAGCTCAGGACATTGGGGGTCTGGGGAAAGCAATGCAGCAATAGAGGACCAGACAGTGTGGAAAGGGATTTCCGATCCACCATGGAGAAGTCGAATGATAATGATGATGATGATGATGAATTTCATTCTTATTAACCGAATACTTCTATTTCTAGCTGAGTCACATGACCATCAACAGAATTTGCTATTTTTAGATATTTACTGAGCTCTGCTATGTTAAACACAAGGCCAAATACAGGAAATATTTAAACGTAAGAAGAACATGTTGCGTGTTTTTTAAAGCGATTTTGGTCAACACGAGGAAGTTGGAATCAAACTCGTGTCTTTTTCGCGATTTTGGACATGGACTCCTCTCTCACATAACAAGACTGCTATTGAAAAAGTACGTTAGATTGAAAGGCTTCGTTATTTTTTTTATTAATGCTCAAATATAATAAGGCTCAAAAGCTACTCAAGGTAGATGTCCATTCATGTAGAAATAACGGTTAATCGATTGTAGCGATCGGGTCAACATCTTCTCAGGAGTCTGTTCCACAAAGAAGCAGTTCTTGGGAAGAAGAAACCTCCATTTTATTCACGAATAAAGAAGCGAATGAAGATGTCTCATTGCCGTGTATCGGGTATGGCGGTCTTAATTGGAAAGGTCATAATTGGCGTAACCAAGGAATGTAGCTCGGTAGAATAAATGCCATGTGAATAGCGATATAGTAGCGAGGGACCTGAGAGATTCCGTCAGCAGGAAGGGAGGTTTGTAGGAAGTAAATATAATTCATCACCCACACGGCCGCGAACTATCGATCTCGATCAAAACAGGCAAGTGAAAGATGGGCTGGTCCAGCAAATATATGCCAGCAATAATCCATTTTTGTCTGATCTGGCTCTTGTAAAGATCGTACAAATTAGAATGTATCAGATACTTACAAGGGACCGAGAATTTTTCAAGGATCTTTTTTTATTATTTCTACAGCGATGTTAACCCTGTACAAGGCACGAGGGTCACTCGAGCTAGAGAATTGCAGAGTAAAAACCAGTATATTCCGATATGTAGGGAAAATAACGGTTAACTCTAGACTTGAATGGTTTAAGACTGTGGTGTTCGGGGAATCATTCTCTTGAAAGGCGGTACCACAAAACAGGCCTTTATAGGAAGAAGCTACTTGGGTGGAACTTACATCTCACCAATGAAATGCGATGGGAATGAGGATGATTTGTTACAATGTAGCTTAGAGTGTTGTAGCCTTGAAGGTTAGAACTGGTGAAACTAAGAAATGTAGCTCGTCTGAGCACTTTCCATTGAAGTAGCGACAGAACAGCGAGAGACTCGTGACGTGTCGTCTGTGGGGAAGGGATTGTATGGTGGGAAATAATTCATCACACACAAGGACACGGAGTCGCTTTTGAACTCTATCGAAACTGGAAAGTGAAGACTGGGCAGCTTATGCCCATATATGGCAATAGTTCGTTTCTGGCCTGATCTGTCTTTTGCAAAAGTAGTGGAAAACAGGATGAGTCAGGTACTTTCTAGAGCGGTACAGGGCACCGACAATTTTACCTGCATTTTTCACAATTTACTAGTTCTATTTGAGGTCTGGGATGAGTTTATAGCGGAATAGTCGCTGAAGTGCGTCTCTGAGATTCGAAGGTGCATTGGAATAGCAAAAGATGCCTTCCAAATCTAAGCAACGTATTAAACAAAAAAAATGCGTTGAAAACAAAGAAAAGAATACTGAACAAATCTTTCCGACAATGCAGCAGTTCTTGCGAAGAAATTGTCCAAGTGGTACTTACTTCTTACTATTGGAATACGGAGGGAAGAGGGATGATTCTCAGTTGTGTAGTATTAGTCGCCCTATATAGCTGCAGATACGGGGTAATCTCCTTACAGCTGAAGAAGGGACTTGAAGCAACAGAAATGTTTTTACGGAAAGATGCAGAGAATATAATGGGACGAACATGTGAACAACGATGAAGCTTTAGAGAAAATGTAAACAAAAAGGAAACTTATACTTAACGTGAGAAAGAGATAGTTGAAATTTCTAGAGAACATAATGAGGAAAGAGGGCTTGGAAATTTTGATACGCACTAGATAGATTGAAGTCAAGAGAGAGAGAGAGAGAGAGAAAGAAAGAAACAAAGAAAGTATAAAGAAAACTACACATGGCCTACCTGACGAGCTTGAGTAAATGGATGACGGAGCAAGGTTTAAGAGAGAGAAGAAAAAGACAAATTTATTAAGAGCTAGAAATTATAGGATATTGTAGAGAGCCATGATCGCCAACGTTTTGAAGGAACACAGCACATAGAAAAATTGAAAAATGACTTAAATATACCATTATTTTTTTTTCAAAGGAATTGGTAAAAATAAGTGATTTTTTTATTTATATTAGGTTGGTGCAAAAATAATGTCACTATGTGAGAAAACAACATTATTTTTGCACCAACCTAATACAATGCGATACCTGCCAATACTTTTTCTCCCGAACAAAGATAACCACTTCATCCTGAGTTAAACATCTCTAAAGTTTTAGAAAAAAAAAGAAAAAAAGAAGGAAACAAAATGGGAGACGCATTCTTAACATCAAGAAGAGATATTTGAAATTTCTAGAAAACATAATGAGGAAAGATGTCTAGGAAATTTTGATACCCACTAGAGAGATTGAAGGCAAGTGGTACATGGGAAATAATGTATAACTTACCCAGCGAGCTTGTGTAAATGGACGGCAGAATAGGGTTTAGGGGAGACAGAAAGACAAATTCGTTTAGAGTTACAATTGACAGGAAATTGTGAAGAGCCATGATCACCAACTTCCTTAATGCGTACGTCACATACAAATAGATTTTATATACTAGCGAATAGGATAGATGGTTAAAAAAGGAATCAATGACATCCAATGTAAGTCTGGATCTGACGAGGCTAATTGATTAATCAGGTTAATGTTTTGAATGTGTAGTTGTGATGCTCTCAAAATCTAACCCTAGCTCAGTTTGTTCTATGTTCAAATTCCGTATGCTTTTAAAATTGCATCGGAATTTGTAATGTATTCTTACACATTCATTTCTTTCTGCATTCATTTCTTTTACCTTTTAACTCTCATTAACTAATCTACAAATCACGCTTTATGTTCTCGTTTCGGCGTTGTCACGTTTTTTTTTTTTACTTTCATTGAACAAACTTCAGCAGACTAGCAAACGTTTGTATAAATACGCATGTAAGCCGGCAGATTTTAGTTTCGACGTCACCGAGCGAACACATTTGATAACAAAGCAATTCATTCAGTTTTTTCTTCTGTTTTTATATGACTAAATAAAACTATTCCTATCAGTTGCAAGAATATATATATATATATATATATATATATATATATATATATATATATATATATATATATATATATATAATGAGGTCCTTGCACACGCAAACTTCTATACATACAATCTTGTACAGGCAATATTTACATACATACGCACGCACACACACACACACACACACACACACACACACATACACACATATATATATATATATATATATTGCGAATAAATAACTGATCCGTGCATATCCTTATTCGTGATATCATGATTTCATTCAAACGTGTTGATATGTTTATCGGATGAGATAAAAACGAAATCCTATATATAAATATGAATATATATATATATATATATATATATATATATATGTGTGTGTGTGTGTGTGTGTGTGTGTGTGTGTGTGTGTGTGTGTGTATGTGTGTGTCTGTGTGTCTGCGTGTCTGTGAGAGAGAGTGTGCGTGTGCGTGTGTACAATAGAGAGAGAAAGAGAGAGAGCGTGTGTGTATATGAGAGATATAGGTGTGTGTGTGTGTGTGTGTGTGAAAGAGAGATAGATAGAAAGAAAATATGTGTGTGTATTCAATAGAGTGAATCAATAAGTCCGAAGCCAAAGAAGTACTTATCTGCTGAATGATGATCTGAAATCTTCATTCTATATAAAATTTGATCTACGCGATCAATCGTCATTATTCCTTTAAATTCATTGTTGAATGAAATTATGTTGAAAAATAATATATGCTGCACAAAAGAAAATGATTTTACATCATTATAAATAATAAAAAGACTAATCAAATGACTAAATAGATGTCATCATTTATCATCATCGAACTCATTTTTTTAACCTACAGCAATATTTGTCAATTGCTGGTATCCCGTGACGAGTGAACGGAGTGATTTCAGGTAAGTCTCTCAAGGACTCAGGAGGCTAAAAATAACGTCAATTACCTAAGTGACAATTTTATGTATTAATCATATATATATATATATATATATATATATATATATATATATATATATATATATATATATATATATATATATATATATATACTTCTAAACAAAAGTATTTGGCCACCTTCAAAAATTTTTATTTCTCATCCTAAAAATGTTATTTTAAATGAAACAAGTGACGTACCCCAATTGTTTTATTTATTATACTAAATACAAGTTTTCCTCAGTAATTTTGACTTTAGTATAACCAGATATCTTTTGAAAAATTGATTTGAAGGTGTTTTTCTTCTTTAATACTGAGCATGAATAAAATGTTTACCAAAAGTTACATTATACCAACACTTGAATTCACATTAGACTATATTGTGTTGAATTACTGCTTGCTAAATATTACGTGTTTTACTTATACTGCCAATGTACCTTACACGGTATTGAAACCTTTTATTCTTATTTTGTTTCAATTAAAACCTAAATTTTGCAACTTTCTTCCAGATCAAATCCTTTTTCTCAACAAAATGTCCAAAACACGGGAAAACTGGTCAGAACTATCTTCAGGCTGCCTCCAGTCTTTGGTGTAAAGTATGCCAAGAATCTGTGAAAAAGTGATAGCGGCTGGATGAGTCGTTTATTTGTGTTTTTTTTGGTTTACACTATTCGGATTATTGTCATCATATGTGTCGCTATATTTATCACAGCGCTTCGGACGATGTACGCTCCGGCCTTCTTCAGGTTGTTGGAATGTCGAACTGAACCCTTTACTTCGCTCACTGGAGTAGACTGTTCTAGTTCCACATGCCATGTCTAATGGATGTCAGTTATCAGTTATCTCCTGTTAATTCCCCTCTCCAAGTTCTCCACCGCCTTAACCAGATATTGAACTCACACTCTTTGGGTCCTGTCACTAACGACATTATCCACTGTGCCATGTGTCTTTGAGGAAATCTGTGTATGTATTTCTGGGTATTATAGACCTAATGTATTCACCAACATTTTTTAGCAGTGCTCATATTGCAATTTTTGCTGTTATGTTTTTACCAGAGCTCATATTGCAATTTTTGCTGTCATTATATGTTTTTACCAGAGCTCATATTGCAATTTTTGATGTTAATATCGCTTTTCTCTGGTACTTCTTATTACTGGTTCCCATATTGTATTCATTTCTATGCTTGGTTGTCTAAGGAGATTTTTTTGGCCTAGCATATGTGCTGATTCCTTAAGTTTACGAATTTTCCAATGGTGTTCTTTGTCTATGATTTCAACCTGATCTCACAAAGGGCGGTGATCTCCCTTGATCTCCATATGCCGTCATCCACGCTGGACTTTTTCACTTCCCCTCGTGTTACAGCGTTCTGGTGTTCTTGAAGCTTTACCTTAAGGGAGCGGCCTGTCTCCCCTTTATCTTTCTTTCCGATGCTGCACGGGATAGCGTATACACAATATTTAGTAATGTTCTCTATGGGGAGGTCTTACTCGGGAGAGATATCTGCGAAGTGTCGTCCACCTTTTGAAGGTTGCCCTGATGTTATATGGATCGCAGATCCTTTTCATTTTCTCTGATAACCTCTTCACACAAGGCAGGCAGACTGTTTTCTGAGTGTTGTTTTCCTCCTCTTGTACCCGCCTATCCCAGTATTTTGGGGCTGCTGCCATATACCCAGAGTAGTTGTTACGTTGTAGGGTAGTAATTATACTTCTTTATCTAATGTCTCTGGATCGCCATTTTTGATTTTTGCACGGGGTTGTAAGCGGCGGATAATCCCTTTCTTTACGCTGTATGGATGGTGGGCGTTGAAATTGAGGTACTGTCCGGTGAATGTCGGTTTACGGTATACGGATGTTTGGAACCCATGCTCTGTTCGAGATATTAAAAGAATCAGAAAAAAAACCCGTCTGCCTGCCTTAATTTTAACGCCTCCAAATCTAAACTGCTCTGTATTAATCATCTGATAGGCCCCTTTCTGCCTTCCATCAGCATGGCTGATTCTAGCTTGCGGGAGATTGACTCCCTGTGCCCTCCCTGGCTAACGTTCTCAGCTGACATGAAGTGGAAAGACAATATTAAACCATTGCTAAGTCAGCTGCTAAGAAAGATGGTTCTCTATATCGAGCTAAATAACTTTGCTCTTCAGAATCTATCTTACATTTCAATTTCATTCGCCTAGGCTTAAAATTTTGCTGCCACATATGGTCTGGTGCTCCTGCTATTCATCTACAGCTCCTTGATAAAATCCAAAGAAGAATCAGCAATGTTATTGGTCTTGATCTGGCGTCTCGGCTTCAGTCACTTTCTCACCACCATAAAGTTGCCTTCCTATGCCTTTTCTATAAATATTTTCCATGGTAATTGTTCGGACGAGCTCTTTGCTACGGTACCTAGACATTTTGAATTTAAGTGCAGTTTGGTGAGAAGGTCTCATCAATTTACAATTGAGATGGCTAATCTAACATTAAGTTCTATGCTAACAGTTACTTTTCTTGCACTTCTCACTTGTGAAACTCCCTTCTGCCTCCTTGACTTCTAGTCAACTTTAATCTGCAAAAATTTAAATGAAGTGTCAATCAATATCTACTGTCATACTGATCACTCTTTTCTCTTCCCGCTCATTATCACTGTTTCTGTTTGGTTTGGTTTACGGCATATCAGCCTTAATGGGTTATTTAATGCAGACAAAATTTTTATTACGGGTAATTTTTTTAAAAATATATTGCTGGTATTTTTTAAAATGTATTGCTGCTATTTTTTTTTTTCAAAAATGTATAGCTGTTAATTTTTTTTTTTCAAAAATGTATTGCGAATATTAATGTATTATTGGTAATAATTTTTCTTCAAAAATTTATTGCTGGCATTAAAACCTATTTTTACACTTTCATAGTGTTTGGCCTAGTTTGGGGGTTAACTATTTACCCATAGCTGGGACCCTAACAGGTGCAACCACCCCGAGTAAGGGTGGACCTGGGAACACCAACAATTAAGTGGTGGTTCCACGCTTCTCGAAACCTCCTGATCAGATGCCTTGCTGTTGGATGTAGTTTAATGTCTTAACCAGGACGCGGATATAGTTTACCGTCTTACCCAGGACGCGGATGTAGTTTATCTTCGTAATCAGAACGAACTGTTTCTGTTTTCTAATTCTTCCACACCAAGTAAACCATTGTGTGGCTTTAGTACCTTGGGGTGGACTCCATTGAAAAATAATAGAAGAATACGTCAAAAGAAACAGGAGAGCAGAAGGAAGGAAGATCGGTTTGCGGCACTATTCTCATTGTGAAAATACTACTTTAAAAATAAAATTCGAGATTCTGTTCTCCATTATTATTATTGTTGATGTTGCTGTTTGCACTTTGGCCTTACCTCGAAACAGCTTAGAAAATTTCACTGTTAGCGCAGTCGTTCTGTCAATGAAAGAGATAAAGATAAGTGAGGGTAAGAGGAGAAGGGTGAGTATTATATCAGCAGGAGACAATAACTACGAGTCGATATATATGATAAACAAAGATGAGATCTTGATGTGAATATGATTTAACGTTCCCGAATGGACACGAGTAATTATGTTGCGATGTCTACGTGAATTGGTCTGTTGACTGGTTTTCGCATCGAGTTAATATCAGCATCGCTTCCTCGCAGACTGTTACGCACAGAAAGAAGCAATAATGACTTCTTTTTTTTTCTTTTCACAACAGGGATGCTGCCACAAAACATTAATACGATCTATCTATCTATCTATCTATCTATCTATCTATCTATCTATCTATCTCTCACTATATATATATATATATATATATATATATATATATATATATATGAGTTTAACGTTATTTTTAGCGGCTACTCATATTTGATTATTTTAGTGATAAAAATCTGTCAGATTGATATATAGGTTTATCTATTTAAAATTTCATGAATCCTATCTCTATACTTATATATCATGCCATTAGAAGAAATCGGACCGTATCCATCATATATATATATATATATATATATATATATATATATTGCTGTGCTTACCACTGAAATTAATTCAGATCAGATCTCTGAGTCAAGTACTAAAGCATATATATATATATATATATATATATATATGTATGTATGTATGTATGTATTCCCACATGAAATTTGCTAGCCACATGAAATTTAAAATTGAGTAATTTTCATGCAGAAAAGTTACCTATATACACACACGAACACATACTCATTATATATATATATGAGTGTGTGTAAAGATATCCTTTGTATACTTTTATGTTTTTTAGTTGACTCGCACTACATTATTTTAAAGCAATGTTTTCAGAATCCGTCAAACAAAAATTAAAAAAAACAGGATTTTTTTTCTATTTTATTCAGCGAATTCATTTTTCTAAAATCCATTTTCATCTATCAATTATTTACATCCTTGCTTTGTAACACATTCACGAGTTCGTGAACCGCGTTTCGAATTCAGAGTTGAACTTCTCCTAGACTGGTTGTCAACCAAGGCTATAGGACCCGCTCTGTTCTGCTGTTTACCCATTGCTGGTGGTGGTGGGGGATAAAATAATGCTTCATAACTCTTCCTAGGGTATTTGCATGTAAGTAACGAACTCGACTAGAATTTGAACTCGCCTCTCCGATTTTTCAATACGAGCCGCTATCCACAGAAAAGCCGGCGGAATGTTACCGAAAAGCTATCGAAGAGAAACAAGGTATTTTAAATAATGGCGAAAACAATGAAATTATCCCTTTGTTGAAGAATAACGGCGATAAACAAAAATGGATATTGTTTTTGTGCAGGACATTGTTCTTTCATATTCTGCAGCGTTGGAAAAAAAACGTATCAAAGACATAAAATTAATGGAACCGTTGCCAGACTCTCCAGGTATTTAATTAAATTCAATACTAACTCTGAGGCTTTTGGCTAATCGGGTTGTCTTAATGATAAAGCAGCGGAACGTTGAAATGAAGAGTCGAGTTCAAATTTCGCTCAATCCTGCTGCAAACTTTTAACCAGGGGTGAAACGTTTAAAGTACGCTAAAAAATAAAATATATTTTCATTTTTTTTATCCTTTCAAGGTGATAAAGCCACTAAAACTCAAGGAGAGAAAACTTTACTAATAAAAACAGGATTCAAGAAGAAAAAAGATGGCGATTGGCACTGCATTTAAATGTCTGAATTTCATAGATAACAAGAAAGTAAGACAAACATAAAGGCTCACCAGAAAATATTTATAGGAAGGACACATGTAAGCAAT
>OZ010589.1:85761971-85769471 GCA_963932145.1 Acanthosepion lycidas | reverse complement strand
AATTATGTCCATATTTGTAAACATTTATGATCATTTCTCGTCTGATTGTGCCCCTGACTTTCGTTTCTTGTTTTCTCTCTCTCTCTCTCTCTCTCTCACACACACACACTCTCTCTCTCTTTCTTACTCTCTCACTCACTCTCTCTCTCTTACTCTCTATCTCCCACTCTTTTTCTTCACATTCCTTCCACTGTTTTCTTCCCTCCTCTCCCCCTTCTATTTCAGTCTCTCAATTTCTCTCTTACCTCTTCTTCATCTCTCATTCACTTGTTTCTTTCTCTCTCTCTCTCTCTCTTTCTTTCTTCTTCTTTATCCTACTGCCTCTCTTCTCTTGCCTTTCTCTTCAACTTTTCTTTCTTTTCGTCTAACTCTTTCTCTCTCTTCTTTTTCTCTTTCTACTTGTTTATCGACTCAGAAATTTTCTCTCTCCCTCTCTCTCTCTTACTTCTCCCGATCATTTCATTCTCATCTTTCTTTACATTCTCTTTTTTATCTTTTCCTTCCTTTCTCTACTTCAACCTCTCACTTTATCTCTTACTTTTGTCTTTATCTCCATTTTTTTTCTCTATTCTTTCTCTCTCACAAACATAAGAGTTAATATCAAAATTCGAACAACGCCATCTCATAAATATTATTCCGAATCACATGACCCATATCCGTATTGATTTGCCGGAAAATTACATTTGTATTTGTCCTTAACTTCAAATCTGACCTTAACTTCAAATCAACTAGACTATTATTATTTACGACAGTAGCTATGAAGTAATTTATGTGCAACATTCAACAAATCGTTGGTAGTAGCTTATATTCTAAACGAGACTTCTTCAAACGAGATCTCGTCTCAAGCTTAACTTCGTCCCACAAATGCCTGCTGCGCCTCTTGCTATTATCACGACCTCTTTCTATTCTGCGAGTCGCATGAGTTTTTCGTCATTTTTATATTCTGATATTTAATTTTATATTTGTTTTTCCTATTTTCTTTCTTTCTTCTTTATTCTCGTTATCCTGTTTTCTTTATTTTACGTCTACCCTTTTTTTTCTTGACTATTTTCTTTATATTTTTTTATGTTCTTTTATCATATTTGTATCTTGTTTCTTTCCATAGATTTTCTTATTTTCCTTCTCGTCTTTTTCTCTTTTCCTTTCGTTTTTTTTTTCTTCATTTCTATTTTCCTTCTTTGTATATTTCTTTTTCTTTTCATTACCTCATTTTTTTTTTCTTTTACTTTTCTTCCTTCAGATTTTCTGTATTTTTATTTTCTTCGTTTCTTTTTTTTTTTTTTTTTTTGCTTTCTTTATCTATTTCAGGATACACATATTTTCCTTTATCTGTTATAACGCTTCTTATTCTATTTTTCCCGCGATTTCTCATTCTAATTTTTGTACTTTATTTATTCAGCTTTTATTTATTTTCTGGGTTTCTTTCGCATCCATTTTTTCATATTGGTCCTTTCTTTCTTTCGTCATCTTTTTTCTTTTTCGATTTCTTTTTCTTTTCTTTTTTTTTTTCTTTTTTTTATACCTTTCTTCTTTTGTTCTTTTTTTCTTTTTGTCTTATTATTTTTTGTTTATTCTATGTCCTTTACTTTTTCCATTTATATATTTTTTCTTTTTCACGTTTTTCTTTTTTCCTTTTTTGTTTTTTTCTTGTGATTTTTCGTTTGCTACTTTATTTTTTCCTTTTCTTCTTTTCTCTTTTTTACTATGTTCATTATTTTCAAATTGTTGCTTTTTCTCTAATGTTTTTATTTATTTTTTTATTTTATTTTTTTATTTTTTTTATTTTGCCGACGACGCTGCGCTGACGTCCCACACGGAGAACAGTCTGCAAGAATTAGTCAGCCACCTGGCTCACGCCTGCAAGGAGTTCGGCTTGACCATCAGTCTCAAAAAGACCAACATCCTGGCACAAGACACCGCCCCCTCCCCGGATGTTGCCATCAGCGGCACGCACCTCGAGGTGGTGGACTCCTTCACCTACCACGGGTCGATCATCTCCAGCTCCCTCTCTCTGGACACCGAGATCAGCTCCAGGATAGGGAAGGCCGCCGCAGTCAAGGCCAAGCTAAACAAGCGCGTCTGGAACAACAGCCAGCTGACGGAGAACACCAAACTACAAGTCTACCGGGCCTGCGTTCTCAGCACCCTTCTGTACGGCAGCGAGTCCTGGACAACTTACGCCAGTCAGGAGAAGAGGTTAAACACTTTTCACCTCCGCTGCCTCAGACGTCTCCTGCACATTAAGTGGCAAGACTGTGTCACTAACACAGATGTCCTCCAACGTACCGGCATCCCCAGTCTGTTCACGCTGCTCTGCCAAAGACGTCTCAGATGGCTGGGGCACGTACGCCACATAGGTGCCAGAACCATTCCAAGAGTCATCCTATATGGGGAGCTGTGTGGGGTCCCGCCCAACTGGAAGACCTCAGGTCCGCTTCAAGGATGTCTGCAAACGAGACATGAGGCTGGCCGACATCGACCCCAACACCTGGGAAACCGCGGCTGACGATCGTCAGCTTTGGAGAACCACAGTCAGTGACGGCGTCACAATTGCAGAAGCCGCGAGGGAAGATCAACCGGCAGCAAAGAGATCCAGGAGAAAAGCAAGGACAGCCTCCGTCTCCGTGTCATCCAGTTTCATCTACGCCAAGTGCCTGAGAGACTGCCGCTCCAGAGTGGGACTACACAGTCACCAGAGGCGATGTAACTCCATCGCCTAGAATTTTAAAAAAATAAGCGCTACTCCATCGTCTCCCGAGGTGGACGGATGCCGAACCGAATATTTTTAATACTTCATCACTTCCTTCATTTTTTCTTTTCCTTCTATCTTTCATTCACTTATTAGTCCGTTCCTTCTTCTTTTCGTTTTTTTTTTCATTCTTTTTCAGTTCTTCCTCTCTTCTTTCATTTTTTACTCATTTTTACAAGTCTCTTTATTTCTTCCATTTTCTTTTTTTTTTCTTTCTTTATTTCTTTCCTTCTTTCATCTTTCCTTCCTGTTATGAAGTAGATTTCTCTCTGGAATAGAATGTTGCCAGGTCAACAGAAGGTAGCTCGACTGGCATTCGCTGTGGTGTACGGCTTTTATAGCAGTGCCTCATTTACATACAATACTACACCTCCCTGAACTGAAATGGCCTTATGCCTTTCGTTGATCTTTGACTTTTAATTATTCTTGGGAATCTAAACTGGCATTTCCTGGTGTGTATCATGATTTCTTCTTATAGGGGACCAAAGGTCTGAGTTCATTTTCCTCTTTCAAATCCTCGTCAGATTTCTGGTCATTAACATCGATAGTTTGTTGCGTTTCTTTACTGGATTCATTAGTCCCCTCCTCCTCTTCTTGTTCTTCACCTTAATATTCTTCGTTCATTTCTATATCCTCGGGTTCCGTTCAGCTTCTGAATTGATCCACATGGGCCAGTATATTTTGTTCATTTTTTGTTTTGTATTTCTGTGTTGTGTCCTTTCTGTACTATAAAGTTTGTCTTCTCTGGATTAGAATCGTTGTCTTTTTTTATACCATATACTTTCATTTATTGAAAATGACGTTGTTATGGGGGCTCTAATCTGTCTACCCATTTTTGCGGAGGGACTTTGTAGTCTGCTGGCATGTGGAATTGTCCTATAGCATAACAGTAATCTTGGTATATGTAACTCTCCATATTATCATTATATGGGAAAAATGCTTTTAGTTCAATTTTCACAGTCTGCACCATTCTTTCTCAGATCCCATTCGATTGTGCGTGATAAGGTGGTGTTTTATATGGAATACGCTTTAGCTACGAGCACAAACTTTCCTCGAAAAATTATGGCGCGTTATCTGAGACCAAAGTTCTAGGCACTCCGTTCTTTGAAAATATTCTTCATATTTGTTATACAGGGATGACTTCTCTGTTACTAAACTTAATTACTTCGGTTCATCATGAAAATGAGCCCATCAAAATTAAAATTAGCTCCATACCTTTAATATGAACATAATCCATGCATACCTGAGTCCATGGTTCTTTTTCTTTAGGCCACAATTGAATTTAGTTTGACCGAAAGTATTTTGGGGTTTTTTTTGCATACTTTGGACACCTTTTTACATAGTCTTCTACATCTGGAGAGTATCCTAGCCACCACATTTGTAATTTTAATTTTATTTGTGTCGCTGTTATATACCACAATGTACATCATCGTGTACGCCTTTCATTACTTCTTTTCTTAAAATTTATGGTGGTATTATAATATCTCCATTGCATATTATTCCTTTCTCTACAGTTACCTTATGTTTTGATTCCTTGTGGGGTCTTTCTGCCATTGAACAATTGCTCCATGTGTTCTTTTTATTCTGTCTGAAATGCGACTTAATACTGGATCTAGAATGTTTCACATTCAGAAACGATTTATGGGTAACACGTTCGTCTCAAACCAGTGCATTATTTTATCTTCTGAATTTTCAGACGTTTCCAATTTTTAACTGTCGAAATCTAGTCTGGATAGCGCATCCACATGTAGAATAGTGTTCACCTTTACGTATATGATGTCGAAAGCAAAGGCCATGAGTTTTATCGCCCATCTTAAAATCCCAGAAAAATATGACTTTTAGTAATTCTTTTTGAGGTTCAATATAAACTCTAAAGGTCTGTGATCTGACTTTAACAAAACTTTTCATCCTAACAAAAAATTTCAAGAATTTTCTGTGGTCAATACTATTGCTAACGCTTCTTTCCCAATATTTGAGTGATTAGTTTCAGCTGACTTTAAATTTCTCGACAGGTACATTATTGGATGACCTTCTTGAAATAAAATTACGGCTACAGCATATTCACTTGCATCCGTAATCAATGTCACTTCTTTTTTTGGATCAAAGATTTTTGCAATCTGTTTTCTTATTATTATTCTCTTTTTTAAGCTTTCAAAAGCCATATTTTGCCTTTGAATCCATTTAAAATCTGTTTCTTTTTCCGTAATTCTGCAAAATGGTTTGATTATGTCGCTGTATCTCGTTAGATATTTGATATAAAAATTGATGAATCCGAAAAACTATTGTAATTCTTATTTTATTAATCAGTTTATTGTCCACTGAAATTCCTTCTTTAGATATTTGATATCCCAAATTTGATATTTTTGTCAGAATTTAACTGACATTTATCGCTATTTATCGTCATACCAGCATTTTTTTAATTTGTTTAAAACTTTACTACAAACACCTATGTCTATATGTTCTTGATATATGATTATATTTTTTACCCCCTCCGATAGAATTTTTTCAGTTGCCTTTTAACTGCTTTTTGAAAAATATGACTTGAAGTCTTAACTCCAAATTGGAGACGATTCCATCTTAGTAATCAATAGGTGCATTAATTGCAGTTAATTTCTTAAATTTTTCGTCAATTTTTATTTAGTGATATGCCGATTTCAGGTCATTCTTCGCAAAGTATTTCATTCCTGATAATTTATAAATCGCCGTTTGTATGTTAGGTAAAGAGAAAGAATCAAAATTTATCTGACGATTCACACCTACTTTATATTCTCCGCATATCATCAAATCGCCATTGGGCTTTCGTATCGCAACAATTGGTGAACCTCAACTGCTACCACCATTGTTAACTTTCTCCAATATGCCTTGTTCCACCATTTTCTTTAGTTTTGCAATGTGAATAGGTATTTTTCGAGATTCAAAATAGATCGGAAGAATTTTCTTTTAAACGAATAGTCGCCTTATATCTTTTCAACAGTCCAATGTCAGTTTCTTCTGATTTTATACACTTTATTAATTTCGTCGTACCCACTTTTAAAACGTCTATAACCCAGGAGTCCATGATTTTTTGTGCATTATACAACAGTGATGGAAATAATGTTACAAAGGTTTTTTTTTTGTCTTGAAAGTTCCTTCAAAGAGGCCTAGAGTTTTGACGACAGATCCATCAAAATGTTTTAAATTAAGATTACTTTTTTCTTAAACTTGTTTTACCCATTTTTTCTCAGAAATTTTTGGGGGTTAAAGTAACATCGCTCCCCGTGTCAATCTGCATGGGAAAAACTTACGCCATTCAATTTTACTGTCTCTCTACATTTTGCAGGTGTCCTTATCGAATATGCTTCTATATTTTCAGCATGAGAGTTTATATTTTCTACACTTTCTATTCTCTTGTTGTATCTGCACACAGATCGGAAACGGCCTTCTATTTTACAGTTTAAACATTATTTTCCTATGGTTGGACATCTTTTTTGTTTCTTTTGTGTTCTTTGCCACAATACTTGTACGTAATTATGTTCTATGCTTCCACATTGTGTTGTATGCTTCCGTACTGTTTTTAGAATTATTAAATTAATTCTAATTGCTGCAAGAATTCTCCAGTTACTTTTAAATTCATATCATTCCCTTGTAGCCGTTCTAGGATCTTATGTTTGTATATAAAATCATACATGCCTTCACTTAATCTTAGGGGGATCAATTCGTCTTCTATAGAGATTTCTCTTGAACCCAGTTTTTCAAATTCGCAATATCTTGATGTTTCTTTCAAGACGTATAAATATTGCATTACGGTTTCATATGGGTTCTATTTTCAATAAATTTTGTTCTCTCTGCAATAACCAGACGTTTTATTTTTATTTATTTATTTATTTATTTTTGTCGCTTGTTTCTCTTTTTAATGGTTGAAATTTCCTCATATGTTAAATCTTCCAGTTGGGGTACACCGTAATAGATATTTTCTTTACGGCTTCACATCCTACCGAAGCCAAAAATAAATTAGTAATTTCATTATACCCTCCAAAGGCTTTCTTGTCTTTCAGTTTCTTTATCAGAGCAAACGCTGCTAAACATCTAATCCAAGTTTCTACTTGTTCCGATTCATCAAACGCGGTTAGTAATCCTATCGGAGACGCCATATTGTTATGAAGTAGAGTACTCTCTGGAATAGATGTTGTCAAGTCAACAGATGGTTGCACGACCAGCATTCGCTTTGGCATCTACTTTTATAGCAGTATCTCATTTACATACTTTTTTCCCTTCAATCTTTCATTTATTTATTCGTCAATTCTTTCCTTCATTTTTTCTTTCTTTCTTTCCATTCTTTTTCAGGTCTTCCTCCTTTCATTCATATTTTACCAAGTTTCACAAGTTTCTCTACTGTTTCTTTCTTTCTTTTTTTCTTTTTTCCTTGTTTTTTTTTTTGTCTTTCTATGTTACATTCATTTATTCGTCTGACCTTTCTTTCTTTCTTATCAAATCTTTTTCAATTGTTCCCCCTTTCATTCAATTTTTACCTATTTTCACAAGTTTCTCTACGATTTCTTCTTTCTTTCTTTCTTTCTTTCTTTCTTTCTTTCTTTCGTTTTGATCAGTTCTTTTCTTTTCATCTGTCTCGTTATTCTTTTCGTCCACACTTCTCTTTCTTATTAACTCATACTCTCCAACTTCTTTCACCCACTCTCTCTTTTCTATCTTTCTTGCCTCCCCTCTCTCAGACATACACATGATTTGTCTCTTTTTCTTTTCTTTTTTCTTTC
>OZ010589.1:85721971-85756971 GCA_963932145.1 Acanthosepion lycidas | reverse complement strand
AGCATGAATCAATAAGTCTGTAACTCGGGATGAATTTATGAGTTGGTCTGAAGTTTTCACTATATTATGCTCCATCTTTGTAAGTAATGTTCACGACTGAATTAAGTAGTATTGACCAATTGGATATGTTGAAAAGGAAGAGTTGCTGTGTAAAATAAATGATTTTCCATTGTTAGACTACGGAATTCATATATATATATATATATATATATATATATATATATATATATATATATATATATATATATATATATATATATATATAAATAATGGCGATACTTAACCAGTGTGTGTAGATCTGTCACGAGGGGACGAAAAGTTCTTTGTTGGAACTGGAGTAAGAAATTTTTGTTGTTGTTGTTTTAAACAAATATTTGCATTTTTTTTTACCCTTGGATTAACTTAAGGTTTTTTTTTTTTTTGTTTGTTTTTTTATTTAAGATGCTGAAGTAAGTATAATGTTTATTTATTTTATTTGATCATTGCATATTTTATATTTAAGCAAACATTTTCGGTGCGAAACTCACAAGCAAGTGTCATTAAGAATTTTATCAAATAAAGTTAATTTGAATTTAATATTTATCTCTATGCTATTGTTCCTCAACAAAGACCATATTAAGTATAAACTGAATATTTTATGAATAGTTCATGTCTTTCTTTAATAGAAAAAGCAGCCATTTTTTTTTTAAATATGTTGCATTTTTAAGCCCTACGTAAATAAAATACACTAAAAATATAACGATTTTCACTGCGAAATTAATGGAAAAATGACGCTTATTACAGAATTTATCACATAAAGTTAAAGACAAAAATTAAATTGAATAAATTTATTTTACATCGATTAAAATTAAAGATATAGTAGGAAAATTAAAAAGGAAATATATTTACTGCTATATATAAATATCGCCTTTCTCTTTTTTTAATTTTTTACTATTTTAAACAGCGAAATTCACAAAATCTGTCATTAAAAATATTGTCCTGGAAAATTAATTTAATTATTTTCTTTATGCTGTTATTCTTCATAATAACGAATATCTTGATTATGAAATTTATTTTTAATGAATAATTTACATGTTCTTTATAACAACTGAAGTATGTTGATATCGTCCTTGTAAAAAAAAAAAAAAAATCAAAAGATGAATGTAAAGTTTTGCACTAATAATTTTTCCAAAGTACTATAAAGATATTTGCGCATCTGAAAAAAAAAAATTTAATAAAATTTAATTTAATATTAAACATATTGATTTAATTTTTTTTAAATATTTATTTACGGGTACTTAAAAAATCGTTAAAAAAATGTAGAACAAAATTAACCAGTTCTTTATTTTTACAGTATGTTTGTTCAAAATTATGCTATAAAAATATTAAACTGGTTAATTTTGTTTAGATAATCGTATTTTATGTGGGAGGAGGTGATTAATATGCACCCCACCCCCCCGAACAAAAAAACGATGATCCAATAATTTTGCATGAGAGAGGGTTCAGTTCGCTATGTAACTTCAACATAAAACGAACTCTAAAATCAGCGAAACAATTTCGATATCATTTGGAATCACTTATTTCCTTAAAGACAAAGGAAAGTAACCCTGGTTTTAGAATTTTTTTTATTACACTTGTAGGAAAAGGGGTGGTCGATTTACGTTGATTTTAAAGTGTGAACTGAAACCTTCATAAAATTTAAACAAATAAATTAAAATATAAAATGTGGATCATAGGTAACTGAAAAGTTTTTCAAAGAAGTTAAAAATAAAACATTTACATAGGAAGAGGGTGTGATTCGAAGTCTCGCAATATCAGACAAAATATTACTTGCATTATTTACATTGCTCGGACTGTTATCCTCATCTTTTTGCCATATTCACAACGTTTCGGCCGTTGTACGCTCCACCCTTCTTCAGGATCTATCTATATCTCTGATATAAGGTATTATGATTACTTGCATTATTTACATTATTCGGACTGTTTTCCTCATCTTGAATGCCATATTCACAAAGTTGTACGCTCCGGCCTTCTTTAGGATCTGTCTATATCTGTGGGATAAGGTATTATGATTACTATTATTATATGGGATAAGGTATTATGATTATTTGTATTATTTACATTACTCGGACTGTTATCCTCATATTTATTTCCGTATTCACAACGTTTCGGCCATTGTACGCTCCGACTTTCTTCTAGTGATCGGAATTTCGAATCGAACCAATTATTTCATCCACCGGGGTAGATTGTTCTAGTTCTATGTGCCACGCCTCTTCCAGATGCAACAGTTATTTCCCTTTACCTCAACTCACCAAGTTTTAGGTTCACCGCTGCTGTGGCCTGGTATTGAACTCACAACTCTTTGGGTCTAGTCACTGGATCTAACCAACGTCTTTTTCCAAGGACACATGGCCCAGTGGATAAAGACGTTGATTAGATTAGACCAGTTACTAGACGCAAGAATTGTGAGTTCAATATCAGAAAACAAAAACGTGGAGAGTTGTGGTAAAGGGAAACGACCGAGACATCCGGAAGCAACATGGCATTTGGAATTAAAACAATCTACCTCGGTGGACGAAGTAAAGGGGTGGGTTCGGACTTCCAATCACGATGAAGAAGGCCGAAGCATACAACGGCCGAAATGTTGTGAATATGGCAATGAAGATGAGGATAACAGTCTGAATAATGTAAATAATGCAAGTAATCATAAAACCTAATCCCACAGATATAGACAGATCATGAAGAAAGCCGGAGCGTACAACGGTTGAAACGTTGTCAATATGGCAATGAAGGTGAGGATAACAGTCCGAATAATATAAATAACAGGAGCAATCATAATACCCCATCCCAGCGATATAGAGAGATCCTGAAGAAGGCCAGATCGTACAACGACCGAAACTTTGTAAATATGGCAATAAAGATGAGGAAAACAATCCGAATAATGTAAATAATGCAAGTAATCATAATACCTCATCCCACAGATATAGAGAGATCCTGAAGAAGGCCGGAGCGTACAACGACCGAATCTTTGTAAATATGACAATAAAGATGAGGATAACAGTCTGAATAATGTAAATAATACAAGCAATCATAATACCTGATCTCAGAGATACAGACAGATCCTGAAGAAGCCCGGAGCGTACAACGGTTGAAACGTTGTGAATATGCCAATGAAGGTGAGGATAACAGTTCCAATAATGTAAATAACGGGAGCAATTATAATACATCATCTCAGAGATAGAGACAGATCTTGAAGAAGGCCGTTGCGTACAAAGGCCGAAACGTTGTGTATATGGCAAGGAAGATGAGGATAACAGTCTGAATAATGTAAATAACGGGAGCAATCATAATACATCATCTCAGAGATAGAGACAGATCTTGAAGAAGGCCGGAGCATACAACGGCCGAAACGTTGTGTATATGGAAAGGAAGATGAGGATATCAGTCTGAATAATGTAAATAATGCAAGTAACGATAAAACCTCATCCTACAGATATAGACAGATCCTGAAGAAAGCCGGATCGTCCAACGGTTGAAACGTTGTGAATATGGCAATGAAGATGAGGATAACAGTCCGAATAATGTAAGTAACAGGAGCAATCATAATACCCCATCCCAGCGATATAGAGAGATCCTGAAGAAGGCCAGATCGTACAACGACCGAAACTTAGTAAATATGACAATAAAGATGAAGATAACAGTCTGAATAATGTAAATAATGCAAGTAATCATAATACCTCATCCCACAGATATAGACAGATCCTGAAGAAGGCCGGAGCGTACAACGACCGAAACTTTGTAAATATGACAATAAAGATGAAGAAAACAATCCGAATAATGTAAATAATACAAGTAATCATAATACCTCATCTCAGAGATACAGACAGATCCTGAAGAAGCCCGAAGCGTACAACGGGCGAAACGTTGTGAATATGGCAATGAAGTCGAGTGTAACAGTCTGAATAATGTAAATAATGCAATTAATAATAATATCTCATTTCAGATAGACAGATATTGAAAACATTTTTTTTTTCCTTTGCTTCATTAATGAAAAATATCATTTCAGAATTTCGTCAGTTAATGTCATAATTCAATTCAGTAAATATAAATTATGTTACCACCAATTCTTAAAATCAAATCGTAAAAATCAGGTCATTGATTCTTGGTATCATAGTGCCATTAGAGACATTGTGGACAGGAGTTGGGGGGATCAACTTGCAGTGAAGACAAGGTATCAGAGAAGCTGCTCCGAGACAATCCTTACAACCCAGGCCTCTTGCTTCAACTTTGCCAATTGCAACAGAGGCTGTCACTTGCACATCGGCCTGTACAGGCATAGCAGATGTTGCTGCAAGCCTATATCACTCCAGAAACACATCTATTATGGTCTCCTCAGACTGGGATGCTAATAATAAAAAAATACTGTAAAAAAATCTCTAATGTAAGGTGAATAAAGTGATTCTTGTGCATTTAATTATTTTATTGAAGAAGAGGTTATTTTTGTCCTTTCTTTGTACATTTGCATTTAGAGAAATAAGTCAATAATTCTAAGTTGCTTGCTAATATTATTCACAGTTGCTAATTTACTAATTATTGGTCATTACTTACAACATCCTTGCTAAAAATGTTCTCAGTAATTGTTATTTAGGACTCCATATGTCCATCCCAGGCCTGTTATAAGGATCGCCTTCATATATATATATATATATATATATATATATATATATATGTAAGCAAATATAAATGGATATAAATCCGACAGAATGGAGAAAAATATTTGGAAAAAACAAACAAAAATCCTTAAATGCAATTAAGTTGTTTTAATATGAATGAATTGTCAACGTCTGACGTTTCGGTTTAATAAACCTTCATCAGGACAATATTCATTAAAATGCAATTAACATAATCAGTTCAACATGACAAAGACGATGGACATAAAAACAAAACTTATCTGTATCTATAAGTTTTGTTTTTATGTCCATCGTCTTTGTCATGTTGAACTGATTATGTTAATTGCATTTTAATGAATATTGTCCTGATGAAGGTTTATTAAACCGAAACGTCAGACGTTGACAATTCATTCATATTAAAACAACTTAATTGCATTTAAGGATTTTTGTTTGTTTTTTCCAAATATTTTTCATATATATATATATATATAGATATAGATAGATAGATAGATAGATAGATAGATAATATTAGTGGTTAATATACACATACATACATATATATACATATATCTAAAATATCTAAATATTAGGTTGGTGCAAAGATAATGTCGTTTTCTCACATAGTAACATATGTGAGAAAACGACATTATTTTTGCACCAACCTAATATATATACATACATACACATACAATATATATATATATATATATATATATATATATATATATATATAGAGAGAGAGAGAGAGAGAGAGAGATAGATAGATAATATTAGTGATTAATACACACATACATACATATATATACATATATCTAAAATATTTAAATATATATACATACATATACAATATATATATATATATATATATATATATATAGATAGATAGATAGATAGATAGATAGATAGGGAATGTGTACCACTGATGAGTCCCAAATTGGATGAAATGGCCGTCCAGTGCATTCTGTTGAATATCATTCTAAACTCGATGAATTACTACATATATATATATATATATATATATATATATATATATATATATATATATACTGATAGAAATATAAATGGAAGACTGAAAACAGTCGCGCCTAAAATGTATAGACTACAAAAATTGCGTAATGCAAAATTCAAAATCGAATATTTAGAGTTAACATATTTACAAAAAGTCTTCTATTCACTGGCCTGAGAAGACCTTGGAGCCGAAACCAGTGTTGCGTGGTTGGTTATCATTTTAGCCTTTTCTCATATATATACTGTTATGGTCCAAGTTCTTTGTACCCCGGTGATGGTCCAAGGTTAGAACCAATGAAAGAATAACACGAACACAGGTATGGAATACAACGATATATTACAACAGAAATATAATCCAAAGAAGTAGAAGTATTAGTAATGACTATCAGATTTGGTTAGAGTGAACTATGTTGTCTCGACAAGTATCACTATTCCAATGTCCTTACAATATGCTCTCAATTATCTCTCCTCTTCTTATAATCTACTCATACCTCTTGAGAGGCGCAGTATTTATAATGTCAGGAATAGTCCATTATTATTATGGGTAATATATATATATATATATATATATATATATATATATATATATATATATATATATATATATATATATATATATATATATATAGTTTGAATGTATGCTATATGTAAAAGTGTTCAATAACAAGGATAGAGCGTGTGGAAATATAAAAGTGGACATTGGGGTCAATATCGAGTGAAAGTTTCTTTCATATTTGAACGCAATCTTCAAGTATGTGTGGTGGCTCGACTATTTATAAATGCTAGTGGGGAATTATGGGTAGCAAGATTTTTTTTTCAGTGTATTATATTGACCTAACGGTTATTGGGTGACCGGCTACAGTTATATTTAAAATTATTCTAAAGGCAATTCAGTAGAAATAATTATGCGTCTACATGTGCACACACACACACACACACACACACACACACACACACACACACACACACACACATATATATATATATATATATATATATATATATATATATATATACCAATTATATGCTTGGCGTAGCCGGAATAAATTCCAATAACCAACAATTACTATTCTTAAAAGAGTGATCAATACAGAGGAGAGCAATTATAATTATTTATTCGAAAATTATAAAAATAAATTTGTTTTAAAATCACTACAAAAATACCCATTTCGTTTCAACACTTCTGGTGTCTTATTAAGTGATGGTGTTGAATGTAGAATAAACGGTTTTAAAAGATTCAAATCGATCAAACATCCCTCACTAGGGGAAACTCTGTTACATAAGCTGGAATAACCAATCAAAATACAAGTATATGAGAATTCAAAAACTTGACAACGAACTAAGTTTATAATAATTATTTAATTTTTTAATGCTGGGGTTGCACTAAAATTGAATTCCTTCTAACTAATAAATATTAAATTATGCTATAAAATTTTAAAATTAAAAATTAACAATTTTAAATTTTAAATTTAATCTATATTACGTTTAAAATTATAAAATTTTTTTAAAGGAGAAACTGAGGAAAATACATATGTTTTTTTTTTATTTATTTTGTCTTTATTGAAATTAACTTGGAATAAACTTTAAGATCAAATGCTGCTCTGAACTCTGTTACAACTTAGATACATTTGAAGTGAAAACATGAGCAGCGGAGGATGAAATCTTGCAAGAGACTTTGACAGATTTGCAAGATTTCATCCTCCGCTGCCCATGTTTTTGATTCAAATGTATCTTTGTTGTCATGAAGTTCAGCGCAGCATTTGATCTTAACGTTTATTCCAACTTAATTTCAATAAAAACAAAATAGATAAAAAAAAACATGTATTTTTGTCCTCAGTTTCTTTAAATAATTTTATAATTTTAAACTTAATATAGATTAAATTTAAAATTGGTAATTTTTAATTTGAAAATTTTATCGTATAATTTAATATTTATTAGTTAGAATAAATTCTATTTTAGTCTAACCCCAACATTAAAGCATTAAATAATTATTATAACCTTAGTTCGTTGTCAAGTTTTTTGAATTCTCATATACTTGTATTTTGATTGGTCATTCCAGCTTATGTAACAGAGTTTCCCCTAGCGAGGGATGTTTGATCGATTTGAAACTTTGAAAACCGTTTATATTACATTCAACACCATCACTTGATAAAACACCAGAAGTATTGAAGCAAAATGGCTATTTTTCTAGGGATTTTATAATATATTTATGCTATAATTTTCGAATAAATGATGAAATATATATATATATATGTTTGTCTGTTTGTGCGTGTGTGTGTATGTATGTATGTATGTATTTATATGTTGTAGCATACCTACGGACGATTATGTGTATGTCCTCATTCATATAAATACAGTAGTAAATACTGTATGTTGGTCTGCAGTTGGAAATTCGTCTCCAGCTGTCAAACTCTGTTTCCGGGCAGGGAGGATCCACAGACGAGTCTATGTCGAAGACAGACTCTTGTCTCGGGAAACAGCTACTCGACCCCGTTTTATACGGGGTGTAGGGGAATTTTTCGCCGAACCTACGGGCTCGGATATTGCCCATTAAATTCGGGCTTGTGCCACATCTGACCGCATGGGCGGTTGGTAGATTCGTCTCCAGCTGTGCTGGTCAAACTCTCTGCCTGGAAGCAGAGAGAACCTACAGACGAGTCTATATCGAAGAGCAGAGTCTCGTCTCGGTAAACAGCTACCCAACCTCATTTCATACGGCGTGTACGGGGAATTTTTGCCAAGCCTATGGGCTCGGATACCCCACATTAAATTCGGCCTTGTGCCACATACAAACGCGTGGGGCGGTTGATAGATATCCTGCATTTGGAGATTCATTGTGGAATTCACTTTATTCACTTCTAGCAGTTGACAACTTCTACGCGCTGCTGGCGAATCTTATATGTGTTGTTCTTGTCGTAAGTATTATCGTTACCAAACTTCGTTTGATTATTCTATTCAGTAACCTTCCCTAGGTTACAACAATATATATATATATATGTGTGTGTGTGTGTGTGTGTGCTGCATGTGACGGACAAGAGAAAATCTGTAAGTTTTTATTCGCTTTTACTAGTTTTTCTTTTATGAATACCAAGAGAGTATAACAACTCACCGCAATCGTTGTTGGTCGAAGCGCTTTCGGTTAATCATTAATCATTTTCAAGAAGTTCGTTGTTAGTATATTTTTACGTTTGTATTCTGTGCTCTGTTGTATATCATTGGTAGCAATTTCCAGTTGGGGTGCCTTCAAGATGCCCTCAATACGCGTTGGCAAGTTTCAAAGTAAATAATGTCAGATGTAAGTCTGTTTCTGTCTATATTTCTGAGATAAGGTAATATATATACTATTTACTTTGTTCGGACTATCATCCTCATCTTTGTTGCCATATTTATCCCAGCGTTTCGGCCTTTGTACACTCCGGCCTTCTTCACGTCGCTGGAATGTCAATCTGTGTGTGTTTATATGTATATAAATTAGGACTAATATGGATTGGATCCGACATAATGATAAGATAAAGAATAAATAAGAAACTTTTACCAATCTAATATGTTTCCCTTTTTATTAAAGCTTCATTAGAGAATGAGATTTGGAGAAAAAAGAAAGAAATTCTGGTATTTTATTTTGTGTTGGTTAATCAGGTTCCATGTGCATATGACTCGCTATAACAACTTTAGTAAAATTCATGGCGTTCTGAATTCAAGAAGAGACAACTCGTCCTTTCCAAGTTCCAAGTTAAGCTTTCAATTCGTTGATTTTTGATTATGAGGATTTCGATTTTTGTTATAAAATATTTTGTTTTATTTATTTTTATTTAGATATTTTCTTAGATTTTTTTTATTATTTTATACTTTAATGTACCTTTCTTTAAGTATTCTTTCTTTTTCATTCTTTCTTTAAATTTTTCTTTATCCCTTCTATTTCATTTAGTTTGATAAATTTCTTTTACCTTTCTTTCTTTCTTTCTTTATTTTCCTTCACTTTTACTTCGTTGTTGATATCTTTCTTCAGTTCTTCCTTCCTTCATTCTTTTGTAAAGCTATTCATGTTTTTTGACTTCATTCAATTCGTTCCATTTCTTTCCCAAAATTATTTTCTTCTTTTTCTTCTTTTCTCATTTATTTATTTCCTTCATTTCACAATGTGTGCATCAAATTTAATCGCCTTTTCTTTCCTTCTATGCATGACTTTGTTGGTTTGATGTGTTCTTTCTTTCTTCTTTCATTCCTTATATGGAATCTCCTCCAATTGCGCGTGCTACTTCACTTTTCATTAATTTCTTTCTTTCTTTCTTTCTTTTTTGATTCATTCTATGGTGTCTCTCCGTTTTTCAAGTATTGCTTTTCTTACTTTTCATGAATGGCTTTCTTTCTTTCGTTTTTTCTTTCTTTTTTCATTCATTGTATGGAATCTACTCTCTTTTCGCGTCCTGCTTTTCTTACTTTTCATGTATTTCTTTCTTTATTTATTTTATTCTTTCTTCCTCTTTCTCTCCTTTCCTTCCTTTCTTTCTTTTTTCATGCCTCCTATGCATTCTACCCGCTTTTCACGTGCTGCTTTTCTTAATTTTCATTAATTCTTTCTTTCTTTCTTTTTTCCTTCTTTCTTTCTTTCTTTCTTTCTTTCTTGCTTTCTTTCTTTCTTTCTTTCATGCTTGCTTGCTTCTTTTTTCATTCCGTCCATGAAATCACCTGTCTCTCTGTGCTGCTTTTCGTTCTTCTGTTATTTCTTCCTTCGTTACTTGCTTCACTCATTCTATAAATTCTCTTCCTTTTTCTCGTGTCATGTCACTTCCTTCTGTCCATGAAATTCTTTTTTTATATATATTCTTCTACCTTCCATTTCTCTTCAGACTTCCTTCACGCAATTCATTCCCTTCAGAATTCTTCTTCTTCTTCTTCTTCTTCTTTCTCGCCTTTCACTATTTTTGATTACACCATAACGCCTTGAAGCAATTGCAATGTTTGCCCCAGAGAATTCACATCAAATACGTTTTTATTATGCCCCCAGAGTCTCTTGGCATTCCAAAATCTGTTCGTTTCATATTCATTTTAAGCTTGTTTACCGGCAACGACGTATCCACATAATACTCACGACTTCTCACTCACCATTCACACAAACAGACGATCCTAAAGCATTCCAGCAACTCTATCAACTAATTTTGTTCCAAATTCGTATATATATATATATATATATATATATATATATATATATATTATTTCAAACGTATTTTTCGTGGACGTCCGTATCTGAATGGACGCTTCGTTCTGTCTATCGGTCTGCAACACTCGAGGAAACTTTTAAAAGATTCCAGCAAACCATCGTCTGATACAGCGTGCTTTAGACAGCTCGGCTACAAAAGATCGTCAGATCTCAGTAAAGATTTATCGACCCATTTTGAGAAATTCAGACCCGGGGTTCGCATTTTCTAGAAAATCCTCAGCTGTTCAGTTTTGTAACCGAAACGTAAACAAAGCAATTTCTAAAGTACTGAAGAATTTAGTTTTAAGTCGATAATTTTAATTCAACCCCCATGCACACACCCCATAAACTACGAACAAAGCTACAAGGTACTAACCGTATTCGGAAATTAAAAACATCCCTACCACACACTAAGACATACACAGAAAGCACACACTCAATTAAGCTGAAAATCGAATCATCCTTGATAATGGCTAAAGGTATCGCCGAAAGTGCTCGGAAATATAAAACATTTGGACAGTTCTTACACACCATTTGTCCAGAAAAGAAAGCTTTTGTTTGAAAACAAGAAAAATTAAATAAAAAGCTTAACCGTAGTACCTTGTCTGTCGTTTTTAATGAAACACGCATAAACGAAGAATTGCTGCCTAAATGTACAACTAGATATATATATATATATATATATATATATATATATATATATATATATATATATATATATATTACAATAACAGTTTACATGCAAATATATGAAAACCTTTCCATAACTGAATAAAAGATATCTGCTGTAATTGTCTGGTAACATTGATATGTATTAGTAAATTATGTATATCTATCTATATATATATATATATATATATATATATATATATATATATATATATATATATCATGTGTGAGTGGAGATGTGGAGACAAAGTGTTGGGTATCGTACTCTAAGTTGTGGATATAAAACTAACGTATAAACATAAAAAATGTCTTAAAATAATTGTCGGACTTTGTCCATTTCATGATGTGTAACGTCATTTGTTTACATTTGGATATGCATCGAGCAGATATGAATGTACGAGAGAAAATAATGGGGAATTGTAGTTTAAAAACAGTAAAATCGACCTTGCTAACCGAAATGCTCTTCTGCGGCTAAATCGGTAAAGCACTTAAGGCTATATGACGGTTCCTTATAGGATACATGTTCGATTCCTGTTGGAGGGTGTATATTTTCTATGAAAATTTTTCGAATATTCAGGCCGGTAAATATCATTAATACTATTTATTATAAACAGAGCATTTATATGAATATTTGTAACTATAAAAAAAGAACGTATAAACATAAAAAAATTTCTTAATATATATATATATATATATATATATATATATATATATATATATATATATATACATGCATATATATATATATATATATATATATATATATATATATATACATACATGCATTTATATATATATATATTGTTACGAATAAAGGTCTGAACACCAAGTTAAAAAGTGTGGGTTCGCTCAGATAGGAACAACAAACACAAGATTAATTATGGAGTGAATGGCATCCAATTAATAAAAGAACCGTTAACTGATATTAGATTTCAGTTCAGGGCTTCAGTAATTTGGAGTTCAAATGTTCGTAATCACAGACAAAGTTGCTGTAGAATGTTCACAAAAATTGACTGTTTATTCTTCCGTAATGTGAAATATAGAATTCGGGAATAATGTTTGTGCTCCGTTTCTCCTTCGTCAATTGGATTGAATCCCAAATGAACATAAGATGTTTTCTTTGTATCTATTTGAGTAAAATATTACTTTATCCTTTACCAATTAAATAACTAAAAAGACCTCAAGATCTCCTGGACGAAATTCCCTTATTCCCTATACAACAAGTTATGGAATAGGCTTGTGGGTATATTTTCAACATTACGATCGCATAATTAGAGTCTTTTTTTTCACGAGCTGTTGTCGTGGGAGGTCCCCGGGAAACTAAAATTACAATACCAAAATCCCACTTGGTGTTGTATGACACCTGAACGTAGTTGATCGATTCCAACTCGATTTCTTAGGTTTTAGTTTTTTTTTTTTTGCAATCGCAAATTCCTTTCCTACCATTTCTTAGGTCATTCTATTTGTTGTCAAGCGACCCTAAATCCTTTCTTGATCTTTCTTCGCTGAAACAAGATAGGTAATAAAAGAAACAATTAGTGGAATATATATATATATATATATATATATATATATAACACAAATGACAAGGGTAAAACAATTCGTACCGTGAGGAGCAGAAGAAAAGTATCCGTGAGAAAAAATAATTTTATAAAACCTGGTTTTGCGTAACGTTATAACGTTATTTTTTATAAATGCATAGTCTCTCTCTCGCTCTCTCTCTCTATATATATGTATATATATATATGTCTGAGTGTGTGTGTGTGCGTGCATATATATATATATATATATATATATATATATATATATATATATATATATATATATATATATCCGTTATAACGTTAAAATGGTTTTCCCCTTGTCATTTGTCATATTAATATTGTTTATATACATAAATTACTTCACTTCTGAATTGTTACAACACTCCCATACACACACACACACACACACACACACATATATATATATATATATATATATATATATATATATATATATATATATATATATTTGTTAGTATATAAGACACCTTCATTTGCTCAAAAACTTGTTAAAATTGCTTCTGCCCTTAAATACGTGGTTAAAATATCTGGTAGTCACAAATATACACATGCTCTAGAAAAGCAATGGTTGTATCGAGGCTAACTTCTTAATACTGTAAGATTCAGTACAAATAGGAATAGCTATTACATACTGCATATATATATATGTGTTTGTGTGTGTGTGCGTGCGTGTGAACAGAAATAATCTTTCGAGAGTCTCTCCTCCTTTGATGACAGTCGCTGAAAGAGGTCGAATTATAAAACTTTTCAACTCATTGATTCTTTAAGCTGCCTTCCAGAAACCTCTTGAAGACCTCTTTCTTGCCTTTGGTTTAAAATATTAATCTTGCAGTGACCAACGGTTCTAAAACGAACGAAAACTTTCGTACCTCCATGTGAAGGGTGAGGTGGAATGAGATTTACTTGAACTTTAAATCCATATTTTTCACTTTATGCCTTATTCGAGTCTATCACTTGTCTCTCTTCTTTTGCATATCGGCTTATTTGGTTTTGCAATCTTCACATCTGTTTTCTCTCAATGTTTTTTTTTTATTTCTTGATCATTTGTGGCAAATTCTTTCTAACCCTTTCTCTTATTTCGATCTTTTTACCTTTTTATATACTTATTCTTCACCTTCATTATCTAACCCATAATAATCTTACATATATATATATATATCAAGTGCTCAATAGATAGAGCGTTATGCAAATATAAATATAAAAGTGAATATTGAAGTCAACACTCAGAGGCGGCAAGCTATTTCATGCTGGCTGCAATCGTATATATATATATAATGCAATTATTGGCGAAATCCCTTCGCTAGTAGACATAATTATAAGCATTATACTACTAATAATCCACTGAATGATGAGATTCTTATGTATAAAATGGATATGGTGTATTTTTTATTTCAGCTAGTACTTTCAAAGACCTCTGTCTCCATCATCAGGCTGCATTTTTTTCCTTTAGCATAAAAATTGGAAGACGAAATAAGTGTGTTTTTCCGACCGAAAGATGTTTTTAAGAATGAGCTATTTATTAATGGTTGTGTAATGTTTGAGCTTGCAAATCGCAACGCTAAAATTCAAATACTTCAAGAGAGAATCTTTATATGAATTTTGTAATTTGATAAATCCACGAAAGTGTTTTTCAGTTAATATGATACGAACTAAATAAATAGTTCAACTAACAGAGTGATATGAACTAAATAAATAGTTCAATTAACAGAGTGATATGAACAAAATAGATGGTTCAATTAACTGAGTGATATGAACTAAATAGATGATTCAATTAACTGAGTAATTAATTGCAGCCAAAATAAATAAAACCAACTAAATTTATAGCGACAAATTTTTTAAATGTTCGTAGCATCAAAATGTTATATAAAAAATACTAAATTAAAATATTACAATTAAAAATTATTTAAAAAATTGTTTTTTAATTCTTTTTAAAAAAAATAGCATAACTTACCTCCTTTGCATAGAGGTAAAACATATTTTGAATTTACGGTGTTAACACATAACGCATCCATGAACCGCTGAAGATGGTCTCAAATGAGATTGAAATTACTTGTAAAAATAAAAATTTTGAAAGAAAATTTAGGAATTTTTCTTAATCAGTTTTGTACAGCGACCAATTAATTCGGGAACTTGAAAGGATTAAAAGTAAATAAAAGAACATCATAGGCCTAAATTATTTAACCAAACATACTTAAATGAAAATAGGCTGCCTTAATACATACATATATATATATATATATATGTGTATATTAAAAAATATATATAGGTTGCACTAGCCATGAGTTCAAAAAAAGATTCAACCAACATCAAAGCTCATTTAGGATAAATAAATATAAAAATCAGACATCTCTATCGAAATACTTCTGGCACTTAAATGAATCAAATAAAACACCTACAGTAAAATGGAAGTTAATAAGAAAAGCTAGAATATGTAGGTCATTAAATGACCCATGTCCTTTGTGCATACATGAGAAACTATATATTACTAAGTTTATAAAAAATAAAAATTTACTGAATCAGAGAAATGAAATAGCTATTTTATGCCGTCATTGTCAAAAATTTTACTTAAATAATATTTAAAAATAAAAATAAATTTATAAAATAGGATCAGGTAATATACATACTTATATTTAACATGGAAAATTTATTTTATATACTGTAAGTAATTCTATTATATTTAATTGGTTTTTCCTAAAAAAGAAGTCTATTAAAGTAATTGTGAAAATATTTTAAAGTTGTATTTAAAATTGTAGTTAATACGAATTCTAACCTAAACATCTTTTAAAATTATACATAGTTAAATAAAACGTATTCTAACCTAAACACCCCTCCAAAAGAAATACCGACACTCAAATGATTCCTATAAAACACCGACAAAAAAATGAAATTATGACGAAAAGCTAGAGGATGTGGACCATTGAATGACCCATGTCCTTACTAATATATAGTTTCACCTGTATGTACAAAGTTTATATTTAAAAAAAAAAAAATTTAAATATAAAATTTTTAAAAATCGTAATATACTTATACTTGATATAGAAATTAAATGTAATATAGTCTATAAAAACTAACAATGAAAATATTTTAAAGTTATAATTATAATTGTAGTTAATTAAAATGAATTCTAACCTAAACTTCTTTTAAAGTGAAATTAAATAAATAAATTAAGTTTACTAAATCAGTGAAATGAATTAGCTATTTTGGTCATAAAAAAAAAAAAAAAATTACTTAAATAATATTTAAATATAAAATTTTTAAAAATCGTAATACAAACATACTGGATATAGAAAAATAATTTTACTTATTGTAAGTAATTCAAATATTGGGTTGGTAAATGGCGGCGCAGTGATGTCGGTTTTTGACGTATTTTTTAACGTCAAAGAGCGGCGTTATTGCGTCATTGTTTTCTGCCCCGGCCTAATACATTTACTTCAATTAAATAAAATATAGTCTAAAAAAACTAATAATGAAAATATTTTAAAGTTATAATTAAAATCGTAGTAAATTAAAATGAATTCTAACCTAAACTTCTTTTATATTGTAATTAAATAAATAACTAAAGTTTACTAAATCAGAGAAATGAATTAGCTATTTTTGCCATAAAAAAAAAAAAATTAAAATCGTAATATAATTGTAAAATAATTTTACTTACTGTAAGTAATCCTAATTCTTAAATAGATTCACTTCTATTAAATGAAATTATAGTCTATAAAAACTAATAATGAAAATATTTTAAAGTTGTAATTAAAATTGTAGTTCATTAAAATGAATTCTAACCAAAACTTCTTTTAAATTGTAATTAAATAAATAAATAAAGTTTACTAAATCAGAGAAATGGAAATTTTACTTAAATAATATTCAAGTATAAAATCTTTAAAAAATAGTAATATACTTGATGTGATAATAATTCTACAAACTGTAAAGGATTCTAATTACATTTAATTGTCTTGAAAGAAATATAGTATATTAAAAATTAAAAGTGAAAATATTTCAAATCGTAGTTGAATAAAAAGTATTCTGACGTAGACACCTCCCAAAAATCTTTAAATATACGAACGAAAAAAATGCCGTAAGAATTTTAGCCGTTAACAAAAAAAAAAAAAAAAAAAATCCAGACGACACGCTTTTAACGGATGTTAGATTTCATTGAAAAATACATCCCTACCCACTACCAAAACGTAACAATAACTGATACATTAAAATATAGACATATTGAACATCCAGACACCCCTAGTCTAGCAAAATAGATTTATCTGTAACCTTGGAAACATGAATTTTGTTTTAGCTGTGTATTTAAAACCCTGTAATTTTTAAAGTTACTCCAAAATTCGCTTGAGGATGAATTGGAAGTAATGTCTTTAATTTAATTACAAAATTAAATTTCGGGGCTTTTAGCTTCCATTTTTGAAACATGGTTGGAACTGTGTAGCGAAAAACCATATTTTAAGTCTATTAATTTATAATATATATATATATATATATATATATATATATATATATATATATATATATATAAATGGTGGGCGCTTCTACCGTGAACGATAAATGAAAGTGAGCAGTGGATGGTGCCTTTCATTTTACACTTATGCATGCTAGCAGGGTCTATTGTGGAGAAAATCCGGTAAAGGAAAAACATATTTCATTAGTGCGATACCAGCCTAGCTTTTCTGAGGGCGACGAAATCACACTAACAGAGCAAATTTGTTTAAGCAGGATTTTAATGGCGTCTCTGCTTCTGAGTTTGACGAAGCTGATCACAGTGCTTCAGTCTACTGTCTTCAAAACCCTTTAATTTAATGAAACATGTCTTACACCACGCCTTTCGGTCTGATGCTTGAACTTCCTATGTTTTCAGATCAGAGTTGAGACGTTTCAAGTTGTCTTTTCATTTGTCTTTGTAGCGTAAGAGTGGACGTCCAACTGAACGCTTGGAGTTTGGTAGTTGTCCATACAGCAACTTCTTTGGTAGCATTCTCACATCATGACTAGCCCATCTAAGTTGTATCTTTCCAGGGTCAAGAATAGTGGAATACTGAAGAAATCTAACGTCAAAGGCACTGATATATATATATGTATATATATATATATATATATATATATATTTAAGTTTGTCAAAAAAGACCGCAGAATCGTGAAACACAGGGTCAGAAACACATATCCATACAAATGAATATATATATATATATATATATATATATATATATATATATATATAAAAGTGAACGTTGAATGCGGCCTGACGATTGCGTCTAGCGTGAAGCAGCCTGTCGCCTCTGATTGTTGACTTCATCGTTCACTTTTACATATATATATATATATATATATATATATATATATATACATACGCTCTCTCTCTGATATTGAGCACTTAATCCCGTAAATATAGCACACTATATTTCTTAATATATATATATATATATATATATATATATATATATATATATATATATATATAATGTTCCATATGAGAAATATGCTATAACTATGAAAATCGTTTTTATTTTACATTTCCCAATTACTTTCAATCTTCTTTCGAGTTCATCTTCAGTGATGTACGTTGTTATGCAAAAACTCTGTGTTGTTCACGAGTGCAAGTAGTAATATCAAACTTTTCATAATTATAGCACATTTCTCACATCATTTAATTGCAATACACGGAAGGTTATTCGTGAGTATGAACAGATTTTATTAAAAAATAAGCAGACACGGTGTCTGTAATTTATTTAATCAGACATGCCTAAAAGACAATTTGCTGCCTAAATATATTTATTTGCTGCCAAACACACGTATATATATATATATATATATATATATATATATATATATATATATATATATAATTTTCTGCAAATAGTATTTTAAAAAGTAGTATGACAATTTGGAAAAAAAAATATTTCTCAATTTTTCATAATATATATATATACATTAAGAAATGGACAAAGTCCGACAATTTATTTATTAAAGACATTATTATGTTTAACGTTCTTTTTATAGATAATTTTAGGTTTTCATGGAAGATTGAAGTTTATAAGCAGTAAATTCGACCTTGCCAACCGAATGATCCTTTGAGTCCGAACGGTTAGGCACGTCAAGGTAAATGACGGTTCCGTGAAGGATGCAGTTTCGAATCCTGTCAAAGGACGAATATTTTCTATGAAAATTTCTCGGACATTCAGGCTGGTAAATGTTATTAATACTGTTTATTATAAACAGAGCATTTACTTAAATACTTGTACCTATAAAAAGAACGTTAAACATAAAAATGTCTTTAATATATATATATATATATATATATATATATATATATATATATATGAGCCATGGTTTGAGGAATTGAAAGAATCGGTGTCCGAGTTCGAATTCCAGTCGAATCCATTACATTCATTCATGGGATAAAATTATGAGGCCTTTTCTTCTCCCCCCAGATATTGATGTCAGTTATATATATATATATATATATATATATATATATATATATATGTGTGTGTGTGTGTGTGTGTGTGTGTGTGTGTGTGTGTGTGTGTGTGTGTGTGTGTGTGTGTGTACTTTAATAACAAATAAAATTAACCACTAAAGGGTAAAAAAATGGGGTGACCGAAAAGTGCAGAGCAAGTATTATTATTTATCTGAAATGTATCTCCAATGAATGGCCTTTACTCTGAGTTGTATTTGCGCATTTTGTACACAATCCTCAAATGTCCGATATTTTACACTAAACTCAAAGTAATCTATCACATAATCGGTTCGAGCCTCACTGGGTGGCCCATACATAGGGCTTTGTGCCAAATTTATTCGATCTCCTTTCCTCGTCTTTTACGTACCTTGTCCCTCCAGTACGTGGGCGATCATGGCTTTCTACAACTTCCTGTCCTTTGTTGCTCTAAGCCATATTTGACTCTTTACTATACCTGTCTCTGATCTGTCCCCGCCCATTCACCTAAAATTATCAGATGCCATAGTCGCAGTTTCCCGTTTATTCCGCGATTTTTATTATGTTCTGTGAGAGTTAAATTCCTTAATAAATCTTTATTTATATATCACAGAAATTCAGACTTTCTCTTTCTAATTTTAACTTTAGTTTCCTTCGTGTTCCGATTCTCATTGGAATTTTCTCGTTGGTCACGTATTCTCGCCATGTTAGTATCCACCGAGCGAAGCACATCTCTGTCACCTCGAGTTTATTCTTAGTCTATAAATGTAATTGTCCAGCATCCCTGTCATAAAGCAGGATAAATTAAAGCTTCGTAAACTAATAACTTATATTTGTGCGATAATATAGCAACACTTGATTAGCTTGAAAATTTTAACCTTTCTACAGAAACGCACCTCTTCATGAATTACTGATTTTTTTTTTTCCATTTTCTTTACTTTTTCTTTTTGTGAAATATCAGACCACAGGCCTCAGGTGCTAATCTTGCAGATAATAAAGACCGACATTCAGTCTTTCTTAAAATAAGAAATTATTTGTTTTAGCTAATTTTTGGGAGGTAATAAACATCATACAATTATTGCGATAGTCCCCCACTTCGTTAGTTCGCACGGTCGTTACGCCCTGCCAAGAACGCATAAATAAGGAACTATTCCATTTTGATCGCATGAAAAGACAAAGGTTAGAGACGCTATTTGATTTCAGTGAAAAAAAAAACAAATAAGGAAAATAACAAAAAAGAATTTAACATCTGCTAATACGTCATATATAATGTAATATTCCGATTTGATCGCGTGAGAAGACAAAAACATATCAAAAACACTACTTGGTTTCAGTTAAAAAAAATGAAAGAAATATAGGAATATAGAATAACGTCTGTTTCATTGAAACTAAAGTGGAGTAATGGGTGGCCGCTTGGATTGAGGAATTGGAGAGCCGAGTTCGAATTACGGGCTAATACCCTTGGGAAAGGTATGAATCCTCTTCTTCTCCCCAAGCTATGCGTAAATAGCAGGACAAACTGGGTTCTATAGCTTTGGATGGCAACTGGACTACCGCCAAAAGAAATGGCAACCTACTGCGGGAAAAAACTACATCGTTCATATATCGAAAGGTACATTAGCGCCTAAGCGTGTATCACGCATGGCACATTACTGACTGACTGTCTGTTTCAAATTTTTTTCATTTGTACCCCCTTACTTCTTAAATTAACAATCAACTTTCATATCAATGATTGTTATTGAAATATTTTGTTAAAGTTGTTATACTCAGATATTGAAGAATCCGTTAGGAGAATTTCTATGAATATTTTATTGCGTCATGAGCATGTTCAATCATTAATTAATGAAATAAGATTCATCAGAAATTTTAAATAGGATAACCGTGAAATGTTCACGGGTTAAAACTAGTAATTATTTAATGACAGGCCCAGGTGCATTTTTGTATATGTAAAGAATAATTGTTTAATTTAATCTGTAAGTATATCTACGTTATAGAGATACGTATGAATAATAATTAAAAAAACAAAAAAACAGAATAATTTTGTCATGCATTTTATTGAAAAATATCACCCAGATAAATAAAAAGAAGACATATGGAGAAGAGCTTTATTTGCTTTATATTTGTTTTATTTTCTTTCATTCTCTATAAATCCAGCCTATGCTGCCAGAGAGAAACTGGGAGATTCTATTCTGCGACTAGACGGCGGCCATTCTTACCTTTGGCGCCGTCTTTTAATTTCCGGGCCAGAATTTGGAAATGTAATTGGCCCATCAAACCTTAAGGACCGACCCAACGGTCAAAATGAAACCTCGGTGTCCCAGGTCATCACATTCTTGTTCAGACGCGGCCGCGAAAACAACGAGGTAAAGTGATTTACAATGATCGTCACTGTTCTTTCTCTTTCTCTAAAACAATTCTTTTTATTTTTTCAACTTTAACCCATAAAGCAATTCGTTGAAAAGTATGTGCCTTGATGATAGGCCCTTGTTTTAGAACCCACGATTAATCTTTCTTTTTTTTTTGTCTTGTTTGTAGATTTGTTTGCAAGTGTTCAGAATAGCGTACCTTAGACATTTACTCTCCTGCTTCAGTTTCAATAGGAAATCTCTCTCTCTCTATCTCTCTCTCTCTCTCTCTCTCTCTCTCTCTCTATATATATATATATATATATATATATATATATATATATATATATATATATATATATATAAAATTAATGAATATCAAACACTTAAAATAGCATAGGTAATAATTTTGACTTCATGAAATTGATAAAAAATAGTCTTCAGTCTTTCAGACTTGCAAACCAAATATAAAAGGAAAAAAATACCCCAGGTTAAATTCAAGTGATACAGATATCGTATTAAGAGAGAGGGGCTTTATCCTCTTGGAAATTCCATACGGATTACTATATTTATTTTATTATATATATATATATATATATATATATATATATATATATGTTTGTGTGTGTGTGTGTGTGTGTGTGTGCGTTTTTGTGTGTGTGTGGGTTTTTTTTTGTGTGTGTGTGTTAAAATTCACAGAATATTCTGTGGATAAAACAAATTGGTATAAGAATGGCAACTGGCTAAAAGTCATCTTTCTGACTAATGTTAACTTCTTACATATTAAAAAAAAACAAAAAAACTCTTAGTATAAAAGAAGTTAATATTAGCCAAAAAGTGGCTTACGCAAAAGCGTCTCGCACCTTTCTAAATTTTGGATTTAATATAACTATGAAAACAAAATCATTTTGTTTCAATTTTGCCTCGATAAAGTCGGAAGACGAAACGCGTCGGCAAAACTAAGATTTTTTCTAATTGTCATTCTTATACACACACACACACACACACACATATATATGATATTTTTTTCATATAGTCAAAAAACATTACTCACTTCAAAGATGCATCCTTGTTTCGGTGCATTTAGTTGCACCTCGTCTGGTGTGAACCAAAAAAGAATTTGTTGTTCTTACCATACAAGTGTAACTAAATGCAACGAAACTAGGTTGTATCGTTGTAGTGAGTAAATTGTAAATTGTTTTTGTCTATATGAAAAAATTATAATAAATACTTATTCTTCTACTCTGTATTTTGAGCGCTCTTTTGAATTAATGCGAATGTTAGAATATAATTTATATATTATTTTCGTTCTCATTACATTTGGGTATATATATATATATATATATATATATATATATATATATGTGTGTGTGTGTTACATTAAGGATGACTGACAAGGTACTGCGTGTAAGCTTTTGAAACGATTTTTCTAACATGTAAAATATGTTCAAATGTTCTATATATATATACACAAGCTATTCCATTAGCCAATTTTTACACGCTTCATTTTACGAAAACAAAATACTTGTATGAAAGCAACAAAGGTTACTAAAAAGCTGAATTGCAGTACTTTGTCAGAGAAGCTGCTGCTTTGTTTCAAACATTTGGATGACCATAAGAACTCTTAAAATTCTCATTTTCTCTTTTTGACGCATTCAGAGAATTCGCATTGTCAGCATTTTCCAATCTTGCACAAAAAATGAAATGTCACGCCCAGCTCCCGACACTAACCGCCAAACCCAGTCACACAGAGATAACCAACTTCATGAAAATAGACAGGTCCTGCATGTAGCAAGTGAAAGAAACTATTTACGCTTAAACAAAGTCGATTCCTTCCAGCACGCCCATCAACCAAAATCCTAACTTATCGGTATGGGCCATCGCCAAGCAGCGGAAGATGAGCTGGGACACCGAGGTTTCATTTTGACCGTTGGGTCGGTCTTTAAGTTTTGATGGACCAATTACATTGGCAGATGTATGCCTCACAAGGAAGATGAGCACAAGACAGCTCATATCCGACAAGAAATGGATAAAATGCAACACATAAATCTTGCACTTTAAATCAACACATAATCTTGCACTTTAATAGACTTTTTCTATGTGACGTGTCCTTTCAGGACATTGGCTATAATGGCTCTCCTCAATGTCCTGTCCTTTTTAGCTCTTAATAAATTGTCATTATTCTATATCTTCTAAACCTTGTCCCGCTATCTATTTACTCGAGCTCTCTAGTTAAATTACGCGATATTTTCCTCTTTTCTTCAATATGTCCTCTGGGTACCAAATTTTCAAAGCCCTCTTTCCTCATTATATGCCCTAGAAATTTCAGCTGTTTCTTTCTGATGTTAATTATAAGAGTCCTTTTTTTGTTGCCAGTTTCTCTAAAACTTCATCGTTGCTCCTACTTTTAGTCCTTGGTATTCTCAGCATCCTTCTGTAGAATCACAAGTCAGTTGCTTCAATTGTCTTCTTCATCTCTGAAGACATTGTTCAGTATTAACTGCTATATAGAAAGATTGATATTACCTAACATTTCAGTATTCTTTTCTTTGTTTTTAAAGAAATTATTCTGTTTCTTAATACTTTGCTTAGCTTTTGGAAGGCATCTTTGGCTATCCCAGTGAGCCTTCGGATTTCGGAGTCGCACTTTCGGTCCTCTGTTAAATCATTTCCCAGATATTGAAATGTGTGCACCTGTTTGATTTTGGTATCCCCAATTTACAACTTGAATGCTTTTGCTAACCACCGTCCATTCCATCTTCTTGAAATAGATACTTAGTCCGTTCTTCTCGCTTTCCTTTAGTATCTTCTCTCTTACACTAATAATACAAAAAAATACCTGAAATTATTATCCATGAAGCTATTTCTATCGTCAGGTACAAGTAGTAGCTTCATGTAAAATAATTGATTGAAATTACAGATTGAAAAACAATTTTCAATTTGTTTTTCAAACAGCACCTAACGATTGCTTTAGGCATGAAATTCAGAGTTGTGCTACCTGTGATATATATATATATATATATATATATATATATATATATATATATATATATATATAAAAGTGAACATAGAAGTCAACACTTAGAGGCGACAGTCTGTTTCATGCTATATGCAATCGTCAGGCTACATATGCTGTTATTTTTCTCGGCTATTGATCACGGCTATTTATAGCCGAGAAAAATAACAGCATATGTGGCCTGACGATTGCTTATAGCCTGAAACAGACTGTCGCCTCTAAGTGTTGACTTCTATGTTCACTTTTATATTTACACACGCTCTATCTCTGATATTGAGCACTTTATTCCATAAATATAGCACACCTTTATATATATATATATATATATATATATATATATATATATATATATATATATATATATATATATAAAATTAATTTGTGTATTTAGGCAGAAATCCTTCTTTCATGCACGTTTCATTGAATACGATGGACAAGGTGTTTGTTTTATACAATTTCACATATGATCTTGATATGAACTTTTTTCTTTTTTTCGTTTCGGGTGTTAAATTATATAAAAAACTCTCCAATTTCTCTTTTTATCCGAGCGCTTTTGGCTATACATTTAGCCATTTTCAAAGTTGAAATACATTAACTGTTAACAAGAAATATTTTGCTGCATGTATGAATTTGTTTTCATTTTCAAAACACGGTCAACATATTGTGTCCATATTCATAGCTGATATTATAGCGTGTTTTTTTTATTTTTTATTAATAAGGATTCCATTATTTTTAGCCTTTTTTGTATGTAGATGATGCTATTATATTTGTGTTGTCAACAAGTATGTTACTAATAGGGTTCGGTAGGTATCCATGAATATTTAAATGAGATCTAATTGAGCTATGGTCAGAAAGATGTAGTGTGAGTCTTCATGTCAAACATGTAGTAGTTTGGCCTATATAATTATTTATGAATTATAATTAATCAGGAATACAATTCCTTAATGGACATTTAAATACGAATTGTATAGTTTCTTGATGTTAAGATGAAATTCATACGTATGAAATTAGCAGACACAATATATCTACATTATTCAATGAAACATGTTTGAATGAAGATATGCTGCCTAAATGTACCTACATACAACCATGCATACACATATATATGTGTGCGTGTGTGTCTCGCCCGTGTGTGTCGCGCCCGTGTGTGTATGTGTAAAGGGACTTTCATTAGTAAATAAAAAGTATTTTATCCTCACTTCCTCTAATAATGTTTCTCGCTTCATAGAAACTGAAAATAAATTAATTGTTGTCTTCATTGATTTTGTAGACATTTTATATCTTTTTACAAAGTTGATCAAATAAACCGAGAAGTGCTTATTTATATTTTTCAGAGTGGGAGAGGAAAGATGGCGATAAATGTGTGATCTAAGTATGAACAGATCAACAGTATTATGAACAACACAAGAGTTTTTTTTGTTTTTTTTTTCTAAATATAACATATTCATTTCCCTATCTTTTTTTAAAGGTCGTTCCGGAAGTCTGAATAGTGATCCAAGCGATAATCATGATGGGCACAGATCTTTTGATAAATCCATTCATGTAAATGAAGAAAGTATGATATCATGACATCGGTTAAGACGTCATATATATATATATATATGTATATATATATATATATATATATATATATATATATATATATATATATATGTGTGTGTGTGTGTGTGTGTGTGTGCGTGCGTGCGTGCGTTATGAAGGCAGACGACTGGAAAAGATTCATTAAAGGTCAAATTGTTTTTTTTTATTTTATTTATGGCGAAAAAAAGGCCTGTTCGTAGATAATAAAAAAAAAATAAGCGAGATAATCGCGTTGAAGGATGTTCTTCAATTGACTTAACTTAATCTTCCAATAGGCCACAAATATGAGACGCCCAGTAAGGAACGAACTCACGGTAACAGAATAAGTCGGCAAACAAGCATGATTCTCCACAAAATACTTACTTAACATAGCACGGTCTGGAAGAAGAACACATATTTGAATTTAGATTAAATTTCTGTCTCTAGTCCGCATAATATTGCTACTTTTGAAATTTAGCTTGGTTTGGCACAAGGATACAAATGTTTAGCACCTAGTGCAGATCAAATTGATTGTGGTAATAATGATCTCAATGATGGTTTAATGAATACTGCTTCACCGTGAGATCAAAACATTGGTATGTAATAAAAAGAATATAATTAGTAATTTGTTTACACGGGAAATAAAAAGCGGATTTTATGCAGTAACGTCATCTTTGGTGTGTGGCAATCACTAGAAACAATTTTATTACAAATTATAAATATTAAAAAAGAATATGGTAATCGGCCCTTGTAGTACATGAAATTGAAGCCAATTCTGAATTAGAAAAATATTTAAATTGGTTACAAGAGATGTTTCTGCAGGAAGTTACTTATTGATTTTAGATAACTAATTAGGACTCCCGTCAAATCTAGCAAGGCGGCTAGTTTTTTTATCATCTCTCAGTTGCGTCTCTGTTTTGGGGCAGAGTGCGATTCTGTTGTGGCTCCATCGGAGGACAGAGTCGCAACTGAGGAAAATCACACTGGGGCACAGATACCCGAGGCTGCACTAGAGAGAGGGATCGATGCTCGCACCGAGGTCAGCGCAACCGTCGTTTGCAAGGGCTCCGGGAATTTTTGTCCTTGACCCGAGGGTACGGGCTCGGGTTACCTATATTAACCACGGTCTTGTGTCACCTCCAGTCTCAGTAGGGAGCCAGGGTAAATATTTATAAATAAATTGTACATACAGTAGCCATATTAATTTAATTCCGGGCGATTTTATATTTGAAATGTATTAATTTTTTTTAACCTTTTTCAATATCTTTTCTTTGCAAAATATAATAGCCCTATTCAATAATTACGTTTACATTCATCCCTAGTCGCGAAAATAACTTTCTAACTGACTTTTGAATTGTCGCTATCGTAAAATTACGGCAGAGAATGTAGGACAATTTCCTCAAAGATGAAGAAAAGACTCGAGGCGACGAAGATGTGGTTCTACAGAAGGATACTATGGGTATTATGGACCGAGCGTGTGAGCAACGATGAAGTCTTAGAGAGGATGCAAACAAGGAGGAGGGTTATACTTAACATCAGGAAAAGGCAGCTGAATTTCCTGAGGCACATAATGAGGAAGGAAGGCCTGGAGAATCTGATACTCATAGGTCGAATAGAGGGAAAGGGAAATCAACGCATGACTTACCTGGCGGCCTTAAGCAAGTGGATGACAGAATGTGGTCTGGGGGAGGTTGTAGACGAAGGAACTTGTTGAGAGCTGCAAGGGATAGAGGGCTGGGAGAACCATGATCGCCTAAGTCCTGAAAGGACACGGCACACAGAAAGAAAAGAAAATATTCTGACTTTGTCTTTTTTTCTGGCTCTATTCCACGCTGTGTTATTGATGTGAGTAGTATTAATCACTTCTTTTTGTCAGAAGGTATGATTTTTTTTTCTAATTATCACGGTTTAAAAGCCGAAAAAAGGATCTGTGGAATAAAATATTTCGTTAAAGTAGGACACAGAAATCGACTATGCACGACGAAAAAAATCATCTGACAACTAGGTCTGCTGTTGTTAGCGAAAAATACAAATGTTGGTATCCGAGGGCAAGATATGAAAACTTTATACCGTTATGAAAGCCTAACTGGTTACGGCGTAGTCAGTTAAAGACCAGGTCCCAAGAATCTGTATATAAAGGCCGATGAAGGGATCCGCTAAATATTTTGCGATAAAAAGCAATATACCTACAGTGAAAATAAATTAATATCTACAACAGTGAATAAAAAGGTTAGAAACTTTGTATGACTTATATATAATCCCATTGCTCACATAATTAAAACACTTACATGATAAAGGTGACCCCGAAAAACATACTTGGAGTTCAACGAACGCAATGAATAAGCAAGTCGTATGAGTAATTGCATTATAGTTCAATGTTTATTGCCATCATTTGCCTCCTGGTTAGCCTTGATCTGTGGCAAGCAAATATACTTTTTAGAACAACAAGTACAGTTCATTGGGTATATTGCATTTGATTTAACTAGGAGGGCGGGAGAACCCATCGGTTGAAATTAAATAATCAATATAAAAACAAAACGATGCGGATAATAGTAAAAAAAAAAGCCTCGAATAATGCCACTGAGAACTTTGGAAGACCGGAAAATTAGTCGTCTATTTTGAAATGATTACGAAATAAAGGTTGGGATAGGTGAGTTATGACTGGCTGCTCGTTAACGATTATGTACGTCTATTAGAGTGACAAGCTAATCACTTAGACCGATTTATGTTTGCTCAACACCCAGAGAGCTCACTTGTGCTCACATCATACTGTAAGTATAATGAGCGAATCTTAATTATAGTTTTTGACTGAGAGTGCGTACCTTGGCATGATCAGGCAACCATATAAGGTCAGTAAGCTCAGATCATAAGTTAACCTCGTTTTTCTCAACCCAATTTCACTCAGAAAGCGTAGGTCTACCGTTGGTATAGTTTTCACACACCTCCCAGCTTTCCAAACAGAATCGATGATCTGGAATCGGAATGGAAGCAATGATGGCACGATACATGACTAACGAGGCAGATTTTTTTCCCGCGAATGTAATGGATTCGACTGCATTTCGAACTCGGCTCTCCGATTCCTCAATCCGAGCTCCTTAGGCGATCATGTGTCTTTTGATACATGACTGACGAGACATATTTTTCCCGCGGTAGGTTGCAATTTTTTTTTTTTTTTTTTTGAGGTAGACCAGTTGCCATCGAAGGCTTTAGAACCCGGTCTGTCCTGCTATTTACCCATAGATGGTTGGGGGGGGAGAACAGGATTCATACCTTTCCCAAGGGTATTAGCACGTCAGTCAGTTATGTGCCATGCGTTATACACGCTTAGGCGATCATGAATCTTTCGATACATGACTGACGAGGCAGATTTTTTTATCCGCATTAGGTTGCTATTTCTTTCTGCGGTAGACTAGTTCTGTCCAAGGCTATAGAACCCGGTCTCTCCTGCTATTTACCCATAGCTGTGGGGAGAAGAAGAGGATTCATACCTTTCCCAAGGGTCAGTCAGTCAGAAAAAAAGGATTCTTACCTTTCCCGAGGGTATTAGCACGTAAGTGAATGTAATGAATTTCTCAATCCGAGCCGCTATCTATTACTCCATCGTGTCGCCTTCTTGATTACTTACTTACTCTCTGCTAATTTTATTAACTATTGATAGCATTCTTCTTCTTTTTCTGTGTGCCATATGTCTTTAGGATGTTGTCGATCATGACTCTCTGCAACTTCCTATCCCTTAGTAAGATTTGTCATTCCTTGCCCTCCATGTTCTGTTCTCTATTTACAAAAGCCTGTTAGGTAAATTAGTTGTTGCTTTTCTCTGTATCTTTTTGCTTTTATGTCCTGTGAGACGCAAATTTTCCAAACCTTTGCTCATTGTGTCCTAGAAATTTATACTCTCTATGATTCAATGTATAAGCACGCTTTTTGTTTCCATTTTCATTAAAACTTCCTAGTTATTCACTTGTTCCGTCCATGGTATTCTCAGCATCCTTCTGTAGAACCGCATTCTGATTGTCACAAATTTCCGCTTCATCTGCGAAGAAATTATGAAGCATTTACTGCCATATAGGAGGACTGATATTACATAGCAGTCCAACACATCTTTATTTTGTTTCTAATGAAACTTTTTCTGTTTCTTAATTATTTGCTTAGCTTTGGGAGGGCATCTTTTGCTGTTCTAATGAATATTCTGATTTCGGTGTCACAGCTGTCGTCTGTTCAACAACTTTACTGATATCTACATTTATATTCGTAGCTCGCATCCTCAGCTGTTCTTCTTGATAACAAGCGTATTTAGTTGTATAACTGATGGTTAGTCCTTTCTTCTCACTTTCCTTTACTTATTTGGAAGATTCTGTTGTTTTCTTTCTTTCTCTGTTTGCGATCAACATTGTTTCATCTTTATGTCTTATGTTGTTAAGATAGTACACACCAAAAATAAATCCGAGTGGGACTCGTAATCTTAGGGTCATCTCGCTGTAAATTTTAATAAATTAATCGTGAAGACACATCGTTGTCTTAAGCCGTTTTGGGCCTTTCATTTTTTGTTAATGTTAATCATGATAAAATGGTCTTCGATTAAAAGATGCAGTATTCTTCATTATTTTACAAAGTTATTTCTTACATGTAACTACCTTTATCTCAACGTTTTCGATCGATATGTTCTTTCTTTTTGACCTCTCGCTCTTTCTCTTTTTCTTCCTTTAATTTCTCTATTTTTGTTAGACATTTTCATGACGGTCGTCTTCGAGTAAAGAATCCAGAGGTTGGCAGTGAATATTTCGGAGACAATAGGAAAGCGTAGTTCAGGTTCGCAGTGGATATCGTAGCAAAGTAGCAGAGCGTAGTTCTTCCTTTTATCATCTTCGCCTGCTAAGTTGGCACTGGTCCTTCTGGAGGGTAAACAAAGATGGCCGCCTTTATACACGACGGATACAATGTTCTGCGACTTCTGATTTGTTAAACTTCTATTGGTAGACTATAAAGGAAGTTAAGTCATTTGGATTTTCTCACTAGTTATATATGTATATCGCCTTCTACCATTGCCCCCGGGTCCGCCCCTTATGGGACCATGTCGGCGAGCTGACGGCTCGTCTCGCTCCCGAACAGCTTGTGTCCATTGATCGCGCATACGCGTGTGACAATGTGTCGCCCCCGTATTCCAGGGTGAAACGAATGGTGTTTCTGACGCTGCTGGCCACGGCTCGAATGGTGATTTGGACGACGCGAAAGGAGGAAGTCTTGCGGGGCAACCGTCTTTCTCATCAGAATCTAATCCTATTCTTTGAGCATCGGCTCAAGATGAAGATTAGATCTGATAGAAAACGATTGCATTCGACAGTCTTTAGCGAAAGGTGGGTAAAAGAGGCGAGCTTGGTTCGTGTGACCGGGGCTAGCCTTGATTTTCTCTTCTAGGTCAACCTATTGCACATCGGGGTGGCTTCCTGTGGAACCCTCCCCTTGGTTAGGATTAGACAAGCTTCAGTGTACCTAGTTAATGTGAGTAAGTGTTGTTCCTGGCCTGTAACCCGGCTACTCTTTGGTTATGATCCAAGTCGAGATTCCCAACCTCCCCAGTTTGTTTTTAACCCTCCTTTTCATCTCGACTGGGTCAGCTTTATATTTCCCCATTCCCGCATAATATTTTATCCTTTTTCCCCACTCCCTTAGCGAGAGAGCTTCTTGATTCTGTCCCCTGGGCAGAATACAGCGGCCTCTCTATTTTGAGGGTTGGACGGTCCCCTACTAACATCAGTTATGTTTAGTTTATATTTTGTGTTTATATTTATTTGATTATTGGGTTCATCTCCCCTCCCCTCTCATTCTATCATTATTAGAATTTTAATGTATAGCATTTATATCATCATCAAATTTTTATGGTGTGGGGCGCGTTTTTTGTAGGACCCCCTGGTAAGATTGTGGTATTATGGTGCATGAGAGAACGATTGGTGATGGATGAGTTATTGTGGTGAATGGGTAAATTGTAATGTATGAATGGGTCGTGAATCTGATTAGCTAGGTATAGGATAGTTAGTTTGGACCAGCCTCTACCCCTCCCCTTTATCGGCCACGTGCCAAAATTTGTAAATTTTACAAATAAATCTCCTAGTTATATATGTATATATACCCAAAAAGCCGTAACAATTTTGTGATAATTTATTTGTTTCACTCTCAATGTTTCAATCTTTTCTTCCTCCCATTATTTACTAAGCAGGAGGCCAAATGGTGAATAGGAAGATTTTCTTTTATCAAAATAAGGTGGACTCTACTTCCTTTAAAATTCTACGTTCTTCGGACGTTATCTGAGCAAGAGCACATTAGGTACCGGTCACAATTGTGCAAATTCCTCAGCCAATAAACCTGCCAAATACATGAATAAGTATTTATCAAAAAAGCTTTTGTGATTTTCAGTATATTTTTCCCGATGCACTGCAAGCGAGTACATGTTGATAAGGAGACGAATATATTCCCTGAAAAAAACAGCATTCGAAATCCATTCCATTACGAAGGATCGATCCCTGTCCTCTGTATCCATATCAATTAAGCAGACAAGGTCCAACGTGTTTCGTACAAAGTGATATCTCCGGACGAGATTCGAATTTGTAAGCTAAAAGACATAAAGAGATAGTGAGAGAAAGAGAGAGAGAGAGAGAGAGATAGTGAGAGAGAGGGCGCGCGAGAGAGAGAGAGGTGGGAAGAAAAAAAGGAACTATATTTCATTATTTAAAGTAGGAAGCATGTTCTCATCTTTCTTGCTACTATCACAACGTTTCGACCATTTGGTCCTACGGCCTTCTTCAGGTGCTTTATCGACTCGAGTGGTCTTCATGAAATTAGTAACTAAGTACTTTATTTAATCTAGTGGGATATATTGTTCTCATTCCACTGCTCACGCCTAGCGACATTTTCTTTTGTACTTTTCATTTATATTAATATTAACTTGCACTGAGTGCTAGCCTGTACTAGCCAGCCGAATTATTAAACTTACAAATATTCTTTTCTTTTATGTGACCTGACCCTTCAGGACATAGGCGATCATGACTCTCCACTTCCCCAAGACCACGTTTTGTCATCCACTTGCTTAAGCCCGCCAGCAATGTCATGCGTTGCTTTCCCTTGTTTCGCTTTCCCTCTATTCGACCTGTGAGTACCAGATTCTCCAAGCCCGCTTTTCTCATTACGTGTCGTAAAAATTTCAGCTGCTTTTTCTTGATGTTAATTATAAGCTTCCTCCTTGTTTGCATCCTCTCCAAAACGTCATCGTTGCTCACTTCGCTCGGCCTATGATATCCTTAACATCCTTCTGTAGAACCATACCTCCGTTGCCTCGAGTCTCTTCTTCAACACCATTCAACATTCGCTGCCGTAAAGGACAGATGTCACGTAGCAGCTGAGTACTCTTTGTTACCAAAAAAAAAACAAAAAATCCTCGTGTCTCGTAATAGTCTGCCTAGCATTTGAAATGTGTCCTTGGTCATCCCAATACGGATTTCAGCGTCGTATTTACTGACCTCCTTGATTTTAGTGTCCCTGACCTGTAAATCGCATTTCGGTATGCTACCAAATTCGGAATCAATGTTTTAGTATTCTAGCTGACTTTCCTGATGTGATAGTAACAAAAAACATGAGGATATTGGCTCAACTGTAAGTAATGAAAATAATGATTACTCCTCATCCCACAAATTCAGAGAGAAAAAAGATATTTGGATAACTTAAAAGGAAACAAAGGAAAAGAAAGAATAGACGGAAAGTAGGTAGAAGAAAAGTAATCATTTAAAATTAAATAAAGCAAATAAAGAATGAGATAAGGCACTCGTAGAATAGAAAAAAAAAACTACGAAACAATGAAAAAACGGAAGAAAGATAGATAATGATTTGTTTGGTTTTACGGCATATCAACCTCAACAGATTATTTAATACAGTGTAACCCGGATATAAGAGAGTTGTCGGGACCGAAAAAGTCTCTTATATCCGTGTTTCTCTTATATCCGGGCTTGGTCTATTTTGTTTAGGTAAGTATGGCTATAATTTAGGACCAGATAAAATCTCTCTTATATCCGGGTGTCTCTTATATCCGGGTTACACTGTACCAACAAAATTTCCCAGAAATGTATCGCTGGTAATATTTTTTTTTCAAAAAAGTATTGCTGATAATGTTTTTGTTGAGGGGTTCTCCCCTTTTTACACGAATGGACTCACCCAGTATATACACATACTACGGGGACGTGAAGACCCGAGAGCAAGACAAGCGTCGAGTCGAGTCCAGAGTGACAGAGTAAAAGGTTGTAGGTAACCGGAAGAGTGAGGATGAGGTAACAGTGTTGTAGTAGTCACAGTGAGCGGGCACGTAGACTCAGTAAGAAGTCATACAGCGATACTTCAATACCAAAGACTGTATAGATATTTTGCTACTAACCCGTATTCCTGAAACTACTAACCTGCTTTACCAGTTTGTATTATTCCGTTAATACATTATTTTCCTATATTCATTCCTGGCGTTTGTTATTTATTGGTACCGGATTTCAACCGGGAATCCACAGCAATCTTTTACAAAGTATTTC